>CM052884.1:48773990-48806239 GCA_028534135.1 Potos flavus | reverse complement strand
ATGATTCACAGACATATACCCCTGGGGCAAATAATACAGTATATGTTAATAAATAAATAAATAAATAAATGAATATGTTGTTAAATTTCCACATATTTGCAAAGTTTTCAGTTTTCCTTCTGTTAATTGATTTCTGTAGCTTCATTCCATTGGGTCAGAGAAGACAGTTTCTATGATTGTGATCTTTTATTGATAATTGTTTGTGGCCCAACTTATGGTCTATTCTGGAGAATATTCCGTGTGTACTTGAAAAGAGTGTATATCTTGCTTTGTTGAGTGGAGTGTTCTGTATATGTTTGTGAGGCCTAGTTGATTTATATTATTTTTCAATGAAATGGAATTGATGATCCAGAAACAAACCCAAATATCTATAGCCAACTGATTTTCAACAAGGATACCAAGACCATTCAAACAAGAAAGAGTAGTCTTTTCAACAAATGGTGCTAGAAAAGTGAATTTCCACATACAAAAGAATGAATATAATATAATATATATAAATATATATTATTTATATATATATTTATAAATATATATTTATTATTTATTATATAAATATAATACTTAACTCAAAACAGATTGAAAACTAAATGTAATAGATAAAAGTATAAAATTCTTTTTTTTTTATATAAAATTCTTAAAAGAAAGCACAGAATTAAGTCTTCAAGATCTCCAATTTGGCAACAGATTTTTGAGAGAGAGCAGGGGGAGGGGCAGAGGGAGAGGGAAGGAGGGAATCCTCAAGCAGACTCCCCACTGAGCATGGAGCCCAAAATGGGGCTCAAATCCAGGACCCTGAGATCATGACCCAAGCCAAAGCCAAGAGCTGAATGCTCAATTGATTGAGCCACCCAGGCATCCATTGGTAACATATTCGTAAATGGAACACCAAAAGCATATCAACAAAAGAAAAAAAAAAGTAAAATGACCTTTATCAAAATTAAAGATCTTTGGGGTGCCTGGGTGGCTGGTTTAAGTGTCTGCCTTCAGCTCAGGTTTGTGATGGGCATTAAGGAGAGCACATGAGGTAATGAGCACTGGGTGTTATATGCAACTGATGAATCACTAAATTCTACCTCTGAAACTAACATACATACAGTATATGTTAACTAAATTGAATTTAAATAAAAAATTTTAAAAAATAGTTCATCTATCAAAAGCAAAAACTCCAGGCCTAGATGGCTTCACTGGTTAATTCTATCAAACATTTAAGAAATAACAGCATCATATATAAACTCTTCCAGAAAGTAGAAAAGAAAGAGAACACTTCCCAACTCATTTTATGAGGCCAGTATTACCTATACAGGAAAACTTAACAAGACAGCATCGAAAAACAGCAAAAATTCTGCAGCCAATATCCCTTATACATATAGATGTAAAAGCTCTTAACTATGTATTAGCAAATCAAATCCATTTTATATTTTTATATGAAAAGGATAATACATAATGACTATATCAGATTTATCTGAGGAATGCAAGCATGGCTCCAGAACCAAAAATTCATCAATTTAACTCAACACAAAATAAAGGAGAAAAGTTACATGATCATTTCCATAGACGCAGAAAAAATATTTAACAAAATCCAACATCAGGAAATTAACCAAGGAGGTAAAAGATGTGAACACTGAAAACTATAAGACATTTATGAAAGAAACTGAAGATGACACAAATAAATGGAAAAATATCTTGTGTTCATGGATCAGAAGAATTAATATTGTTAAAACAGCCATACTAACCAGAGCCTATAGATTCAATGCAGTCTATACCAAATTTCCAATGACATTTTTCACAAAAATGGACAAAAAACTAAAATTACACTGAAGAGCCAAAGCAACTCTGAGAAAGAAAAACAGAGCTGGAGACATCACACTTACTGATTTCAAACTATATTACAAAGCCAAAGTACAAAGCTTTACAAAGCTAAAGTAATCAAAACGGTAGGGTACTGGCATCAAAGAAAGACACAGAGACCGGTGAATCAGAATAGCCCAGAAATAAACCCATGCATATACGGTCAACTACTATTTGACAAGGAGCCAAGAATACTTAATAGGAAAAGGAGAGTGTCTTTAACAAATGGTACTGAGAAAACCGAGTATTCACATATAAAAGAATGAAACTGGACCCCTATTTTACACCACTCACAAAAATTAAGTTGAAATAGATTATAGACTAAAATGTAGACTTGAAGCCATATAACTCCTAGAAGAAAACATAAGGTCAAAAAGCCTGACACTGATCTTGGCAATAATTTTCTGGATATGACACAAATGCACTAGCAACAAAAGCAAAAATAAATAAGTGGACTAAATCAAATAAAAAACTGCATAGCAAAATAAATAATCAACAAAATGTAGAGACAATCTACAAATTCAGAGAAATATTTGCAAGCCAAATATTTGATAAGGTGTTAATATCCAAAATTCGTAAGGAACTCATATAATTCAAGAGCAAAAAAATAATACCCCAATTAAAAATGAGAAGAGAACCTGAAAAGGCAGTTTCTAAAGAAGACATATAGATGGCCAACAGGTACGTGAAAAGGTGCTCAACATCACTAATCATCAAGGAAATGTAAATCAAAACCACAATGAGATTATTTCTTCACATCTGTTAGAATGGCTATTACCAAAAAGAGAAGAAATAAGTGTTGGCCAATGTGGAGAAAAGGTAACCCCCTTGTGAATTGTTGGTGGAAATTTAAACTGGTATAGCCACTATGGGATACAGTGTGGAAGTAACTCAAAAAACTAAAAATTGAACTACCATATGATTCAGTAATCCCACTTCTGGGAATATTTGAAAGAAATTAAATCACTTCTTGAAGAGATATTCTATAACCCTATATTCAATGCAGCATTATTCACAATAGCCGAGACATAGAATAATAAATAAGCGTCCGATGACAGAAGAATGGATAATGTGTGTGTGTGTGCACGCATTTGTGTATATACACACAAATGCACAAATAAGTACATACACACAATGAAATAAAACTATTCAGCCATAACAAAGAAGGAAGTCTTGCAATTTGCAACCACATGTACGACTTCAGGGCATTATGCTAAGTGAAAGAAATCTGACAGAGAAGACAAATACCATATGATCTCACTTATATGTGGAATCCAAAAAAGGTGAAATCATAGAAACAGAGAGTAGAATACTGGTGGCTAGGGAGTGGGGGAAATGGGGAGATGTTGGTCAAAGGGTACAAACCAGTTACAAATGAGTAAGTTCTGGGGTATACCATACCGTTCTGAATGTATACCGGGGTAACTACAGTTAACTATTCTATATTATATATTGGAAGCTGCTAAAAGAATAGTTCTCATCACACACACAAAAAAGTTAATTATGTGATGTGATGTGTGTGTTAACTAACCATACAGTGGTAATCATTTTGCAATATATACATGTATCGAATCATCCCATTGTATACCTTAAACTTATACAATGTTGTATGTCAATTATAGTCAATATAGCTGGGAAAAAAATGAAATCCAACACCATGACTTAAACAAAAATCCTCAAGAAACTAAGAATGAAAAGAAATGTCCTAGACCTGGTTAAGGGTATCCATGAAAAATTATAGCTAAAACATGTGCAATGATCAAAGTCTCAATGGTTTTCACTCAAGATTAGGAAGAAAGGAAGGAGATAGTAGTACATCTACTCTCACCACTTCCATTCACTATTGTATTAGAGGTCCTAGGCAGTACAAAGGGGCAATAAAAAGTAATGAGGCATAAAAATTGGAAAGGAAAAGTAAAACTATCTTTATTTTCAGATGACATGACCATCTAGAGGGAAAATACTAAGGAATCTCAAAACAGCTACTAAGCTAGTAAATATAAGTAGGTCACAGGATATAAACTAATATTTAACATTAATTTCACATCCATATCAGCAACGAACAATAAGAAAATTGAATAAAAAAAGAAAATGAATTTTTCAATGTTCCACTTACAACAGTATCAAAAAATAAAATACCTATGGATAAATTTAACAAAATATAAGGAATACCTGATACTGAAAACTGCAAAACACTGTGAAGGAATATTAAATAAGTTAAATAATAAATAAATGTAAAGACATCCTATGTTCATGGATTGGAAGACTTAACGTTATTAAAATGACAGTTCTGGAATTGAAAAACAGATTCAATGCAATCCAAATTAAAATCCTAGTAGGCTTTTTGAAGAAATTGACAAGTTAATAATAAGCTTTATATTAAAAACAAAAAATCAAAAATAGCTAAAACAACTCTGAAAAAGAAGACCAAGATGGGAAGATTTACGCTATTTAATTTCAAGACTTATGATAAGGCTATAGTTATCAAGACAGTGTGGTAGTGGCATAAGGATAAACGAATAGCTCAGTGAATCAGAATAGTGCCCATGAAAACACACACACATCCCAAATGATTTTCATCAAAGATGCAAAAGATAATTCATGGGGAAAAGATAGTTTTTCAACAAATGGTGATGGAACAATAAACCTGAAATGGATTGTAGCACTAAATGTTAATTAAGCAGGGCACAAAAAAGCACAAGCCATAAAAGAAAAACTTGATAAAATAGATTTCATCCAAATTTGAGCCTTTTATTCTTTGGATGACACAGTTAAGAAAATGATAAAGCAAACCACATACTATGAGAAAACCTTACCTTAAAAAGGTCTTGTATTGTGGTGCCTGGGTGACTCAGTCAGTTAAGCAACTGCCTTCAGCTAAGGTAGTGATCCCAGGGTCCTGGGATCAAGCCCCATATCAGGATCCCTGCTCAGAGGGGGGCCTGTTTCTCCCTCTCCCTCATGCTTGTGCTCTCTCTTGCTCTCTCTCTCTCTCTCCCTCTCTCGCAAATAGATAAATAAAAGGGGCTTGTGGAGCACCTGAGTGGCTCAGTCGTTTAAGCGTCTGCCTTCAGCTCAGGTCATGATCCCAGGGTCCTAGAATGGAGCCCCTCACAGGGCTCTCTGATCATCGGGAAGCCTGCTTCTCCCTCTCCCACCCCACCCCACCTCCTTGTACTCCCCCTCTCTCAGTCTCTCTGTTCTCTCTGTCAAATAAATAAATAAAATCTTTAAAAACTAATAAGATTTAAAAAAATAAAAATAAATTTAAAAAGGGCTTATATCAAGAATATATAAAAAAGAACTCTTACAGCTCAACATTAAGAAGTCAAACAATCCAATTTTTAAATATGGGCAAAAGATCTGAATTGACATTTCACAAAAGAAACCATCTAAATGGTCAGCAATAATGAAAAGATGTTTTAACATCACTAGTCATTAAGAAAATGCAAATTAAAATGAGATACCACCAAATGCCCACTAGAATTACTGAAATTAAGAAAGCTAACAATATCAAGTGTTTATGAGGATATGGCACAACTGGAATGCTCATATGCTGCTGATAGGGAATATCAAATGGCATGGCTACTTTGAAAACATTTTGGTTATTTCTTATAAAGTTAACACACATTTATTAAAGGACACAGCAATCACACTATTAGGTATTTACTGAAGATAAATGAAAACATGTCCATGCAAAAACCTGTATGCAAATATCACAGCAGCCAAGAATGTAAACAAGTTGTAACAGATGAAAATTGGAAACAATGAAATGCCTCTCCACTGGTGAAGGATAAATGAACTGCAGTATACCCTTACTATGGAAAACTCCTTAGCAATAAAAAAAAGGAATGAAATATCAATATATGCAACAACATGTATGACTCTCAAAAACACTGCACTAAAAACAAATGACACTGAATAAAAGATGTCAAACACAAAAGTACCCATTGTATGATTCCATTTATATGAAATTCTAGGACAGATACAACTATAATGACAGGAAGTAGATCAGTAGCTATTTGAGGCGAGGACATTAAGAAAACATTTTAGGATGATGGAAATGTTCTGTATCTTGAGTGTAGTGGTGAAAATGCAATTACACACAATTACTAAAAGGTATCAAGCCAATATGCACTTTAAAATGGATGAGTTTTACTGTATATAAATTATACCTCAAAAAGGTGAAAATAAGTAAAACATGATAAAAGTGGTAAATAAAGAAATAACAACTATCGTCCTTTTAAGTAACACTAATTCAAAATCTGCAGAAGACTGATCTTATAAAATGGTTTATGGGGTACCTGAGTGGCTCCGTCACTTAGGCCTCTGCCTTCGGGTCAGGTTGTGATCCCGGAATCCTGGGATGAAGCTCTGCATAGGGCTCCCTCCTCAGGGGAGTCTGCTTCTCCCTTTCCCACTCTCCCTGCTTGTGCTCTCTCTCTTTTTCTCCCTCTAATAAGTAAAATCTTTTAAAAATTTTTTTTGGTTTATCATTTCTGAAAACGTAATGTGCTTAATGTGCTTCCATTTGATTAGAGTTAGTTTGGGTACCATCTCTTCCAAAATCATTGCCTGAATCTCTATGCTGAACCAAATATCTGTCTGCTACACTCCCAAAGCACGTATCTGTCTCATTGCTAACTACATTATAGTGATAATACCCACGTATAATGCTAAGTGAAATAAGGCACAGAAAGACAAATATCATATGATTTCACTTATATGTGGAATTTAAGAAATGAAACAAATGAGCGAAAAAAAAAAAAGAGAGAGGCAGAGACAAACCAAGAAACAGACTCTCAACTATAGAGAACAATCTGATGGTTACCAAGCGGAAGTGGGTGGGGAGATGCTGAAACAGGTGATGGGGATTAAGGAGTGCACTTACCATGGTAAGCACTGGGTAATGTATGGAATTGTTGAATCTATATTACACTACACCATATATGATATGTCATATATATAATAATATATGACAGGAATGTAAACATTGCCTTCCTTCCCTTCCACTGTCTACAGTACACCCTGTGTATAAGACATCACCACGCCTCACTAACCTAACTTTCCTACGGAAGACCTCAGAAACAAAAATACACTAGGGAAGTAGAAAGAGAACAGGCTAAAAGGCAGAGGTCCTGAATTTTTCTAATCCTGGCTTTGGATAAGTACCTTCATCTCTTTGAGCAACAATTTTTACATCTATAAAATCACATATATCTTACTAGGTTGTTCTGAAGATTAAGTGAAATAAAAAGATACAAAAGCACTTTGAGAAATGGAAAGCACTCAATAAATGTTTACTATTAGGCTACAAATATGTGATGGAAAATTCATAATAGGTATCTCACACAATTGTGCTAATAAATTCAAACTATTCTACTTATTTACAAGTTTTATGCAATCATATAATCACTTTAAAAATATTTGTTGAGGGATGGCTGGGTGGCTCTGTCGGTTAAGTGCCTGCATTCAGCTCCAGTCATGATCCCAGGGTCCTGGGATCAAGTCCCATATCGGGCTCCTTGCTCAGTGGGGAGCCTGCTTCTCCCTCTGTCTGCTCCTTCCTCTGCTTGTGCGCTCTCTCTCTCTCTCTCTGATAAATAAATAAATAAAAATAAAATAAAATATATTTGTTGAATGAATAACCTATTGTAGTATTAACAATAATTTTTAAATCTATTAAGTCTGGGGACACCTGGGTGGCTCAGTTGGTTGAGCGGCTGCCTTTGGCTCAGGTCGTGATCCCAGGGCCCTGGGATCGAACCCCGCATCGGGCTCCTTGCTCGGCAGGGAGCCTGCTTCTCCCTCTGCCTCTGCCTGCCTCTCTGCCTGCTTGTGCTCTCTCTCTGACAAATAAATAAATAAAATCTTTAAAAAAAAAAATCTATTAAGTCTGCATGAAAAAAATGCACTGTATTACAGGACTCTAAAAAATCTGACAAGGTATCTGGTAAAACAAGTACCTGTAAAGTCAGCTGGTAAAAGTAAAGCCTCAATCTTCACGGGACTCTAAAAGCTAGTATTTGCCTCCAAAGATTTCCATAATTACTTAGAAATCATAAAATCAGAGAACTGAGCTAAACTTTGGAAATCATGTAGAGAACACCTCTGATACACAGAAAAAGTAACTGAGGCCAAAAAGAAAGATTTTTACAAAATTTTGAAATTTCCCTTACTGGACTGGTGGGGGCAGTGAGGGGAGAGGGGAGGAGGACATCAAAAATAAAATGAAGCAAGAATTTCCTCCAGTTAGGAGCTTAAGTCCCCGCTCCCTTTGTTAAAGAATCCTTAAGTACACGACCAAAATAGCTATAGGAAGTTACAGAATTTCTGCAGAATTATAAAATTGGTGGCTAGAATACTACAATTCCAATCATAACATTGCCTAAGAATTTAACATTTTGACAGAGATAGAAGAATCACATCCTACAAAGTTACTAAACATATTTATTTATAAATAAATACTGTGGAAAATTTAAAAATTACCACTGGACATCCAGAACTCTGAACTTCTTACAGCCTAGTTCATATCTCTATTACTATTTACTGGAAAATCTGTATTCTTAAAAGTGCTTTGTATGGGCACCTGGGTGGCTCCAGTTGGTTAAGCGTCTGCCTTTGGCTCGGGTCATGATCCCAGGATCCTGGGAAGGAGCCCCGAATGGGGCTCCCAGCTCAAAGGGAAGTCTACTTCTCCCTCTGCCTCTGCCATTCCCCCCACTTGTGCTCGCTCTCTCTCTCTCTCAAATAAATAAAATCTTTTTTAAAAAAGTGCTTTGTAGTACTTCTCTAAAATTAAAACTTTTTATACTCAAATACACACCTGATTTAAGTCTAAGAAGTTCACTTTCGTAAGTATTTGCTTTACAAATGTTATGTAAAGCTGATAAAGCAAAAATGAAAACTGAGAGTGAAGCTGGTATCTACAAATACTACTTTTTAAAATATAATAAAAAAGCAACATACATTTAACAGTGATCATCTCTGGATGGCAAGACTACAGAGTGATTTTAACTTTCTATGAACATATTTTAACATAAAAGTACAACTAAAAATATAAGCAAACATCCATGTAGTTACCACAAATGTTAAACTCACATCTTAATTGCTTCAGGTGTATTTCAGAGAAATCTAACTGCGCAATACACCAAGGTCCACAGGTTCTACTACTGTACCTCCCTTCTCTTCTCAGAGGCAACCAATACCGTGTCCTTCCTACTCAAGTTTTTATACTCTAAGTATATATCTTTCTATCAACAGTACACGGTATTTTGTCATTCTGCAACTTGGTTTTTCCAGTGAACACTAAGACTGTGAGAGCTACCCAAGAGATGTATTTCTTTCAATTGCTGCATTATATTTCATATTTATACCACTATTCATTTACCCATCCATCCCCTAAAAAGCACTTTAAGTTGTTACCAAGTTTTTGCAATAACAACTTGCTTAGTCTTTTTATACAAAATACATAAAATAAAATGCACAAATTTTATATATACATTATGTGAGTTTTGACAAACATATACATCTGTGTAATCCAAACACCTATCAAGATATTGAATGACACCACCATCCCAGAAAGTTCCTTCATACCCCTTCTTGGTCAATTCCTTCCCTTAACCTGCAGAGAAACCACTGTATTGATTTCTTTTCTATCATACATTAGTTTTGCCTGTTTTAATACTTAATGTAAATAAAATCATATCATATATACTCTTTTTTATGTGGTTTCTTTTATTCAGAATGTTTCCTTCATCCACATTGTCATGTGTATCCATAATTCATTTCTTTTTATTACTAAATAGTATATGTAAAGGTTTCATCTTTTATTTGGGGGTCAGTGTTTATCTCTTTATTACTGATTTATATTTTCACTGCACTTCAATCAGAGAATATAAAAATGATGACTAAAAACTTCTACCGAGCCCTGACCATGTGGTAAGGCACTGATCTGCACTCTAACCCTCACAACAACTCTGAGGAGCACGCTATTATCACTTCCATTTTACAGATGAGAAATCTAAAGTACAGGAGTCAGATGACCATCTAGGTCACAGAAGTAGGGCAGAACCAGAATTTGGTTCCTGAGCCTTCTTTTTTTTTTTTTTTTTTAAGATTTTATTTATTTATTTGACAGAGAGATCACAAGTAGGCAGAGAGGCAGGCAGAGAGACAGGGGGAAGCAGGCTCCCTGCTGAGCAGAGAGCCCAATGTGGGGCTCGATCCCAGAACCCTGAGATCATGACCTGAGCCGAAGGCAGAGCTTTAACCCACTGAGCCACCCAGGCGCCCCTCTTGGGCCTTCTCTTAATCACATATTTACTGAGTAAAAGGTATGGTATCATTTCTGTGGAATTTACTGAGGCTTCCTTTATAAATAATTATGCAATCCATAACTTTTTTGTAACTGAAAAGAATGTATAGTCTCCATAGTAGATATAGAATTCTATATTAGATAAGTAAATTTTATTTAATTTATTTATTAAATAAATAAATTAAATATTAAATTTATTAAATAAATTTATTAAATAAATTTAATTTATTTATTTTAATTTTTATTTTATTTAAATTAAATAATAATTTTTATTATTTTATTTTAATGTGAAAATCTCCAACTTTAATTACAAATTTATCAATTTTTCCTTCAGTTTTATAATCTGTACTCTTTTTATGTTACCAGGCGAATAAATCTTCATGCTTATGTGACCTTCCAGGTGGATTATTGCATTTATCTTTAAGTATCTTTTTCCCTATTAATAAATAAGACTTAAATTCTCTCCATTCAAATAATGGAATATTATTTCTCTTTCTAAAAGTATTTTCTAGGAGCAACTGGGTGGCTCCATCGCTTAAGTGTCCATATATCTCTTGATCTCAGCTCAGGTCTTGATCTCAGGGTCATGAGTTCAAGCCCCACTTTGGGCTCCACACTGGGCATGGAGCCTACTTAAAAATATTTTTTTTCCTAGAATATTTTACTGTTTTATTTTCAATTTTCCATATCATTAGATTTTTTACATATGTCTTATAAGTATATACCAAGCTAGATATTAAATTTTTAGGTTAAAAAAAAGCAAAATTAAAAAACAAGCGGGGTGGGGGAAGTATTTGAAATAAACAAGCAAACATCCTAAAATACAAAAAACTCTCAACATTCAAATAGAACATTCAACTAAGGACATGTTATCGGCTGAATGTTTGTGTCCTTCCAAAATTCATACATTGGAATCTTAAATGTCGAATGTCATGGTATTAGTAGGTGGAGCTTTTGGAAGGTGCTAAAGTCATGAGGGTAGAACCCTTATAAGTAAAATTAGTGTCCATATAAAAGAGGCTCCAGGGAGACCCCTAACCCCTTCAGCCATGTGAGAAGACAAGCAAGAAGGTACCAGCAATGACCAGGAAAAGGGCCCTCAACAAAGAACACGACCACGCTGGCAAACTTGATCTTGGGATTTCTCAGACTCAAGAACTATAAGCAAGAAATTTCTATTGTTTATAGCTACCCAGCCTGTGGAAATTTGTTATAGCAGCCCAAATGGACAAATGATTAACAAAACACATAAAATAATGTAAAATACCAAACATGAAAAAAATCCAACCTTGCTAATTACCAAAGAAATCCAGAGTCAAACAATAAGACTGCTTTGCCTATTAGAATGCCCACTATTAGAATATCAGAATAATGATATCACATGCTGTGGCCACAGCTAAAAATAAGCACCTACATAGACAGGGCAGGGTATGCAATACGGCAGCAGGTATAAACCACCACTTTTTGTTTTTTATTTTTTAAAAGATTTTATTTATTTGAGAGAGAGAGAGCACACAAGCACAGGCAGAGGGAAATGGAGAAGACTCCACTGCTAAGCAGGGAGCCTAATGCGGGACTCAGTATCAGTAACCTGGGATCATGACCTGAGCCAAAGACAGACACTTACCCGACTCAGCCACTCAGGTGCCCATAAACAACCATTTAAACGGTATATAATGTTTGACCCATCAACTCTACTAGAAATCTATTCTAAAAAGATAGTTATGTAACTACACAAAGATGTGAGTAAGAACATCAACCACTATGCTACACTAAATATTAGGTACTATAGTGCAGTATAAGCTCTTTAGGTAAACAAAGGAAAATAAAACCTGAGTTTAACAACTATGTAGTCTATATTTTAAAATTTATTAAAAACTGATTTGGTTAACAAAGCCTTATTCAGTAACAAACACTCCTTCAGCATCTATGTACCAGGCTATGAAATACACAAAGATAAAAGATAGGCTTGCTCTCAAAAATGCACAGTCTGGAAGGAAAGATGTACACACACACACACACAAACACGATTAAAATTCTGGAAACAAATATTGAACAATGGATTAGTTAAGCACGGGGGAAGTAAAAAAACACCTCTGTAAATAATAGTTATTATCTTTTTAACACTGGTCCTCAAACTTTAACATACATAAAAATCACCTAAAAGGACTTGTTGAATCACAGATTGGTAGATCCTACTCCCATAATTTGTGCTTCAGTAGGCTTGGGATAAAGCCTGAGAAACTGCACTTCAACAAATTCCCAGTTGCTACTGATACTACTAGTCCAGGAAACAGTTTGAGAATCAGAGAACTATAAAACTACTCATCCTTCCTTACCCCACCAAAAACAAACAAATAATTAAATCAACTTATATATCTATATAGTTTTTTTAATTATATACACATAAAAGGGAGAAAAATACTTAATAACAAGTCAAACCACCACCCTCTTAGTCATCCAATACAACTGCATTAAAAGTAATATAAACTTGAAAAATTATTTCACTGACATTTTCAACCTACAAAGAATCCACTCTCAATTATTCAAGGTTGATTATCCAATCAATAATTTTATATATCTTGGAAATCCACTTCTCCTACAATATCTGTTAGCCAAGGAAATATTTTATGTAATGCCTCAGTTTGAGGGGAGAAAAAATTCTGAAATGCATATCAAACAAGAGTGATAACTCCTATCTTAGAACAGCAGTTCTCATCCTTACTTACAAATGACAATCACCAGCTACGCTTTTCAAGATGCATATCCGCAGGCCTCTCCCCAAATCTACTAACTCTGAATCTTAAGAGTAGGACCTAAGCATCCGTAATGTTATAAAGTGCCCAGATGACTCTTCCTTATACAATGCATTATTGGCACCGTCCTTTCATTTAAGCTATGTTTAATTCTGAGAATTCAAAATATTTCAAAGAAGACAATATTATCAACGTTGTTGTGGCAATATTCAGGAATCTGAAAAAGCTCTATCATCTTCCTCATAACCATCCTTCACCCCCACGCCCCACTTCCCAACATCACAGAGGTTGGGGAGCATCCCCTCTCACACTGATCAAATGTAGTCTAAATAGAGCTGCTTTTTCTCTAGTTACGTGTGTTGACAAACTGACTTATTTTAATTGGGCATCTTTGAACTTTTGCCTTTCAACTCTTAACACGCTATAAATAAAGAGAAATAATGTCCTCAAACTGAATTACCTGAAAAGAGATAATTTTATCACAAAGAAATTGAAGTCAAGTTTGTCATGAATAGGTCCTAAGATGAAGAGAGTCACAAGACATCTTCCAAAGCTTTTTATCATAACATCCTTTAAGTAGTATTTAGGTCAAGTTAGTAAAAGTTGCATGATGATAGAAAATGACTATCCTCTCAATTTTCAAAAGTATTGGCATCATGGCGCGCACACACACACACACACACACACACACACAAAGACCTGAGGAAAAAAAGGTTAAAATCCTCAACTAAAACTGTATTTTCAAGTAAAAAAATTACTTTCCATTAAGATTAGTCAATATTCATCAAGTTGCCAGATCATCTTATCAGGAAATCTGTAATTAAGTTCACCTCTGAACACCATGACTTTAAATGTTTTCATCTATGATATATCATGTTTAAGACCCAATTTAAGATGCCAAGTTTTCTTTGCCAGGAAAAGAGTTGGAGACATTTATTAGTCAGATAATCTTTTACTAAAGTGGAACACACATTCCTTTGAGATCCTGGCAGAAAACATATCAAACATTTTAATCAAATGAAAATTGTTGCTATTTCTATAGAATGTACATAAAGGTTAACAAATAATTTTTAATACATTATCTATCTTTAAACATTTTACTACAAGAGACATCTTATTCCTTATCCTTGAATTACATTGTACATTTAAAAGATACATCATAAAACTTTCACAGCCTTCTGCCTGGCAGAGTTATATAAACACTGAGGTCTTTTTTCTTGCTTTCTCCTTCCTTAAAATGTTACTGATGCATAACACACAGGAGGTTTGAAGACTTAATTTTAATACATGTGTACTAATATATCAACACTACATCTAGATCAATGACAAAAGACATCACATTAACAAAACATGCATTGTCAAAGCCATTTTTAAAATTTTAACAAGTTTCTATAATTTGTTACTACTACTCTTTTATATTTTTTATAAACTAATAGAACTCTGAAAATCTGGTATGTTCCTGAAAGTAAATTTAGGATTATTATGTCTCTTGAGAAGAATATCTGTCCTCATCTGTGTAGCTATACAAAATATTAGCCAATGTAATAGGCTAAAAGCAATTTATTTTCTAGGCAGAAGAATTTCAATAACTTTTGTAACTTACTGGTTTCAAATATGTAAAGAAAAAAATTTTTTATTAAACTGAGTTTACTAATATAAAGTATTTTCATTCACCCAAAATAAGCTGATTCTAAGCTATTTGTGGAGTATATTTTATTTTAGGTACACTGCTAAAAAGTTAAAAATAAACATAATTAGGTGGCCAGGAAAAAACCTTGCTGGATGGATAGCAAGACTTTAGCTATTCAAAAGCTTTGTATCCCTCACTCAATCACCACAAAACTGCCTGATCTTAACTTCATCAAAAAAAGACAAGGGCGCCTGGGTGGCTCAGTTGGTTGGGTGACTGCCTCCGGCTCAGGTCATGATCCCGGAGTCCCGGGATCGAATCCCGCCATCAGGCTCCCAGCTCCGTGGGGAGTCTGCTTCTCCCTCTGACCTTCTCCCCTCTCATGCTCTCTCTCACTCTCTCTCTCTCTCTAATAAATAAATAAAGTCTTTAAAAAAAAAAAAAGACAGACAAGGCATTTTTGACTATGGAAGTATTTCGAAATATAACCTAAACCCCAAATACAACTATCAGAAGAGCCAAGAGATTCCCTAGAAGTTCAGTGTTTCACACAATCCTTCAACAAGCCTGGATGTGAAAAAACACGAAACTCCAGACCATGTATCTTCTTCCACTACTATACTAATCAGCCAGACTAAAAGCTGTGCAAGGCATTGAACCTTACACCTCTTCTTTGGTATCTATTTTAAGTAGTAGTTTTTGAAACAAGATACCACATTCCATCCACAATGTCTGGACATGGTGGGCACTGAAAATAGCGTGCCCCCAAATATTTAAAATAATCCCAAGTGAAAGACATCTGTTTCCTACTTTCAAGAAAAATGAGTCGAGCTATAAAACCAGGAAAATGATGGTCCTATGTTCCATGGATTCCTACCAAGATCTAATAAAGCCTGAAAAAATATGCTTGGAAATACTAGGAAAAATTCACTTGATTTCACTTGATTGAGGCTATTATCAAATACCCTTAGAGATAGTTTTCAGTGAGAGAAAGAACTTAATTTTTAAAGTCAGGCATACATCCAGGTTCAAACCCAGTTCTTCTATTTCTTAGTTCTGATCCTTGGCAAGACACTTAACCACTCTGTGCCTCACTCTCGTCTATAAAATGGGAATAATAATAATTATTATAGAATGCATAGCTGCTGGGAGGCTTTTAGATATAATTAATGCTCGGCAACAAGTGTCAACAAGGATGTGGAGAAATCAGAACCCTCATAGATTGCTAGTCAGAATGTAATGTATAGTCCCTTTGGAAAACAGTCTGGCAGTTCCTTGAAAAAAACAGAGTTAACATATTACTCAGCAATTCCACTCCTAGGCATATAGTCAAGAGAAATGAAAACACATGTACATGAAAAAACCCGTACATGAATGTTCACAGAAGTGTTATTCATAATAGCCACAGTGAAACAACTCAAATGTCCATCAACTGATGAAGGATTAAGAAAATGTGGTATATCCAAACAATGGAATATTATTTAGCAATAAAAAGTAATGAAGTACTGATAGATGTTACAATATTGATGAACCTTGAAAACATTATGCTAAGTAAAAGAAGTCAGTTGCAACAGACCATATATTGTATGACTCCATTTATAGAAAATGTCCAAAACAAGTAAATCTATGGTAAGCAGATCAGTGGTTGCCTAGGGCTGGGCAAATGGGGGTAAAAGAGAGGGTAATGGCTAAGGGGTGTGAGGTTTCTTTTTGTGGTAATGAAAATGTCCTGAAATGGATTGTGGCAATGGATATACAACTTTGAATATATTAAAAGCCACTGAATTACACACTTTACACATAAGTGAATTACATGGTTTAAGAATGATATCTTAATAAAGCTGTTAAAAAATCCCTGTGGTACAGAATACACTTATATACTGAATATCCAAACTCACGCATCTTAAAGCAGAGGATGAATTAGGAGTATATAGATATTATATATTATATTATATATATATATATATATATATATATATATATATATACACAACATATATACACACAATCTTACTTATGTATTTAAAGATAGTTAAATATCTTCCTCCAATACATCTAATAAATGGACTTCTTTTTCTAGCCATGATGAAGTAAACTGATACCAGACTAGTCCTCCTTGGGTAACATCTATGAAACTAAACAAAATCTATGACTCTACTATTTTCAGGAGTGAAACAACCGGCAGTGCCAGTATACCACAGCTGCTCCAGCTTTCTGCCTGGGACACTTTCCCAAATGCATCACAGGGAAGTGAAGCCTAGGCCAAGCATGATTGTCTCATAGATGGAGAAATCAGAGTTCTGGGCTAGTGGAGTGGCTAGAGTTTATACAACAGGATACTGAAGAGAAGGCAACAATGCAGAAGGGTGGCCCCAGAAATTTGCATGGGGTTTCCTTGGGCACCGTTGGCTGAGAGTACCAGGCTACACATAAGCCAGGGTGAGACTCCATGAGGCCTAGAACAATCACTGCTGCAGGCCTGAGAGCTGAACAGATAGCAGAAGCTGCACACTGCTTGCGGATATCAGAATTCCAGTTCAGCCAGAGTGGAGACATTTCTGCACACTCTGGGCACTCAGGCTTTCAGTGGAAACACCAAAATTCAACATTTTTTAAAGAAAGACAACATAATTGAGACTTCCTATAATGCGCCATCCACAAAGTCCAAATATTCAAAACATACTAGATATGCAAATAAGGAGGAAAGTGTGACCCATAATCATGAGGGAGGGCTGGAAGCAGCCAATAGAAACAGACCACAAGACTCCAATGTTGGAAACAACAGCCAGGAGCTTTAAAATGGCAACTATAAATATGTTCAAGCACTTAAAGGTACAGTATCAAAAATGAAAATTTCACTGGATAGACTTAGAAGCAGATTGAAAATTACAGAAGAGGAGTGCCTGACTGGCTCAGTCAGTAGAGCATGTGACTCTTGATCTTGGGGTTGTGAGTTCAAGCCTCACATTGGGTGTAGAAATTACATAAAAATAAAATTCTTTTTTTTTTTTTTTTTAAAGATTTTATTTATTTGACAGAGAGAAACACAGCCAGAGAGGGAACACAAGCAGAGGGAGTGGGAGAGGGAGAAGCAGGCTCCCCACAGAGCAGGGAGACCGACGTGGGGCTCGATCCCAGGACCCTGGGATCGTGACCTGAGCCGAAGGCAGACACTTAACGACTGAGCCACCCAGGCGCCCCCATAAAAATAAAATTCTTAAAAAAAAAAAAATTACAGGGGCATCTGAGTGGCTCAGTCAGTTAGGCATCCAACTCTTGATATCAGCTCAGGTCATGGTCTCTGGGTCCTGGGATTGAGCCCCATATTGCCTCTGTGCTCGATGGGGAGTCTCCTTAAGGATTCTCTCTCCCTTTCCCTCTGCCCCTCCCCATGCTCGCGTTCTCTCTCTCTCTAATAAATAAATAAATCTTTAAAAAAAAATTTTTTTTAATTACAGGAGGGCCAATGAGCCAGAAAACAAATCAACAGAAACTATCCACTCTGAAGAACACAAATCATTATCAAATAATATAACATATGCAAATCCTTGGAACCCAAAAAGGAAAGAAGAGAAAATGGAGAAAAAAAATATTTGAATCAATAAATAATGGCATAAAATTTCCCAGGTTTGTTGAAAAACATCACCTATGGGTCCAAAAAGCTCAGTGAACTGCCAGCAGGATAATAACAAAGATACCACATTAGTCACATCACACTCAAACTGAAAAAAAATAAAGATAAAAAGGAAAGACACTATCAGTGAGGAAAAAAGGCACATTACACAGAGGGGAACAATATATAAATAATAGGTAACTTCTCATCAGAAACAATAAAAGCCAGAAGACAATGGAGTGACCCAAATGTCAACCCAGAATTCAATATCCTGCAAAAATTATCTTCCAAAAATGAGGGTAAAATAAAGACATTTTCAGAGAAGTGAAAGCTAAGAGAATTGTCACCAAAACTCACTAGAAATGCTGAAGAAGTTCTTCAGCCCAAAAGGAAATGATACCAGACGGAAACTCAAAACTATGTACTGGTCTAGGGAAGGAAAGAAAAGTCAAAATTGGTAAATATAAAAGACTTTTTTCTATGTCTCAATCTCTTCAAAAGATAACTGTGTTTAAAGCAAAACTAACATCATATTACGAAGTTTATAAACTATGCAGCACAAAGTCTGGGATGAAGTAATTAGAACTGGACTTTTTGCAAGTTCCTTAGGTGGAGAGGTATAATATTAACTCTAAGTATACAGTGATAAATTAAAGATGCATGGTGTATTCTTTAGTCCTTGATGGATTAAAGATTACACTAATAGTGTATTACATTTATGGATTTTCACATATTAAACTGGCTCTGTGTACCTGGAATAAATCTCCTTTTGCCGTGGTGTATAATTTTTTATACATTATTGGATTTGATATGTTAATATTTCATTGAATGAATTAATTCACTTTTGTTCTATGTTTATAAAAAAAAAAAGATGCATGGTGTAACACCTAGACCAACCACTTGAAAAATAGAAAGAGGTACAGCTAAAAATGCAAGAGAAGAAAAGGCAGTACTAAAAAGTATTCAATTTGCTCAATATAGCTAAGGAAACTATTACATAAAATACCTCTATAGGAAAACAGAAAACAATTCCTCCATGGAAGGAGTTGGCTTATAATGCAAAATACATTTCACCACAGAAATATTATTTTAAAATATGACGATATTTAAAAATTTTTATTTAAAATATGACTATAATGTAAAACCTTTGGATAAAGTTAGCTAAAATAAAATTTGAGGCTAGACAGGAATCTAACCACCTAATATGTGTACTTGTTTCAGAATAAAAAAATTCCACAATTCAGAAAGAAAGTCAGCAGTACACAGAGCCTATTTCCCCAACTCTGAACTATAATCAGCTGAAGATCTGTCATTCTAAGAAAAGAAGTTTATAAATCAAGTATTCTTAAATTTGTACATATTAGAAATAAACTGCAAAGTCTGTTAATATAAAAATAACATAAAAACAACTTTACTAAAAATTAATTAAAAGCCAAACGTTTAGCAATACTGAATCATTTTAGTCTTCAGAGTAGGTAAAATTCACGTAACTCAAAACATAAAAAAAAAGTATATAATAAAAAGTCTCTGCCTCTTGCCCCCATTCTCCAACCACCAAAGAGGGAAAAACAAATACCACTAAAATATAATCAAGGAATATAACGCTCCCAATTATTTCCTGTAGAACCACAGACATGGTAACACTTTTCCTAACACCAGAAATAACATTTTCTTTTTGAATTGGGATTATGTCAAAGTTCACAAAACAGAAAACATCTGGATGACAAGACATGTGAATGCCAAAAAAAAAAAAAGTCAAATGGAATGTTAAAATAAAACAGGACCAAGGAATACTGTGAAGACAAAATAAGATGAAATAAAACTATTAGCTAAGGTTCTATTAAGTCAGTCCTCATCAACACATGACAGGAAATCTGCAGCAATGGAACAAAAGACGGGGTACAAGTTTCTGTGCCTAGTTCCCAAATTAGTCACTGAAGAATGGACAGCACAAACCAGACTTAGAAACTCCTGCTTATGCATCAGATCATTCCTGAAGGCTGACACCAATAAAACAGAACGGGATTTGTGAAATTCAAATGAACATTCAAAAAATTTACAAAGAAAAACATAAACTTACCACCACAGGCCTCCTCAGTACTTTATATTTCCAAGACTGAATTGCCAATCCTCAATTATTAAGGGGCAAATTATTCAGCTAAGAGTAATTCTAGCTCTATTTCTCCTTCTCTGCTTTCAGTTTAGCCACTTCACTACTTATTAATGCTTTCACCTGAGAAGTAAAAGAAGTTCAGCAAAACCACAACTGCCTGGAGGGCCCTTGGGCCACCATTTCTCTAAATTATCAGAAGACCAAAAGTGGTGAGATTTTTAACCACTCCTGTATTGCTAAGAGGAGAATACTAAGAGGCCCCTGGCCTGTTGGGCCATTACCTACGGCAAATACAAAAACCTACTTTTTTTTTTTTTTTAAAGATTTTATTTATTTGACAGAGAGAGAGATCACAAGCAGGCAGAGAGGCAGGCAGAGAGAGAGGGGGAAGCAGGCTCCCCGCCAAGCAGAGAGCCCGATGCGGGGCTCGACCCCAGGACCCTGAGACCATGACCTGAGCCGAAGGCAGAGGCCTCAACCCACTGAGCCACCCAGGCGCCCCCAAAAACCTACTATTGACCTAAGACACTGAATTCAAAAGAAGTTGGTAGGAGGGCATACAAGTGTTTTCTAAGGAATTCCTTATTCCAGCTTTATCTTTCACAATTAAACCCCAACACATTTTTTACACTTGTATGGGAAACACTAGATATAACTTAGAAATTGGTCCCTGCGGCAAACAGGGCAAAACAGTAATGTGGAAAAAGCCGTATCACTGCCACCAATGACTTATTTCTTGCTGGCAAAGACCACCTCTCCAAGAATATAATCATATTCCCAGCCTCCTTTGCAACTAGGCATGCACAGGCAGATGAAGCAAACTCAGCCAATAAGATATAAAGGAAAGTCTATTGAGATAATTTCTGGTAGAAATTGTCTTCTCAGAGGAAAGAGGGGAAGAAGGGAGGGAAAATTTGCATTAAAGATAAACTGCCCTTCCCCCCTCTTCCTCCACTAACGTTGTTGTATAAGATTATCATGCTTGGAATTGCAGAAGCCATCCAGCAATCATGAGAAGAATCATAATCAACACACAGAAAAACAGAAGGTACCGAGGACTACTGAACTCAGTGAAGGAAATTCTTGATATTACTTGAATAATTTATCTTTAAGACTCATTGCATTTTTAACCCACAAGTTAACCTTTAGGGGATAAGTCAGTCACAGACCATAATTCTGAATTGGTGTTCTGAATTACTTAACATAATTACAATCCACATGCATTCACTGAGCATCTATTATGTCCTATGCAAGAGAGCTTTTATATGCATTACTTTAATTATCAAAATAATCCCACAAGATATTATGATTATTACCATTTTACAGATAAGATACATGAGGCTCAGAGAAGTTTAAGCGACTTGTGGTGATTTAGGGCTAAAGTCACACAGTTAATAAGAGATTAAGACTAGGATTCATACCCCGGTTGCATGCCTCTAAGCTAGTGCCCTGTTCAAATCTATAAATCATTAAACAACTTCTCCTGCAGTGGCTTTGCAACAGCCATCACATCCAGAACCAAATCTTCATATTTTAGGAGCACATAAGGATCTATGAACAATGGCTTATGAGCTCATAAACCATTAAATAGCAAAAGGAAAAGGTATTGTTAAAACCCTGACTCTTTTAAGTAAGCATTGGTCTGTGACAAAAAGTTTTAGTAAACAGATTCTTTCAAACTGTATTTCCCTATTTCCTCTTCTGCCTAGTTTGTACCTCCTACTCTTAGTCTCCCCTCCAGAACTGACAAGAATGTGGAAGTATATATTTAAAATGTAAATTCATTTAGTCAGTTAAAGTTCCATGTTATCCTTTCATTTTAAAATCAGGTAATCTTTTTTTTCCTCTCATTCAAAGAAATGTTAGGTACAGTCCTACTTGATTTTTTTCCATGCAGCCCTATTTTTAAAAGTTCTCCCCTCATGATTTACATCATTTTTAAGTTCTCATTTGAAAGAATACTGAACTGAGGGGCACCTGGGTGGCTCAGTCGGTTAAGCGTCCAACTCTTGATTTTGGCTCAGATCATGATCTCGAGGTTATGAGATCAAGCCCTGAATCAGGCTCCATGCCCAGCTTAAGATTCTCCCTCTCCCCAAACTATAAGAGACTCTTAATCATAGGAAACAAACCGAGGGTTGCTGGAGAGGAGGGGGGTAGGGGGATGGGGGTAACTGGGTGATGGACATTAAGAGGGCATGTAATGTAATGAGCACTGGGTATTATATAAGACTGATGAATCACTGAATTCTACCTCTGCAACTTAAAAAAATATATATTTCTCCCTCTCCCTCTGCCCCTCCCCCTCCCTCCAAAAAAATAAATTTTAAAATTTAAGAAAAACGGGAGAACACTGAATTGAGAAGCAATACAATTTTTAAATGAATGAAAAAAGACCTGGGTCCAGTATCTGATTAGCTACTTCCAGTTTTCATCGTATCAAAAACAACACTGATTCCAAGACACATTATGTTCCACTAAGAAAAAATGCTGCCAACTAAATGGATACAATACCCTACCGCTTACAATTTTTATTTGTACTTATTAAAAGAGTGCTTTTAAACTTATTTAGTCAGATTTTTAGGATATATTACTCTTGTGCATAATTTTAAAAAGATAAACTGATGCATAAACTGGTCACACTCAGGAGTCAAGCTCTTCTGAACCACTGTTTTGAAGCAATCATGGATACCTATATTTTTCCACACAGTATCATCCTCTGTGCCATCAAAAGCCCGGCTGACCCAACATTTGTATTCCAACCATTAACTCTGGGATTTTCTTTCAAGCCTGCCAATATGTATTTTTCAAGTTCTAAGCATGAAGAGACACTGACAACTACATCAAAGCCAAAAGCAACTCTAAGATGTATCTGGATTTCAGAATAATGTAAAAAAAAAAAAAAAAAAAAAAAATGTGCTTCTTAGAATTAATGAAACACAAAAACCTCCACTGTTACCTTGAATAAAACAACATCCCTCTTCCCAGGTTCTAATTTCTACTAACAATAGCAGCTACCAATGCTGAAGATCTACCATGCTCAGCATTTCACATATCTCATTTAACTTTTACAGAAAAGCAAAAAGGTAGGCATTAACCTTGTTTTACATACATGAGATATGAGGCTCACAGAACCTTGGTAACTTGTCCAGGATTACCCAACTAATAAGTGGCAGAGTTGGGTTTCAATCTCTGGTCTACCTTCAAAGTCCTTATTCTTTGCACTGCTTCAGTAATTCTCAAAATTTAATGCATGTCTGAATCACTTCAGGTGATTCTTCCAGAGTGGGAAAAATATTGCAAATACTGTATATATCTTCGAATCAAATAACTTACACATATATACGTACATATACATACACATAAAGAACTCTTATAATGCAATAAGACAACCCAATTAAAAATGGCCAGAAGATCTGGATAGACATTTCTCCAAAGAAGATATACAAATGGCCAACAAACACATGAAAAAATGCTCGATATCACAGACTATTAGAGAAATGCAAATAAAAGCCACACAATACCACTTCACACCCACTAGGATGGCTATAATCAAAAGACAGACCATAAAAAAGCATTGGCAATGATGTGGAGAAACTGGAACCTTCATAACATGACTGCTAGTGGGAACATAAAATGGTGGAGTCACTTTGGAAATCAGTTTGAAAGTTCCTCAAAAAGTTAAACAGAGTTACCATATGAACCAGCAATTCCACTACCAGATTTATACTCAAGATAAATGAAAACACTAAGTCCACACAAAAATCTGTACACGAATGTTCAAAGGAACGTTATTCATAATAGCCAAAAAATTTATCAATTGATAAGTGGGTTAATAAAATGTGGTTGTATATCCATCCAACAGAGTATTATTCAGCAATAAAAAGCAATGAAGTACTGATGATATAACATGGATGAACCTTGAAAACATTAAGTTAAGTAAAAGCCACTAACAGAAGACCACACATTGTATGATTCCATTCTTACAGATTCCATTTCTATAGAGAAAGAAAGAAATTGCTTAAGGCTGGAGCAAATTACCAAAGTGACTGCTAATAAGTACAGAGTTTAAGAAGCAAAAATGTTCTCAAGTTAAAGTGTTGATGGTTGTACAATCCCACGAATATACTAAAAAGTTTAAATAGGTTAATTGCATGGTATACGAATTGTATCTCAACACAATAAGACTTTTTAAAAAAACAGTCTAGACCAGATTACTTCTAAGGTTCCCTTCTAGACATAACAGTCTCTGAGACAATGAAAAAATTCTCAGAACATCCATAAACAGTCAAGAATCCAATCCCCAGTGAGTCCCACAAACTTAAAATTTATAGAAGGTAACATATAGTACAGTAATTCCTCACTTGAGGTCACTAGACCTCCAGGTGTTTACAAAGAAAGGACAGGTGCTTTTTTTTTTTTTAATATTTTATTTATTTGACAGAGAGAAAGAGATCACAAGTAGGCAGAGAGGCAGGCAGAGAGAGAGGGGGAAGCAGGCTCTCTGCTCACCCCGCCATGCGGGGCTCGATCCCAGGACCCTGAGATCATAACCTGAGCCAAAGGCAGAGGCTTTAACCCACTGAGCCACCCAGGCACCCCAGGACAGGTGCTTTTTAAGCCAGTTTCCATTTTTCAGAACATCTGTGAGAAACCACACACTCAGCCTTCTCTGAAGTAAAGTTTCAAGTATCTTTGCCTTTGTCTGGATTCATGTTAGTAGTTTTAAAATACTGATTCAAAGCTGATTGATAGCTTGATGTATGAAAAGTAAAACATGAGAAAACTTATTAGTTAAAATGTACTATTTGATAGGCAAAATGTTTCAAGAAATGGGACTTATGATGATTTCCTTGATTAAAAGCTTGGGTAATACAGAAAGATGGGATAGTGCACTAGACTAGAAATTAGAGAAACAGCATTTTTTCTCAATATGATTCACTTCATCTCACTGTGCCTCAGTTTCCATTTTCATTGACAAACATGATAGTTAGTGTACAACTGACTCTAAAATTCTATGGTTTTAGGGGCGCCTGGGTGGCTCAGTGGTTTAAGCCTCTGCCTTCGGCTCAGGTCATGATCTCAGGGTTCTGGGATCGAGCCCCGCATCAGGCTCTCTGCTCAGCGGAGAGACTGCTTCCCCTCTCTCACTGCCTGCCTCTCTGCCTACTTGTGATCTCTGTCAAATAAATAAATTTAAATAAATAAATAAATAAATAAAATAAAATTCTATGGTTTTTCCATATTATATAATGACCTAGAAATGTCTGCTAAGGAGATAGTTCTTTATATTCAGGATCCCTGGAAAGAACTTTCTTTATTGACTCTACTTAGTACATCATAAAAATAAACAATACAAAATATATAATATTAATAAATAATACATAGGCTGTAGTATTTAGAAACTTATAAGTGGTCTTAGAAAGCAGAGAGAGAAAAATAACAATAAAAAACTAAGAAGAAAGTAAAGTTTCCTTGTCTACTTCTGACAGCAAAAGTCAACAGGAAACACTTCAATATAAAATCTCCCCAAAGCATGGAATGTCCCTGATTAACAACAAATGAGTTATCTTTCGTTCTCATATTTTACTCCCAACACACCAGCTTCCAAATACATCCCTGGAACAAATAAACTGAAGTAGGGGAGGAGAGCAAAGGAAAAATACTGTATCATAATTGGTTTCCTCCCTTCAAAATTCCAGAAGATGAGAAGGGGGGGAAGGGAGTGGAAACCAGCCATAACCCAGCATGAAATTCTCCTATTTACAGTTTAATACACTACATCTCCTATTACATCTCCTACTTAATAATTATTGTGGTCTTTTAATTTTTCACTATTTAAAGTAATAAAAGTTTTTCTCTGCCTACTAGTGATTTCTTTATATTAAGAAAAGTTATTTGCACTTTTTTTGAGTGAATTCACACTAACTTAAATTGAGCATAATACTGGTTGGGGCATCAGTGAGAAGGACTACTATTTGTGGGGTTTTGGGGAAGAGGATGATGGGAGCCTCAAAAAAGAAAAGCAAAGGCACCTGGCTGGCTCAGTCCATATAGCATGTAACTCTTGATTTCCAGGTTGTGAGTTCAAGTACTATGTTGGGGGTAGAGAGTACTTTAAAAAAAAAAGGGGGAGGAGGACAGCAAGCAAGATCTTTCACAAGATAATACATAGAAAAACTTCAAGTTCAGAAATCACTAATGAATTTTTAAATGTCATTCTACTTGCTAGGACAGACCAGGAAAGCCAAACTACCCCCTTCCTCAAGCAACTAAAGTTATTATGAATATCAAGGGTATGAATTTTCAACTTCCAATTCAATATTATCATTGAAAAAAAAATCAGAAACCTAAACTCACCTATTAGGAGGTAATACAGTATCACAACTACGTAGGAGTGAAGGAATTCATTCCAATAATTTAATATAAAAGAAGAACATATATCATTTGAATAAAGAATCTACTAATTCGGGACGCCTGGGTGGCTCAGTTGGTTAAGCGGCTGCCTTCGGCTCAGGTCATGATCTCAGGGTCCTGGGATTGAGTCCCACATCGGGCTCCTTGCTCGGCAGGGAGCCTGCTTCTCCCTCTCCCTCTGCCTGCCACTCTGCCTGCTTGTGCTCTCTCTCTGTCAAATAAATAAATAAAATCTTAAAAAAAAAAAAAAAGAATCTACTAATTCTTGGAACACCAACAATCTATGTATTTATATATTATATGTGAATATAGATATACTCAACATCAAATAGCACAATACGTTTTAAAGTATCCACATGATCAAGTATAACACAAGCCCAAGAGACACCACTCTAGCACCCTACAAACGGAACAATAAAACATTTCGCCTAAAAACAAGTAAGGTACACTTAAATATAACCAGTTACATTCACTTAACAATTCTGCCAGCCTAAACAAAGGGTACAAAGACACAAAAATGAATTAAGACTTACCCCCTGACTTCAAGGAATTCGCATGAGGGGGGAAGCCAAAAGCATGTGCAAAATCAAAATCCTCTGAGATCACAGAGAACAACAAACTTGCAAACTTAGTGGCAATCGGAATTTGCCAGGTGAAAAACCGGGAGGAAGGGTATCAACAGGCAAAGAGAACGACATATATAAAGGAATGAATGTACAGAGCACAATTAGATAACCAGAAGTCCTGAGTGGCCAAGGCAAGGGGAAAAGAAGGAAGGATGAATAAGCACGAAATGGCAGTAATTACATCAGGAAAGGAAGCTTGTGGCTAGGTTGCAGAGCGCCATATATGCTACAACAGGGTGTACAGTCTTTATCTAGGAGGCCATAGAGAACCCAGGATATAATAAACAATGTTTTTAGAGAGCTAACTGGTAGGGCGCCTGGGTGGCTCAGTCTGTTAAGCGTCTGCCTTCAGCTCAGGTCATGATCTCAGGGTCCTGAGACTGAGCCCTATGTCAGGCTCCCTGCTCAGTGGGGAGTCTGCTTATCCCTCTCCCTTTGCTCCTTCCCCCTGCTCCTGCATGTGCCCACTCTCTCTCTCTCAAATAAATAAAATCTTAAAAAAAAAAAAAAGGAAAGACCACTAACTGGTGACAATGTGGAAGACAGACTTAAAATAAGAGATTGAGGGGTAGAAGACATGAGAACACTACTGCAACAGTTAGGATATTACAGCAATAAGGCAAGTGAAATGTGATGGCATCAGCAATAACACAAACAACTAAATAACAGTAGCAGAACAACCTATATCGACTTAGCAGTGATTGTGTGTCCCCCCATACTTGACCATAAGCTCCGGTACCAAGGTATAGGCAATAAGGGAAAAAAGAAAAGAATGTAAACAAGAAGTCTTTAGAAGATATAATCACAGGACTTAATGACCACTGACCTTCCCTACCCCACAGAGAAGCTTCACTTACACACAAATTTGGCCTTTCAAAACTGCTTCCGAAAATTTATTGCTTTCTTCATTTAGAGAGCTCTACTAAAATACCTTATTTCACTTAATAGATGTTTAAAACTTAATTTTTAACCTTATGAAGAGTTTCAGGTATTTTGCACAGGTATTATTTAAGTCTAAAAATTCCCCTGAGGCCACATGAAAAACAAAAAGAAATGAATGCAGAATTAAAATAGAATACTTCCCAGTGAGAAAACAATGATCTTGGTATATTCAAGTTTGGGTAAGACTAAATTTATATTCCCTAGTTAGAAACCCTGAACAGACAGTAGAAACAGTCACAAGTAGTACCTAAATTAAATATGGGGCAGGAAAAAGGGAGCTCTTTAAATTAAAATCTTTGGGCTCCAAACAATTTGGCTATCCAAACACATAATTTTATTATAACAAAACACAGCTCATATTTATCACGAAATCAACATGAGGTTATGCACCACAGGAAAAATAGGCAACCGATAAAGCTTACAGACCCAACTCCAATTTGATAAATGTGTTACTAAAGGGAAATAAGAACTGTAGCCAACTCTGTTTCAACATGCAAATTATCTTCCATCCTTTATAAAAATATATTTGTTGAGCTGTCAATTTGTATAACAGGATTGTTAAAACAGTGGTGTCTCTTTCAGTAAAATAAGTCATGCTTCCCTCTATAAAGATACTGATTTTCACAATGCTGGCAAGATGGCTTATCTATTTAGAGTTATCTTGATTACGAATACAGGTAACTTTAATGACAAAATATGATAAACACATTTCCCACTAAATTTAATGTTCAAAGACAAAATTATATTTGTCATGTTCTAACAAATAGTGCCAGTGTGAAATCATCTGAGGTTGATGGGCTCACCCCCAGATATTAACCATTAACCAGAGGTGTCAGTTTAAAAATCTCTATGAAATCATTAATATCAGTAAATGTTACAATTCAGTGGAAAGATTATTTAAATAAGAATTTCTACTTTAATGATTATAATTTGACTAATAATTTTTAAGAGCCTTGTTTTTTCATGATAGTATGTGTAGGTTATAGGTTCCACCACTAAAGGAAAAAAAAAGTTTGTATTGTGTTAGTTCCAGTTATAATTTCTAGCTGAGTCAAAGCTCTAACAGCCTTAAAGCAGGAAATCCAAAAGGAAATTCCATCATCAGTTCCTGGGGCTTGGTAACTCAATGGTTCTTTGAAACAAAGATATAAAAGTTCTTATACTGTTTACTATAACCTTACCTCATATCTTCAAGTAAATCACATTCTGCTTGATGTTTGGCTTGAAGTTTTGTCATCTGCTCAACTTGAGTGTTTTTCAGTTCTTGTGTAACTTTCACCTAAAATATACCATATATTATAAAGGCCTTACTGCAACTTTAACAACAACAAAGAAATTACTTAAGCAAAATACTTAATAGCCATCAGAATATATACCTCTTGCTCACTTCTCCCCTAAAGGCCATAAATCCATTATTAGCCACCTAATTTTGTTTCCTGAGGACACTTAATGATAAATCTAGCCAAATATCCTGCAAGAGGGTAAATGAAAGTAAAAGAGTATAAAAATTACAGATTAAAGAGATGCAAAATAAACTGCCAGTCATTCCTTTTCATGCACAAGCTCAGTACATATGTAGTAGGTCTTCTTAGAGTTTTAAGAGTCTGTCTTCTATTTCTTCCAAAAAAGATTCAAAGATTTCAACCACCAGGAGAGGTGAGCTGAGTATAGATGGCAGAAGTGAGTATAGGAATGCCTAATATATAATGGCCAAAATTTACACAATCATGAAATTATATGCATAAATTGACTACATAAATTATCCCATAATGGCTGCGAGAAAGCAGTCTCAGGATGATGCCAACTCGCTGACAGCGCATCAAATCACAATCTCTTTTTCACAAAGGAGAAAGCAAAAGTGACCTTCCAGCATATGCAGTGCTTTTAAGCCACCCCAGCAAGCCGGTCCCCGTGGCGGCTCCACTTCAAACAGAACAGCAAACGCAAGCTGTCCAGTGCCTCGCCAGCCAGGCCCCGGACCCCAGGGTTCCAGATTACAGTGGGCCTGGAATCCCCGCTGCCGCGGAGCCAAGCTAACCGGGAGAGGTGGGGGTACATGTGTGAAAGAAAGAAAGAGTCACTTAAACTGGAGAAACCCGGATTAAGAAAGAGAAAAAGAAGCAGCAGACAGGAGCGAGTTAGGCATTAGGCAAATGTTTGCCCACGAGGGGAGGACAGAACAGCCTTCTCCACCCAATGCCCAGAGTAGACACTCAGTAACCATCTGCAGGATTAAAAAGACAAGGACACAGCCTCAGCCCTTGGCAACGCTGGGGAAGAGGGCAGTGAAACAGTTCTCGAAGGGCGCAGCGGGGGGAGCCGCTGACACGCCGAGAGCACCCGTCACTCCCACCCCAAGCCCAGATCGCGGTGCACACGCCACGCACCGCCGGGTTCTCGCTCTCCCGGGGCAGCACCATCGCCTCCCGGCCCCCTAGCTGGAGGGGCGGGGCAGGATTGGGGGTGGGGGGAGAAAGGCTTAATTTCTTGTTTTCCCCTGGGGTGGGGGGCGGTGACTAGTCCAACTTCTTTTCCGCCGCCTGGTTGGAAAAGCAGGCCGAACCTTACCGGTAGGCTGGAAACAAATTTCCTGAAAATTATCAAATGGGCAAGGGTGGCGACAAGCAGCTGGAGGGCTCAAACCTGGCGCAGACTAAACAATCACACAAGCACAGGCTCTGCAAAGCTGCAGGGGCTCCCCGCCTCCCCTCGGTGCAGCCCCGAGAATGCACTTTGCAGCGAGCAGCACTGCCATGCGCGCGCACACATACAAATGCACACCCGAAACTCTTGTGAAATGTATGGGGGTCTCCCGTGCGGTGGAAGGGACCAGCCCGGGCCGCCCCTTCGTCGGAAAGACACCTCATTCAAGTGGCCCCCGCATGGAACCGGCGGCAACTCGGTGACAAGCCCGAGGCGACGGCGGTCACGGCCCCTTGCGGAAAGGGGGAGGGGGCGCCCCAGCCGCGTTCCTTGTACACATCCCTCCCAAACCGCAAAGCCCCCCAACTGCAACCTCACCTTCCTCGGCGGCGGCTGCATGATGCTGTAGGGACATCAATCCTCCCCCGACGGCGGCGTCAGCTCGGACGAGGAGATGGGGGGCCGTGAGGAGGGGAGGCCCGGCAAGCGTGTGTATGTGTGTGTGCGTGTGCAAGGAGTCTGAGAACGAGGACTCGCCCGGCAGGGAGCAAGGCAAGGCCGGCAGGCGGCTGGAGGACCCGGGTCGCACCGCGAGTGTGAAGAGGAGGAGGAGGAGCGCCGGGAAGGCCTGGGGCTCCGGCGGCCCGGGGGGTGTGTGAGGGAAGGAGGCGGAGACCGCGAGGGGGCGGGGGCCCAGGAGCTGGGGCGCAGGGTCTCCGAGCTCGCGGAGCGGCTCTCGAGCAGCAGCGTTGTCCCGCTCCCCGCCCGCCGGCGCCGCAGCTCCTCGCGGACGCGGCCTCCCGCCCCCACTCAAGCAGCCCTGCCCTCGCTGGGCCCAACGCCCCCGCCCGGCCCGGGAAGGGGGAAGGCGGTGCCGCGCTCTCGGCTTCGGCTCCTCCACTCCGGCCGCGGGAATTTCCGGCCCCACCGTGTGGCGCAGCGCCCCGCTCCGGTGGCAGAGGGGACAACTCAGTCCAGAGCGGGGTTCCAGGGGCCGGGCCACGCTGGAGGGAGGGAGCGTGGCCGCGGCGCGGGGTTTCGGATCTCGGCGGGGGACGTGGGGGAACTAACGGATCAGTCAGCGAATAGGAGGGGTAGAATCGCAAGCGGAGCACGAAAATCCCCCCGTTGTCTCCGAGAGTGGCACGTTCCAAACGCCTCCTGTCCTCCCTCCCCCACACCGAGAGCCAGCCGGGGGCTTCACGCGCGCTTTCCCGCCAGCGGACCGGGCGCGCGCCTCCGATCGGGACCGCGCACGTGGGCGGGAGAGGGCTCTGCGCCGACGCAGGCGCACAAGCCGCCCCCGCCTCCTGCTGGCTTTTGGGTTGCAGTGCTTCTGTGTGT
>CM052884.1:48723265-48773890 GCA_028534135.1 Potos flavus | reverse complement strand
ACTTCTTTTCGGTCTTCCAACACCTCTCTGGCGAGCGAATGCGCTGGCCAGATAGGCAAACGTGAGGGGGCGAGCTTCAGGTTCTTTCTCAGCCGGCCACAGGTGCCTGACTGCCCCACTGGGCGGGGGGGGGGGGGGGGGGGGGATGTCTAGTTGCCTCGCAAAGAAGAAAATGGCTCTCTGCTACAGGGCATTCGCGTCAAAGAGCACGGACTCTGTGCTGGAAGGGAACCGTGAGGTCGTTAAGACCAGGATCCCCAATTCACAGATGGGGAGGCTAGTGCCCATAGGAGAGACTTTTCACACAGCAAAACTAGACTCTGGGTCACGAAAGGTTCTATGGGTCATAAAACAAAAACATGCAGATGATAACCATGAGGAAAAGTAGAAGAGGCAGCAAGGGCAACAGGAAGCTCTTGTCTGGGAGTCAGGACCTCTGGGTGTCAGTCCACTCTGCCTCTGACTGGCTGAATGAGCTCTGCCTTCCTCTATCACTGAGGCTGTTCATCCGGGCAGCCCCCTCCACCCACGTTCCCTCCCTGTCCAGACCACCTTGGGGTAGGGGTTTCAGCCTCCCTTGGGGTCCTTAGAAAAATGAAAATACCTCTTCCAGAGCCACATGGATGCGCGGAGGGTGAACTAGATCGCCCCACGATTTTATCAGAAGTTGGGGTTCCAGACACCTGTTCTCAGAAGTGTAGTCAGGCAAAAGAGGAAAGTGACTGAGGCCTGGAGAGACCCAAGTATGTTGCCCGAGGCCACAAGTGGCCAGAAATTGGGAAGATGGAACTCGAATCCAGGTTGTTCACCTCGAATTACTTAGATTCTTGTACAGGAAGGTGATAGAATCAGAGCCATGCATGAATCAGGTTATGTATGAACTAGGAGATCAGGCTTGTTTTTTCTAGTTTCCTTGAGGCTATTCAAAAGTCAGCCGTTCACCAGAGCCCTCAATCACTATCAGGGAAGGCCTGGGGCAATGGAGCAGGTGGGCAGCAGCCCAGCTCCCTGACAAGAGCTCAGGCCGGAGGTAGCCAGGCTAGGCTCCAACCTTAGCTCCAGCACCAATCCATGGTGAGACCTTGAGCTGATCAGTTTCACTGCTTTCAGCCTTTATTTTCTCACTTGTAAAATGGGGATATAATACCAGCCCTGCAGGCTTGTTGTATTAAATAGAATTTCTTCTAACACAAGGCCTGGTACATAGTCGGTGCTCAATAAATGCTTACGGATTCATCATTGATTCAAAAAATATTTCCTAAGATCCTGCTTTGTGCCAAGCCTTGTGCCAGACACTGGGTATACAAAAGTTAGCAAGACAGAATCTGCCTTAGCCTTCAGCAAGGCTGAGTTGCAGACCGGCCATTCCATGAATGACACTAGGCTCGTGGGGGAGGGGTAACAGTGCTTGCCCAGATGCAGTGTCCTGCCACAGAAGGTGCTTAACAAAGATTTGCTGGATTTTAGTCCTGGGTGCAACTAGTCTGGCCCAGAGATTAGCCTCCTATCACCTCTCTTTCCCTAGAGGGGAGGACTAGGAGTATAAAATTGCTAGATGTGGGGAGATTTGGGATCCAGCCTCTACCACTGATAAACTGGGCCTTCTCTGGGTCTTGGTCCCCAGCTATGGAATAAAGTGAATGAGCCTGGAACTTAGTAGGCTCTTCACAGATGAAGTATAACCCTGGGGCTCTATTTTGTGGGTTTAGGAGGGCATCCTCCACCTGATTTGCCATTATTCTAAAAGCAGGAACAGCATAGACTTTCTGGGATGACTTCCTTTGGGGTTATGATAAAAAGCTAAGGGGCAACACGAGATGACCTGCTTTTTCAAATGTGTGTTTTGGTTTGTTGTAAATGTGTTTAACGTTTACTAAGTGCCTTTCCCAAACTCCAAACTTTCGTATTACTTCTCTGAACTAATCTTCACTATAATCCTGTGAGACTGTTATTTTATTCATTTTACAAATGATGAACTGGAGGCTCAGTGAAGATAAGTAACTTGCCCTGAAGTGATGGATTTGGGACCAGAATCCTATCCTCCCTATCCTTTGCCTCTTGTTCAAAGGAATTGAGAGAGTTCACCTAGGAAAAAAGTAGACTCAGGAGGATACGATCCATATATTCCAAACTCTACAGGGATGGGGAAAGGGATTTCTATGATTTAGGTAAGCCTGACTTAAAACGTACTCTTTTGAACCAGGCTGGGAACTTCCAGAGCCTTGCTGCTGCAGTGCAGATAAGCAGTGTTACCAGATGTAAGATCTCTTGAGATTCTTTGGGGTAATGCCACAGAGCTGTCCTGTGGCCCCAGAGACAGAACTGGGATAGGTCTCAGCTGCATCTAAGGAAGAAGGTTTTCCAGGCAGAGCTGCCCCTAGAGGAGGTGAGATCCTCCATCCCTGGAGCAGGGCAAGTAGCTGTTGGCTCCTTTCCACCAAGGAGGCCACAAATGGGATTCTCACCCTGGGAAGGAATTAATAACAGCTACCATTTATTTTGCCTCTTCTATGTGCCAGGCATTGAAGCAGCCATGTTATTTACATTATTTCTAACCTTTACAACTTCTCATGGTACATATCACCCCATTTCACGGATTTCACAGACTAAGGATCGCAAGTGAAATTGACCAGCCCAAGGTCACACAGCTGGGACAGGAGAGCCAGGCCTGGACCCTGTCTCCCTCTGACTCTGAAGCTATGCTCTTTCCTCCAGGGTGCATTCTGCTGTACAATCTCCCAGAAGGAACGTGATTCTAAATTTAAGTGAGAGCCAGGATGAAAAGCTGGCCTAGAGCAGGCATATAAGTAGGCATTGGAAGATGAGCTATTCCAATATTCCACAGGGCTCCCAGGAGAAACTCCAGGGATGTGAAGTGTGCAGCAGCCCTTGAGCATGACTAGAATGTGAACAGCACCCACCACCGTTCGGAGGGGCCACCTGGGACAGACTGGCACTCCATCCAAGGCTCTAGAGAAGGTGGCCACCATCCCATATGCCCGTACTGCACCAGGTCACCTCCCACCCTCCCTGTAGCTAAGGTTCACAGCCCTCTCTACTCCCTTTCCTGCTCTATCATTATCCCCCACTCGCATTGGCACAGGCTGCTCAGGAACACCTGTTAGGCCACCCAGAGGCTAGCTACTCCCTGTCGGAGCCCCAGCGAGGCTCCCTGGCTATGCTGCCGCAAATAATGCAGTCTGTGGACCCCACCCCCATTCACCTCCTTACTACCCTAGTCACCTTTCTCCCTGTACTTCCACTCCCCGCCCCCCTCCTCACATGCACCGAACAGCTTTTGCTCCTGCCTGAGCTAATCCCCTCAACGCAGCCCTCTAGTAAACCTGGTGTGGGAGCAGCTCTCAAGACAGAGCATCACAGCCCACTCAAATGAAGCTTCAAGGTCAGTGACCAGCAGAAGAGGGCAGCGGCTCTCCCTAAGATACAAAGTGACTTTGTGGCAGAACTAGACCTTGGATTCTATCCAGCAACACTCAACAAGTCCCTTCTTCTGGGCTCAGTCATGGGCAGACCCTGCACTCCAGGAACTCCCAATCTCAACACATGGACTAAAGGTAATAGTCATGAATCCAGAATATGCATGGTCAGGAGAGTCCTAGGGACCAGATTCCACCAGGTGGTAGCAGGGGCCTAAGGCCAGAGGTAGGTCCCTGAGAGGCAGGCACTGCAACAGGGAATTATCTGGGCAGCTGGTGCCAGGGAGTGTTAGAGCTTGGGTAGGGGTGAGGGACAGCCAGTCCCAGGGCTAGAGTAGGAGCTGACGGTCACATGGGTTTGATATCAGGAAGCAGGAAATCAAGGTCTTTGCCAGGCACTTGCTGAATGTGACCTTTTTGGCACAGCTATGTGATCAGTAAAGAACTGAGGAGCTATGTAAGCTAGTGACTGCCCATCCTGGGACAGACACATCAGGGAAGGTCGAGTAACTGCCTATGTGGGACACCAACAAGGGCCTTCCCACTGGGAGCTGCACGGTGATCACAACTCTGTGAAACTTGGACTGATGGATAAAAGAGTCAGGTTTGGGAGGAGGATTGACATCACAGGGACTTGGGGTCAGGTAAACCTGGGTTAGATGTTTGGTGCCTCTTCTGCCTAGCTTTGGGTTCCTGACCAAGTTCTGAAATCTCTTTTCAACTGACTTCTCTTATCCTTAAAAGGCTAATGATGAAAAAAAAAAAAAAAAAAAAAGGCGAATGATGACTTTTTGCAGGGTTGTGGTGGGAATTAAATGGGAATGTTTACATAAAATGCCTGCAACCGTGCTAGCCCACCAATGTGAGCTTCCTTTGTGTGTGCATGTGTTTTCCTTCAGTTTCCCTTCATTTTGTTCTGGTTTTCTTTGTAAATGTAAAAAACAAAACACAAAAAGAGGAATTCGCAGGAGAGGGTGTTGAGCCCAACTCCAGTCCCAGTTTTGCCCCTGACTCATTGCAAAGACCCGGGAAGTCCCAGTCCTCCTTACACCTTCGTTTCCTCATCTGGAACACAGGGACTTCCACCAGGGGGTTTCTTCAAAGCCCAGCCTGAAGGCTTGAGATGTTACCCCTTTGAGAGTCCCTTCCATGTTGAGGACCCCCCAGGCTGAGCAGAGGGAGGGTAGGGGTGGGAGGGGTGGGGGTGGGAGTCAGGCAGTGACCAGGGGAAGAAGATGGGAGTTGTAGGGGTGGGACAGCAGCATGGGGGGACGACAGCTCTTCAACCCCTGTGCCCTGGCCTGTGAAACGAGCAGGCCCCCACTCACCTTCGGAAGCCTGCCGCCTATTTTCCCACGGCCTGCCCACTTAATGCCAAAACAAAGCACACTTGTCTGCTCCCTGCTGGAGGGCAATGAGCCAAAATGAGTGTCCTGGAGGGCTGGCAGATGCCCTGGCATCCTGCCTCTCCTCTCTGGGCACCACCCTTCCCCTGTCTGCAACACATCCACACACCCGTGGCCTGTGGCCTGCGGGAGCTGAGCTCCGCCCTCAGCCAAAACTGGCCCACGCTGCGGAGAGGAGCTTCCCCAGGACCTGTCTTCCCCCTAAATGGACACTCCAACACCTAAACCTGCCTGTCTTTCCAGTCTAGCCTTGGCCCCGAGATGTGATCTAATTCTCACCATGCTGCTGTGGGCAGAGCACGTGGCATCAGAAGCTGGGAGCTGCTGTCAGTCGCTACGGGAGGGAATTCCCTGGCTCAGGAAAGCTCTTCCAGAGGAAGGGAGCAGGTGGTGCGTCTCCCCGAAGAGACAGACACCGCCAACGCTGTGGGCAGAGCCAATCCTCGGGTAAGAAGCATCACATCCACCACCCCCGCCTTCTCTCTGATGCTTGTCTACACTGGGCACAGTAATAATAATAGCTTATACTTTATAATAGCTACTATGTGTCAGCATTCACATAAATTATTTAATTCTCACAACAACTTTGAAGTAGGTACTATTATTAGCCCCATTTTACCCTAAGATCATAGAGCCAATAAGTGGCAATCTGAGATTTCTACCCAGTTAATCAGGCCCAGGGTCTCCACTGTTAACTGCCATGCCAACCTGTCACCAGAAGATGGTAGCCCCGCTAAAACCCAAGTCCAAACTCGGAATGGGGCAAAATGTTTGTACTGGTATCCTACAATCCTAGCGTTTATCCAGACTCGCCTGAAGCTGGAGAATCACCTAGGGCTGCTTGTTTAAAACACAGGGCCCTCTTCTGAGGATTGAGTAAGTTTGATGTGGGAAGAGAAGCCGTGCCTGACATGTGGAAATTGCACACACACAAAAAAAGAATTTGTTAGATGAATGAATGCCCTGCCTTCTCTGAGTCTCCGTTCATCTCTAAAATGGGGTTTCAGTTCCCCACCCTGCCCCCTGTCTAAGTGCTGCTGTGTGTTGAGACTGTGTATCTATCTGCATCAGCTTTGCTTGGGAGTGAGGAGTTGTTTACAAGCACACCCACTAGCTCCTAATAATAGCTGTAATAACAATAGCTGCCATTTCTCGCATGCTTATAAAGTACCAGGCACAGCTCTGACAGCTTTGACTCTATTAACCCATTGATTCTCACAATACCCCATTATCCTGGCTTTAAGGATGGAGAAACTGAGGCTCAGAGAGGATAAGTAACTTGCCCGTCATCGCACAATTAGTAAGAAGCAAGATTTGAACCCAGGTGTTTCTATTCCAGTGTCCAGAGGTTAACTACTCCATCATAGTTTCTGGACTCCCCCAGCCCCCACAGTTGAGCAAATGATTACTGCACCTGTAGTGTTCAGGAAAATGCAACTGACAGAGACAAGATTTAGGATTCCCTCACTATTGTTTGAGCCTGAATAAGAAATTCCAAAGTGCGGAATCAAAGTTCTATAGTTATTCCACGTGGGGAAGGCTGGCTCTGTCTGAACCGGGGGACCCCAGGAGGCGGCTCTGGAAGTGGGCCTTGAGGCATGGGGAGTAGACATTCCCAGGAGAGCAAACATCACAGGCTGGATGGGCTGAGCCATGTTTAGGGACAGTCTGAGTATCCCCAAAAAATGGGCCTACAAAGGTGGACTGCAGTCTCGGGTGTCCCGCTTGGATATTTGCTCTAAATTTTGAAAAGCCATCTTCCTTTATGATGTTTATCACACTCTGTAATAGGCATGTGTATTGTTCATCTCACCCATCCTATCAATGCTTCCATCCCCACAGATCTCTGGAGGAGATCTTGTTTGCCACTGTATCCCCAGCACCTAGGACAAGGCACACTGGATGGATGGATTTGAAGGCCTGAAGTTCCAAAGGCTTACCAGCCATGGAACATTAAGCGTGGGCAGCCAGGTCAATAGAAGGCTCGGGACAGCACCCTAAGGAAGGGTGTGCCCGAGGGCCGTATGGGCCTGTCTTCTGTTCATATTCAGCCCTCTGACCTCACTGCTGCTCCTCCCGGGTGGAGGTTTGTGAGTGTGTTGACCATAAACGACAGGATGGGCAGGTCTGAAAGACAAGGCACCTTGGGCTGGGTCACACTAACTCCACTGGCTTTCTTCCTGCCCGTTGGGCACTCAGCTTGGGGGCGTGGTTAAAAGCTTGGTCAAGTTTTAAGTCAGACCCTTTGAATCTTGGCTCTGCTACTTTCTAGCTATGTGGCCTTAAGGGCACCATGTGGTGACTGCACACCTCCCCAAGGTCATCTCACATGGGTCCTGTGGCCCTGGGCCCCGCTTTCACCATCTCTGGGCCTCAGTCACGGTGGAAGATGGGATGGTTACCTTTCAGGCCCCCATGGTTCTATCACTCTCTAGTTCTGTAACAATCGAGACCAGACGGTGCTTTCTAAATGGTAACAAAATGAACATAAAGGTGAAGCTTGGTCTTTTCCCTCTGCGGCAGCCAGAAAAACCTTCTCCAGCCCAGCACTGATCACAATGAAATGACTGGGTCAAGGCGACAGGCATCATCCAGATATTGCATCTGGGTGACAATTTTTCAGGCGTATCTGGAGATAGTTAATCTCTATTTTCACCAACCCTCCTCTCCCCCAGACCTTTGGCCCTACACTGTGCCCTAGGAGGCTGGGAACTTTGGGCTGCATTACCAGCCCCTTGCCAACTGGGGGTTGGCAATTCCACTCAGGGTTTGCACAATGAGAAGCAACAGGACACCGGAGAAGAAGGAAATTGGGCGATTTCTCCCGCTGCTCCCGCCCTGCTTTGGTGCCTTCCCCACTCCCTCCTTCATCCCATTCCTGCCAGGCAACCCTACTTCTCACTGGGCTCCAGTAACATGATTCTTGTCCTGCCTTCAGCCCTGGTCTCTGGGTGGGCGCCCCACCATCCTTCTGTTTGTTCCCTTCTCCTGCCCGTGTCTTGGTACAGCCAATCCTTTAGTAAGTCTCTTCACTTGAACCTGGGAGGTGAATTGCTTCCTGCTGGCCTGCTGACTAATATAGGACCCTCCACCTGAATCTGCCTATTTGGCTCAATTAGTTCAACACATTTCTCAGAACAAAGAACTAGCCAGCCTAGCCCATGAACAGCCCTCCCATGTACCCATTCTAGGGAAGACATGTGCAACCTGGCTTCTTTGGGGGCCCCAGAGTCTGATTCCGACTCCTAAGGAACTCCCGTGGACAGAGTCTGATGAGACAGAGGCACCTGCCGCAAGGTAACATTGACTGGCACGATGAACCAAGACCACTGAACAAAACATGCCTCAAGACAGAGCATGGTCGCAGCCCAGCTTCGGCAAGGTGGGTGGCATGGTCGTGGGAAGCCAGGAACCTGCACAGCTCAGGACAGGCTTCCTAGAGGGCTGGGCAGGGCCTGGTCGGGAACCACGGTTCCTTTCCAGGAACACCCTTCCAGGTTGCTGGAAAGGCAGGGAAAAGAGGGAGGAAAGGTTTAGCTCCGGAGACAGTCGAACAAAGGCTTGGCAGGAGGAAGTGGGTTTCCTGAGGGCAGGAGTGCGGGGCAGAGACTTGATGGGGGCACACAGTGGTCTGTGGCAGACTGTCCCTTGGCCTGTCTCAGGACGTAGCCTCTCACCCTGCCCTAGCCGGGATCAGGGCTCCCACATTCCCTCCCAAGGTATCCCACCTTCCCCCAGGTTGGGCTGCCTGTCTGCCCAACGGTTTCACTTCCCTTGCTAACCGCACCTGCCCAGACCACAGCCGTAGTAGTAGAGCCCAGGTTTCAGTTCTCATTTCCTCCACACGTCTGTAGTCTCCTAAAAAGTTTCAATTTCTCAACAGGGGTTGGGCCTGACACTGACATAGTTACCCTCAATCGTTTGTCAACCGCCTCTCCCCCAACCCAGCTCCTCTGCTCTCCTAGCAACAAGAGCACAGCTTCTGATATGTTATTTTGACCGTGCACTCCTCTGCTCCAGACCCTTCTATGGCTCCCCCTGCCCTACATTCTTAATATGACGTTCCAGCCCCTCACCGCAGAACTCCTGCCAGCCTACCTGACCTCATCAGTTTCACCATTTTAGACATGCTTTGTTCCCAACACAACATATATACACATTTTTCCAGAACTCGGAGAGTTCTTTTAGCAACTTCACATTTCTGAATATGCTGTTCCCTCTGCTTTCAGCCTTTCCGCCTTTTCTCTGCCTGATAAACTCAAATTTACTCTTCAAACTGCCCCAACCCCTCCACCCCCCATCCCTGCTCAAAAACCCTGCTTCCTCCTGCCATTAGGTCAAAATTAATACTATCCTGGACAGCTTTGTTCAGATCTTGATGACAACATTAAGCTCTGGCTGACCAGACTTCTATTTAGTTATGTTTTTTCTGAACTCCTCTTCCTTTCAAGTCTGGCCCAGCTGGACTGCTTTTTTGCTGTGCGACCTTAGGCAAGTCACTTAAGCTTCTCTGGAGCTCTCCCTGAGCCCCCAGGCTGGGTTAGGTTCTCTCTGTTGAGAGTTTTTCAGCACCTGTATGTACGTTGATAATCATGATTTATCCCATGATGCTGTAACTATCCCCCACCAGACTATGAGTCCTTTGCTGGCAAGGTAACAGGCCAGATTTCCTTCCAACCAAATTGTCTCTTTATTCCCAATGCCCACCATCCCAGAAATACTTAGGGCACAGGCAAATTTAATCCCAATTCCATGTTTGCAAGTAGGGAAACTGAGCCCAAAGAAGCACAGAGGTTTGCCCAAGGATGTGAACCAGCTTCAGGGATTTCCTCTGCTCTCCCCCAAGTCCCTGGGTCAGCCTACTCTCCAGGGACCTCCCCTGGCCTGTGGCCAACCTCTGGACCAGAGAACAGGCTTGCACGAGGCCTCACCTGTTGCTGTCCCATGGGCTTTCAAGGTAGAAGCTGCCAGATGCTCAGTTTTACTTCCCTCCTGGCTGCAGAGCGTTGAGAGCAACTGTCAGACCTCAGGCACTTCCGTTCTAGTCACAGCCAGGCTTCCTTTTCACCCCTTCCGTAGGCAGCAAGCGTACCAAGGGCCACTGCCTCCATGCCAGCTCTGGGGGAGCTCTGTTTCTCCTTAGGGGCACAGCCCAGACAGCTTTGTGGAGGACTTGCCCCAAGGACAGTCTCTATCCTTGGGAGCTGTGGCAGAAAAGCCTCATTCCCCAAAACCCTAGAAGACCGGAGCCTGGACCTTGATGAAACTTCCTATAACCTGTAGAGTTGGGGAGCAAAAGGCCTCACGTGAGGAAACTTCCGCAGAATCATAAACTCTCAGAACCCTTGATGGAAGCTGTTCGTTTATGCAGATAGGGAGGCTGAGGCCCAAAAAGGGATTTTCCCAGAGCAGAAAGCCAGTGATCTAAATGCCAGGAGTATTTATTTGACCCTGAACTAAATGATCCCCATCTGTGTTGCTCTTAAGTGCTTCTGCCGGTGTAACCTTGCTTTGTTTTTCTCCCTCCCTTCTACTGACCCTTCAGGTGCTTCTCTCCCAGTGCCTGCCTGCAACGACAGCTTCTCACCCCCAACAAGGCTGCCAACTCACCTTTAAATTGCTTACAACAAGATCGCCAAAGTCGGAACACTAATGTGTAAAGCGTGAGTAAGTGGGCTCAGACCAAGTGCCTGAGGAACATCTCTGGGATACCCAGGGGTCTTTTATACTTAAAGTCTGCTTCCTGTGGCCTTTCCTCAATAGAGAGAAGCCCAGGGACAAAGACGGGGCTTGGGGATATATTTCACTGCTCTTTATCAGTCCTTCTCCCCAGCTCCCCCTTAATCCACATGTGCCTGGAGGGTGCTTTTAGAAGGTAGACAAAAGCTTGTCCCTCTGCGTCTCTCGTTTTGGTAACTTATATCACCTCAAAGGCTAGGAGGGGCATAACAGATCAGGCAGTTCAACCTGGAATCTAACTCAGAAATCGTTTCTCCAGCTATTTTTTTTTCCTCCATGACCTTTACTGGGCTCCAGTGTTTGCTATATGAGGATCCAACAGGGTCTTGTCTTCAGGGAACTCACCACCTGAGGCTGGAAACAGACACGTAAAGAGCGTGTCATGTGCCCAAGTGAGACAGTCAGTGACCAGGTTTCTCCAGGAAGGAGAAGCTTTCCCAGGATCTTGAAGGATGAACTCACCAGAGAAGGAAGGGAAGGGCTCCAAGGAACTCTCTCTATTCCTACCACCAGAGCCTGCCATCAAGCAGGCCCCTCCTGGATCAGACTCCCTGACTTCTGCACAACCTTTTGCCTTTTCCTCTTATTTATCCACGTCGTTGTTCAACCAACTTATCAAGCACTTCATCTGTGAAAATGGTACTCCTGGTACTCCTGTCCTTGAGGAGCCCCCAGCAGAGAGAGAAAACCACCACACAGTGTGGACAGGTGGTGTCAGGGCGAGGACAGAACTGGAGAGCTAACAAAGTCACCCAAGCTATTCTGGGAGGTCAGGGAAGACTTTCTGTGGAAAGAGATTTCTGCCCCGAAATCTGAGATAGGGACTCTCCTTTGACCCTCCTGACATTTCTCTAAGGTAGGTCTTATTTTCTCCATTGTAAAAGTGATACAGTTGAGGCCCTGAGAATGTCAGTGCCTCACCCAAGATCATATGGTTAGGAGGTGGGGGAGAGGGGGAGTTGTGGGGTGTGCTCACCCCTGGACACTTGGCAGCGGAGTCCAACGGTAGCTCCGGCAGGGCTGGGCCTAGGAGAATGGGACCAGAGGTGGGATATTCAGAGGCAATGAGGGAGGAGCAGAAGCTGAGAGCCCGGAGCTGGGTGGAACCAGCAGGACGTGCCATCTTCCTCACCCACAGTGGAGCAGAGGAGGGGATAGGAATTCCCAACAGGCCATCAGGTCATGGCTTCAGAACAGCAGAGCTGTCTCAGTCCTTGGACCTGATCTCATTCGGCCCCCATGAAACTGAGGATCAATCAGAGCAGTTGTGATACATACAGTATCACAGTGGCTGGCCCTGGATGAGAACCCCAGCTCTATCCCCCAGCCCAAGTCTCCATGCACGGCCCTGGCTGCATCATTAATCCAATCTACATCTACTTATGTATGCTCTGGATTAGACCCTCTTCTAGGGACCATAGAGATGACAGGCTCCTCCCCACCACTGCTATGGGGGTGGGGGGCTTACAGGAGTTTAACTGAAGTGGGGACGTCAGATCCGGGTTACAGACTACAGGGAGCATATGAGAAGGGGGGTGACAGCAGGCATAAAGAGAGTGCTGGGAGTGAGGTGGAGAGGACATTCATGTCCGAGTGTCCCGGGCAAGTCCTTGGACTCAGTTCTCCCAACTGTACCAAGAAGGGACTGTCGTCACAATGCCTGAGACCTCTCCGTTCGGGCAGTTAGACCTTGCAGGGGTTGGGAGGTAGGCTGGGTGGTGGGAGCAGAGGAAGTGGCTTGAGCTGCTTGACCCATTACCAGCAGAGAAATCACAGACTCAGCTCTCAGACATCTGGGAGGCGTTGGGCAGCCGGAGTATTTTTAGAAGTCCAGAGGCAGACATGCCCGGAATCCTGGGCGTTGCTGAGCCAAAGAAGCTGGGAGGCCAGCAGAGGGTGAACCATAAAAGGTGGCCTCTGTGCTGGCTCTTACTTCATCAAGGTCCACCGGCCTTCCCTGTCCCTGGAGGCCGGTGCTCAGGCCTACTGTTCAAGCTCTGGTGTCCCTGACTTGCCATTGATCACTGATCTGCTTCCTGATGGGTAGTCAGGTGCAGAGCTGTTACAGGGCCTCAGGGGAAGGCTGTCTGTCTGCAGCATTTGGTCCCCTTGAATGCCTTCAGCTAGCCCTTTGAGTGCTGTCTCTGGTCCAGGTGAGCTGCTGGGCCCCAAGCATATGGAAAGAAAGCAAGCAACCCTGGAGGCTCTGTGCTCAGATTCCTTGGAGGGGCAGGGGTGGGGGAGGGACAGGGCACAGACTGTAATAATACCCTGAGATCACTTTGGCAGAGGAGGGCAAGTGGGCCTGGGGGAGCTTGGAGGAGGCCTATTGGTTTCCCAGGGCCGCCGCAAGGACCAGATGATTATCTATGGACAAAAATGTCAGCTGCAAGCTAGGGCGCAAGCTCTGGGTTATAACTAAAGGGTGATTATCCGTCTTTTCTCGAGCCAGACCTTTCCTCTTGCATTATTTCTGAAAGATGATGTCTCAGAATCAGAGTAAACAGTAGATGCTCTTTTCAGCTCTGGACCTATCAACTCCCAGAAAATCTGTCCAGTTTACGGGGCAGCTCTAACAAATGGATGCTCCCACCCCCTCTCCCCCATCCCATCCCCATCAGTCCCTCCTGGTAAATCCACTCCGTTGTATTATAGATGAAGACCCAAGGCCCAGAAAGGGGCATGTCCAACTCGGGATCCCTCAGGAAGGCCTCAGGAAAGACTCTGACCTCTGTCTGGAACCTGCAGATTTCCACGTAGGCAAACTCACAGGAAAGACACTCCCACGCCCCATCACAGGGCAAGGGCAGAGGTGTGGGGTGAGCAGAGGACAGGAGTCCAGCGCCACACTGTGTCCCATCACAACTGACTCTGCAGCTTAGACCTGGCATCTTCCCACCCACTCCCCAAGTCCATCTGTCCTTCCAGCCCAGCAATTCCTCAAACCAGGCTCCTCAGTTTCTTGAGAGTTTCCAGCCTTAGCCACAAGTGGCTACAAATATTCCACCTGAATTTTTAAATGCAGTGCCTTCTCTTTAATGATAATATAAACAAATTAATATGGGGATATTCTAGCTTAGTGGGAATGCAGAGCATCAAATAAAAGAAAGAGTAGCTCTAAGTGTCAGGTATAATGTCTGGGCTTACCAGAAAACTCGTGCCAAAGAATCCCCTAAAGTGACCGCATTTAATTTCAATGCAGTGTCTCAAGCTAACCTATCAAGTCGGAGACTCACTACTCTAGAAAAACGCTTCCTTCTTTTTTTTTTAAGATTTTATTTATTTATCCATGAGAGACAGAGAGAGAGGAGGCAGAAGGAGAGGAGGCAGAGGCAGGCTCCGCAGGGAGCCTGATGCAGGACTTGATCCCAGGACCCCGGGATCATAACCTGAGTCGAAGGCAGACACTTAAACAACTGAGCCACCCAGGCGCCCCTAAAATGCTTATTTCTTTCCTGCAAGATCCTGGACAGAGAAAGAAGGCTCTCAGTTGGGGGTCAGAAGGCCTGGGTTCTAATTTTGTCTCTTTTCCCAGCTCACGGAATAGCCTTGGACAACTCCTTACCTAGGTCAAGGTGTGGGTCTAGGTTTCTTCACTTGTAAAATGGTTAATTTGGATTAGACAATCCCCATGACCTCATTTGGCTCTCAAGAAACAAGATTCCAAATTGTGATGAGCTACCTTCCTATCCCCACCCATTCCCCAGCCCCTACTCCCCACCCACCACATACCGTACCCAGCCCAGTGCCGCACTGGGTTGCTAGGAAGATACACAGGTCGAGAAGTGGAGCCTCCAGGAAGGCAGGTATCAGGCAAAAATAAAGGATGCCACCCAAGGGGTTTGGAGGTCATCAAGAAGAAGGCCACCAGGCCAAAGAGAGCTCATATAACCAGTCACACTGTCAGCTAAGACACAACCTAAAAGCCTGGAGGCTCCTCCCAGAGTGGTGGGATTCCACATCCTGGACTCCTACAAGGTCATGGAGCTTACCCCTCACTTGGGCGGGATTCTCCTCTGAGGCTCCCCAACAGGCCATATCCCATCCTACCCCACCCATTCCTCCATTGAGGGACCTGAGCCACCCTCTCGTCTACCCACCCCCTTACCCTGGCTCTCGCTGGGGCCTCAAGGCACAGGGGCCCCCAGGAAGTGCTGGACTTACTTTCTCTGACCAGACCACCTTTCTCTATTTCCTACCCCTTGGACCTGCCCAAGTCCCATAGATTGCCAAGATTTCAAATTAGGAGTCCCCTATGTCAGGAAGCCCTCCCAGATCCCCCCACCCCAGGCAGGGTCAGGAGGCTCTTCATCCCTTACCCCATGGTCTGTATTAACCTCTGTCTCTGCTGCTGATGCACCGTAAATATTTCCTGTCCATCTCTCCCTCCAGACTCCCCGATGCCTGTGTTAATTCAGACATTGCGGAGATGGCATTCTCTTGTAGCTAAGAGCTTTTTCATAGAACAGAACTTTTTGGAAATCAGCTCTGTGCTGGGCCCTGCCCGTCAGGAGCTGTGCTAGAGGTTAACTCGGGCCCTCAGGCCTTTTTCATCCGAGTAGTTCAGGTATAAACTTGCTGTTTGCCCCCCAGGGCTGGGAGTGGAGATCTATTAAACCTCTCTGCCTTGCTGGGGAAAGGTCTGAAGCTCTGTCCCTTGGCCAGGGAATTTTAGGCCTGGGAGAGAAGCTGGAGTAGGAGGACGTGCCTATAGGCCCCCTGACCTGGGTCCCAGCCAGGCATGCCCTCTAAATCAGTGTTCACCAGAGACTTGGCAGGCTCTTGACAATTTGAGGACCAGATAAATAAATCCGGGCACCCTGCAGTCCTGACCCATGGATTTATTCTGTCTTGTCACCCTTTACCTGAGGGGTGTCCTGGGGACACAGGCTAGAGAAGTGGGTGGAGCAAGCACTGTCAGATGGGAGGGGAGAGTACAGTAGGGTAGGGGAGGCCAAGGGAGGGGTATAGGTAGGGAAATGCTCGGGAGTATAGGTGGAGCATGGCCACCAGACCTGGGTGGGAGTGGCCACTTCTTCCCCCTGACTGTGGGACCATCCTAACTTTCAGTAGCTTGATCCCCATCCAGGCCCAGCTGAAGAGGCTTCAGAGCCCAGAGGTCATAGGTCATCACTTCCCAGAGAAACACTGCCAATTTCAAGGCGGTCTAGTTGCAGCACCCCAGCCCAGGGGAAAGAGCACTGAGCAGTGAGTCAGGAAAGTATATGACTTTGGGCAGGTCATGCCTCATCCGTGAGCTTCAGTTTTCCCATCTATACAATAAAAAATGAACTCTGTAATCCCTATAAGCCCTCCAGTTAAGACAGTATATAGGCAGGTTGAAGTGGAAGGAATTGTCCCTTTGTGCAGGGTTCTAGCTTGGTACTCCCACATATCTCATTCCATCTCATCTCTCAGCCACAGAATAAGAAAAGACTATCTGTGCCCAAGTACAGCTAATGAAACCAAGGGCACAGGCTGCTTTGACCCCTTCAAAAATCACACCTTTGGGCAGGGAGGGCCTTTGAATTGAAGTGAGGCTACCAAATTTTTGCTCTAGGCAAAGAAGAGTAGCTTGGATAGGGTTTGTTTTTTGGTAAAATATAGAACAAAAAATTTACCATTTTAACCATTGTCAGGTGTACAATTTGGTGACATTAAGTACATTCATGATGTTGTACAACCATCACAACTATATATTTCCAGAAATTTTCCATCAACCCAAACGGAAACTCTGTACCCATCAAACTAACAATAACTCCCCATTCTCCCTCCCCTCCCAGTCCCTGGTACCTTTTTATTCTACTTTTTATCTCTATGAATTTGCCTATTCTTTTACTTCACATAAGTGGAATCATCCTATATTTGCCCCTTTTTGTCTGGCTTATCTCACTCAGCATAATGTCATCAAGGTTCATCCACTTTGTAGCAGGTGTCAGAACTTTATTCCTTTTTAAGGCTGAATAGTATTCCATTATATGGCTGGATCACAATTTGTTTATCCATTCATCTGATGATAGACACTTGAGTTGTTTTCATCTTTTGGCTCCTATGAATATTGCTGCTATGAACACAGGTATACAAATATCTGTTTGAGGGGTGCCAGGATGGCTCTGTTGGTTGAGTATCTACCTTCGGCTCAGATCATGATCCCAGGGTCCTGGGATCAAGTCCCGCATGGGGCTCTCTGCTCAGCGGGGAGCCTGCTTCTCCCTCTCCAAACAAGAGAGTCTGTGCTCTCTCTTGCTATCTCTGTCTCTCTCTCTCTCTCAGATAAATAAATAAATCTTAAAAAAAAAAAAAAAAATATGAGTCTTAACTTTCAATACTTTTGGGTGTATGTACCCAGAAGTAAAATTGCTGGGTCATATGATAATTCTATGTTTAACTCTTTGAGGAACCACCAAACTGTTTTTCACAGTGGCCACACCATTTCCCACTCCTGCCAGCGATGCGCGAGGGTTCCAGTTTCTCCTGGGGACACAGGCTGGAGGTACTCGTTATTTCCTTTTTATTATTTTATAGAATAATAGCCCCCCTGATGAGTCTGGTGGTATCTCACTGTGGTTGGCCTGGATTTTTTTTTTTTTTTTTTTTTTTAACAATTTTAGCTTGTAGAGCCCTTTTGTCAGAGGAGAAGTTACCCAAAGGTGACGTGAGGTCTGGGAGAGGAGCTGGCAGTAGTTAAGCAACGGCGAGAGGGGCTGGTGAGGCCTGTGTGTGTGGAGTCCTTTTTCTCGGTCCTTCCTTCCCTCCTCTGCCCCACCCAAAAGTCCTTAAGGTCTTTATGAGGAACCCGGGGGCACAGTGTAAAAGGTCCCTGACTCATGGTCACTGAGGTCACTTCCCTCCTGGGGTGCTAACTGGAGGAGGCCAAGTGTAACAAGGGCAGGAAGCATCTCCTTTTTTGTCCTTGGGTCAGGACTTTGCCAAGGAGGAGGCCCTCTCTGTTCTGGCAGTCACTTCAGGTGATCAGATGAGGCCCTGGCAGGTCAAGACAGGACCCTGTGTGGCCTGACAACACCTGCCTCTCCCAGGATCCAATGGGGATGCAGAGCCCAGGAGAAAGGAGCTTCCAAGATGGCAGCAGGCCCAGCCCTTGCCCTTGAGAGGTTCAAAGTTGGCCAACTCTCTCCCCAGATAAGCATCCCCAATAAGCGTCACTGGTCAGTGAGAAAGGATGGTTGAGTCCCCAAGGGGAACGCCGTGGTGTGGGAAGGAGGTCTTGTACTGGTGACGAGACTCGACTCTTGCTGAAGACCCAGAAACCCCTTTGAACTTTCCTCCTGGGGAAAATTGCCTGAGCTCAGGAATGTGAATGAGAACTGGCGCTTTGGAGCCCTGCCCTCATGGCTGCTCAGGCTGTGAGCCCCGAGGTGGAGCAAGGCTGGTGCTGAGCAGGAACCTGGGATGGAATGAGCTAGCCCTGAGGGTTTTGAGCAGTCCTATGAAGCAGGAGAAAAGGCCCCCAGAGGGGACGATTGGACTTCTTCTTGATAAGATCTTGAGAGAATTCAAGTAACTAATGGGGGAAAAATGTGAGCATAATTTGTGCCCTAAGCTGGGGGAGTGACCAGACCAGTTACACGTAGTTCTCAAGTTCTTGGCTTCGCCAGCTCCCAGAAGTGGGGCAGGGTGAGGGGCACCAGACAAGCGTATTATCCCCTTCTGAACTCAGCTCAAGACAACCCTGGGGAACAGGAGGGGAAGTCTCTGAGCTTCTTTCTGTACTTTGGTTCCCTTCAAGTCCTTCTCAGATACCCTCCAAGAGCTCCCTGGCTATTCCCCATCCTCAGCGTTCCACCGGGCCCCCTGCCTAGGTCTGTATCCCAGCATATACTCAAGTGCTCACGTTAATTTCCGTTCACTCCCTCTATCAAAATGTACCCAGCCTGTGCCCTGATCCCTCTGAATCTGACAGGGACACTGAACTCAGCTGACAGACGAAATTGACCTGAGAAGCTGATGGCAATAGCAGTTGGTTAGTCTAGGCCACAGAGCTTCCCATACAACCCTTCCCCGATTCCAGTCGCATTTTACCAGGGATCCTACTCCAAAACACAGTAATCTGAATAATGGGTTGTTGGAATGCACCACCTCATTTTGCAGTTGGGCAAAGAAGGTGTGATTCTATTGGTGGAATTTTAGGTACCTTGAAAGGATGTTTGGAAGATAATTGCTTGCCAAATAGGTGTCCTCTGCTAACCCACAGCGAAGACAGTAATTTCTGCCTCAGGTGAGGGGCTAAACAGGCCAAGCCCCAGGTGTGACCTTCAGTTGCCCTTCTCTGGCCAAGATCTAAATTCACACCTCCTATGAGTCCTGAAGCAGGTTATACCAGTCACCGTGGGCATGTGCCTGGGCGATCAAATTTGCCTAAGATGAAATCCTGATTATGAAAAGGGCTCTTTAGCCTACAATATTTTCCACCCTAAGCACACAAATGGAAACATTTCTTCTTGACTACACTTAGAAGGAAAAGAAAGACAAGCAGGATAAAGCGCAAGATAAGAGAACAGAGTAGGAATCAAGGAACTGAATCCTACCAGCCATCAAATCTTCATTCAACCAGCCTGCTCAGCCACACTTTCTATTTGCTAATTCATTATTTTAACCAACCAATCTTCATTCAGCTAATCAAAGAATGAACAAGTCTTCACGTAAGCAAATATCTTTTATTTATTGGGGTAGTCAATTTCATTCATTCATTCATTCATTCATTCAATCACTTTCTTTAACAAATCAACCATCATTCAACCGAAAAAGTAGTAAGTAGTCATTCAGTCTTCATTCATTCAACTATGTATTCCAAATATCAAAGCTCAGGGCTGAAAGAGACCTCAAAATTCAGCCAGTTCTTAGAGCGAAATAAGTCAATCAGAGAAAGACAATTATCATATGATCTCTCTGATATGAAGAATTTGAGAGGCAGGGTGGGGGGTCGAGGGGAGGAATGAAACAAGATGGGATCAGGAAGGAGACAAACCATAAGAGACTCCTAAACTCATGAAACAAACTGAGGGTGGCTGGGGGGTAGGGGCGGGTAGGGATAGGGTGGCTGGGTTATGGACATTGGGGAGGGTACGTGCTGTGGTAAGTGCTGTGAAATGTGTAAGCCTGATGATTCACAGACATGTACCCTGGGGCAAATAATACATTATGTGTTAATAAAAAAATAATCCCCATTAAAAAATCCAGCCAGTTCAGCCAATTCAATCTGGTGGGAACCCTTTCCGTTGCAGTCTTGCTGGGTATTCACCCAGGCTCTATTGAACACCTCTAATAACGGAGTGCTCACTATCTTCAAAGGCTGCCTGAACTGTCTCGAGCTCCCTTGTAATATTCATATCTGTTTCTGTGTTGCTTTTCAGACCACCCGGAACAACTCAGCTCCTGTCACTGCTAAGACAGTGCGTCAGCAGGTGCAGATGAAGATTATGGCCTCTGGGCTCCCTCCTTCCCTCACCTGACCCTTGTGGGAACTGTTCCCTCTTTGTTCCAGTCTCTCTCTTGGGGTCAGATAGGGCACCCTTAGTCCAGGGCTCTCTCCTGGTTTGGGGATCGGAATGGGAGGTCACATTCCAGGTGTGATGTGACAAGCTCTGAGGTAAGGGGACAATCACCTCCACTTCTGAACAGACTAAGCCCCGGAGTGTTTGTTTGTTTGTTTAAGATTTTATTTATTTAATTGACACAGAGAGACAGTGAGAGAGGGAACACAAGCAGGGGGAGTGGGAGAGGGAGAAGCAGGCCTCCCACTGAGCTGGGGCTCCATCCCAGGACCCTGAGATCACGACAGGAGCCGAAGAAGTGGACGCTTAAGGACTGAGCCACCCAGGCGCCACCCCCCGGAGTGGTTCTCATGCCTGCTATTCCGCTGAAAGGGTCTCGCCTCACCCTGTTCCACACCCCATCCCTACCTCCACTACAGCTGAGAACCCTAAGGACCGCTGGTCCATGACTTGCTAAAGACCTCTGAGATGGCCTGACCCGAAGCTCTGCCCAAACAGGGGCAACAGGGATTCGGTGGGCCAGCTGGTCCTCCTCTGACGTCTTCGGAGAGAGCTAAATCATGGGAAGCAGGAGGTGAGGCAGGAAGACAGAAAGAAGGAGGTAGGTAGATACTTGAGTCAGTACAGGCCGCGAGAAAGCAGAGGCTGAGGGAAGGAAACGCCAGCTAGGTTGTGGGAGCGAGTGGCAGAAACAAACTGACCAGTTTCAACAGAAAAATGATTTCTTACAAGGGACTGTGGGTAACTTGCAGAAACTGGTTTCCAGTTACAGGGTGATTTAGTGATGAGGTATATATTTGATTCTAAAGAATTACAGCATATGGCAGGAAAAGATATATTTGTTTCAGAAAAGTTAAAACTTCCCTTCCCCTGTGCCTTCCAAGAAGATACATCCAGGCAGCTGGAGGGTTTTCGGTTTGCTGAGAACACGGTCTTGTTCAGGGTGATGCTAGCCTTTCCAATACGAGATTCCAGCCTCGCATCGTGCATGAGGAAGAGAAGCCCAGAGCTAAATGCGCCACAGAGAAGGGGGGGAGGGGTAGGAGAGGTGGGTGTAGGGGGGAACCTGGAGAAGAGAGAGGCGTGGGGTCGCTTGAAGGGACCAAGTACTCTGGGGGCTGTTGGATGCAAAACCCCAGTGTCTTCGCCACAACATCCATTTCTCACTAAAGACTGTGGTAAAGTTCGACTCGGGTCATTCAGTGCTGAGACTTGCTCCTTGGGAAAGCTGTGAGTGGAGGCCATGGGCAGTCACACCTGCACTGCATTTTGAGACCCTGCCCAGGGTTTTCGATGGTAAATTCAATTCTCAGCTGAATTTGGGTTTCAATCTTTACCCTAAATAAAGAGCCAAATGTATTCCATCATACCTAGAGTTAACAATACTGTATTTTGCACTTAAAATTTTGCAAATAGGTTAAATTTCAGGTTAAATGTTCTTGCCACTATAGAAAATAAGAAGCCAAACGTGTCCCCTCCCCGTCACTGTAGTGCCAGTGTAGGCTAATCCAGCCCAGGCAGAGATGGCCTTGGAATATTATCTTAACACCAGAGGGAATCTTCCGTTGTGAAGTCAGCATTCTGGCATGAGAGAGAATAGATTTTTTTTTTTAAGATTTTATTTATTTATTTGACAGAGAGAAAGACCACAAGCAGGCAGAGAGAGGAGGAAGGAGGCTCCCCGCCAAGCAGAGAGCCTGATGCAGGGCTCGATCCCAGGACCCTGAGATCACGACCCGAGCCGAAGGCAGAGGCTTTAACCCACTGAGCCACCCAGGCGCCCCAAGAGAGAGAATGGATTTTTCAGAAGGTATGTTAATCAGGATTTTTTGTTTGTAAATCAGGGAAATTCATCTCTAATGTGTTACGCAAGTCAAACAAAGAAAACCCAAAAACATAAAAGGGAGGGTGGAATTATTGGCTCACTTGAATGTGAAATCCAAGAATAGGGCTAGCTTCAGGAATAGCTAGATCCAGGCACACAAGTCAAGTCATCAGGAATTTGTCTCCATCTCACTACTTTGTCTTTCTCTTTGTTGGCTTCTCTCTCAGGATATGCTCCCCATCTAGTGGAAAGATGACCCCCAAGAGCTCCATCTTGACATCTTCAGTCCTATTGGAAAGTGCTTATTTTCCCATTCATTCTGAGGAAATGCCCAGAACTGATTCTCATGGGAGACTGACTAGATTATTTCCCCAGCCCTGGAGTTGGGAGAGTAGGGTCAGCCACACAGGAACTCCTTGAGCTGAGAGCGCAGGCAGGAAAGTCTCCCAAAGGAAATGAAGGTACTGATACCAGAAATGGGAATGGCAAAACAGCCATCAGTGAAAAATTGAGATATACACCCTATGGAGTGATCTCGGGAGACTGATGTAAAAAAAACAAAACAAAACAAAAAAAAAACCACAACAACAAACTTCCTTGTGTGACCCCAGGCTGGAAATTGATGTTTAATCCAGCCATGAAGGACACGTGATTTATTAGGAAACTACAGTGTCTCCAGGAAGGGGCGAGGTGGACTGGGGCAGATACCCTTGGCTGATTTGGGCCCCCACTCCCTCCCCTTTTAGCCTTCACTTCAGAGACAGGATTTCCTGGAGCTGGAGCTGCTGCTGTGGACCTGGCTCTCAGACAAGCAGAAACTTCTGGTCAAGGCCACATGCTACCAGGAAGGAGAGATGTTTGCAGAGAGTGCAGCCCCAGGGACAAGAGAGGAGGATGCTGATTGTGGGTAGAGCTGCCCTCTGAAATGGTACAGGGTGGTGGTAGGAGACAGGGAGAAAAATGGCAAAAATTAAGAGGCTTTAGGCTCCGGCAGTAGGAATCGAATTCCAAGCCACAGATCAACCCCTCCGTCTCTGGGCAGGAATGACCAGTGCCACTTAATGGGATATGCAGTGAAAGGGGGGAGGTGCCAGGATTCATATGGCTTACCTAGCAAGAAGAAGACAAATATTCCCCACATGTGTTAAGACTGAAGAGATCTGTGTTATGAGCCATGGGACAAGAGGGGACAAGAGGGGACAAGATGTGCTTGACGGCAGCTTGGAGAATCTGGCCCTGCCAGGACAGCTGCAATGGAGAGGGAGACCTTACAGGAAAAGGTAGAATTCCCTGGATTTCCCATGCGGGATAGCTTTTACTCTCTACCCTTCCCCTGCTCTCTGGCCCAGGAAGCTGAACTGTGTAGAATTAATCAACAGGAGTCCTGTGCTTCTGGCTTCAGGTTGGGTTTGGCCAACAGAGAGTCCCAGCTGGAGACATGAAGATGGAAGCAGAGTGAGGTCAAGGTATTTCTTCCCTTGGCTCCCTTCTTATGGCAGAGCCTTGGGCTGGCTCTGCCCTCAACTAAAGGTCACTCCTCTTCTCAAGGAGGCCTCCTCCACAGGACTCTCATTCCTCCTTCCAGTCACAGCTCTCCTCCTCCACCTTGGCCATTCAGGCCTAGAGGGGATGACAGCCCTACATTCTTGCACTTGAGGCTCCCCTGCACTTTGTAAATAGTCCCTATATAAAGAAAACCTTCTTCTATTTTCAGTCGAGTCGGCCATCTGTTTGTTGTCAGGACCTGAATGATACTGTTCCCGAAATTCTCCCTTTTAACTACGCAGGAGGAGGAAGAGGGGTGGTGAGGGGCCGGTCCTCAGAGAATAAGAAAGAGCAGCAGAGTTTGGGCCGAGGAGCCCCTGGGGAGGCAGAAGAGATGTAGATACACTCAGCCCCCTGCTTCTGAACGCAGGCGGAAGTCCTGGGCATCCTTTTTTTCTGCTAGGGAGAGTCTGGTACCCAGGGGGTTGGGCGCTTGTTGGCACCCAACAGGTCCCTGTAGCTGCTGGTCACACTGAAAGGCAGACTAAGGAATTCCAAGGACTCATATGAGCTTGAAACACTCCCCATGACCAAGAAGGCCATCTTGTGGCAAGTTACCTCTGAGGGAGCTCACTAAATGCATCATTTTTCCCCTTTCCAAAAGATGAGGCGCTGGGAGCTGAGGCAAGCAGGGGACTTCCTCATGCTGACGGGGGAAGGAGAGTTAAAGGTGTGGGGATGGGGCTTGTCTCTGAGGGCAGAGGAAGTGAGAGAGAGGATCCAGGCTGAAAATTCCACCAGCTCTGCAGGCCTCTTTTGCTGCTACTGCTTCCACATTTCAACCAACAGTGGCTCCAAATCTCCCTTGTTTCTCTTCCCCATCAAAGCTCAGTGTGTGTGTATGAGGCCTGGGGGAGGGAGAGAGGCTCCCTTGAAGAGACTGGGGGTGCCGGCACAGGGAGAGAGGAGCTTCTGCCACAGGATGCTTACCGACCCAAAACCCCACAGGCTCATCCCGGGGCTACTGCTGGAATAAAGTGTGGTGAGAAAGCAGGGAGAACCTGGGCCGTGTTCCCCTGAGACTGGGGGCGTTTGTGAACATAGATAGTAAACCAGAGAGTTCTGAAGGTCGGAGATTCACCAAAGGGCCTATGTGAGCAAGCTTGTCAGGATCAGGATGTGGTGGGCCTGGAAGGAAAAAATGGGTCTACCCTGCCCAGTTCCTCACACTCCCTATGGCTCCATGTGACAGAGCATGAAGGTTAGAGGAGGGACAGGAACCAGGGAGCTAGACAGCAGCCGCTGGGCCAAGCAATGGGGCCCTGACTTGAAGGAGGAGCTGGGGACAGTCAGTAAGGAGGCCAGGTGGCCCCTATCTGTAGAAGTCCTTGGCAATGAGGGGGCCATAGAGCCGAACAGCACCGAAGAAACTACACGTATCTCTTCTGTGGAGACCACCACATCATAGAGGCCACCAACGGCAGAAATACCCAGAATAAGGTCAGGAAACCCTTTCCACTGCAGGGCGAAGTCGGGGTGACAGGAGGTCTCATGAAGCTTCCTCCACACCCCTAGAAGTGGTCCATGCCCTCACCAAGCCCCTACAGTCACAATTCTGACCTGGGTGGGGTAGGTCAGATAGCAGATTAAAGTTTTACATTGGACTGGTCTGAGTTTTAGTACCCGAATGAGACCAGAAAGTTATAAAAACTCTACCTATGATATTAAAAAAGAGTCAAGGGAGTGACTAGGGAGAAAAAGGCTCAGGGTTGCTTCAAGTGTCTACCTTAACAGGTTAAAACTCCTCCATGAGTGGTTACCGTCACAAAATGGCCACTGGCCATTGCACGGACCTGAGCCACAGAGAGCGCCTAGGAACCAGAATGCCTGCAAAAGTCCTGAGATTCATCCCGACCAGGCCATCTTGGGTGACGAGGCCACTCCTGAACCAATCACTGTGGCCGAGAGACTGCATGTGCTGATTATAGTCAAGCTTAGGTCATATTTGCCCCCCGGGAGCTGGCTTCCCAGGAACCACAGGGTTCCCCAAAATGATGTAGGTATTACAGGGAAGAAGGAAGGGCGGATGAATTTGGGAAAGTGTTACATTACGGATTTTCCCCCATTCACTCCTCTGAGAGCCTAGAGTTTCTGCCCCAGGAAGGCCGTGGAACTAAAACTTAAAATTCCAGGTGTTTTATAATTCCCAGAATAAGAGCCGGTGACACACTTGACAGCCATGCCAACAGGTACACAGTTGCGGCAGAGCAGAATTAAATATCCCTGCAGGAAGAAAAAGGGAACGCGAGCACTAGTGCGGGGAGTCCGGGCACCTGCCGCTGAGTGAACACCACGAGGGAGAGGGAACAGGAGTGGGCTGATGCACGGAGAAAAGTCATGTCCGTGGGGGATTTTTCTGAAGTCAAACTGTGAAAGAGAAAGTGAAAGAAGCCACAAAAAGAGCCCCCTCCTTTGTTGCCTGAAGGAAACCAGTTAAAAAGTCGATTTTCCTGTTACGGACCAGAGTGGGGAGACAAGGTGACTAAATGCAATGTGGTACCCTGGACGGGATTCTAGAACAAAAGAGGACATTACTGGAAAAACTGGGGAAATCCAGTGAGAGTCTGCAGTGTAGTTAACAGTAACTACCAATGTTAGTTTCTGAGTTGTGGTAAAGGTACCATAGAAAGGTAAGATATGAACAAGGGGGGAAGCTGAGGAAGAGGTATGCGGACCCCTCTGCACAATCTTTGTGAATTTTCTATAAATCTAAAATGACTCCTGGGGCTCCTGGGTGGCTCAGTCGTTAAGCATCTGCCTTCAGCTGAGGTCATGTTCCCAGGGTCCTGGAATTGAGCCCCGCATCAGGCTCCCTGCTCAGCAAGGAGCCTGCTTCTCCCTCCCCTACTGTCTCTATCTGTCAAATAAATAAAATAAAATCTTTAAAAAATTTAAAAAATTTAAAAATTAAATGACTCCAAAATAAAGTTTATTTTTTAAAAAGTCAATTTCTCATGCTGTAGATTCACTTTTACCGTGTGGAGAAGCCCCACATCAGGGATTCTACATATAAATGAACCCTCGTCTGTGTTTAGGTCATCATGACATCCCTGGCACTGCGTGGGGGTGGTGGAAAGAGCCAAGGACCAGCCATAACTCCTCTGGGATCCCATGAACTGGCCTCACGTGGATAAGATGGAGTCCGTGACGCACTCAGCACAGGGCCGAGCCCGTAACTAGCGCCCAGTGGAGGTAAGTCGTCTTAGTCTTTCCCATACTTGGATATGTTGGAATGTGCCTACCTTCTCCTCGTGGCCTCTCACAACCCCTGTCTTGGAGGTGGGGTGAGTTTTTAACCACGTAATCAAGTCTTTCCACGGGGCTGAGAACCCCAGCTCGGAGACCTCTGCATCTTTGGTGCGAGTGGGCTATGTCTCACCTCCTGCCACGTGCGTGGACGGCTGGGATGACTCTGTGCTGGGCTCTGACCTGATTAATGTCATTGAATCCTTACATCAGCCTGGGAGGGTAGGGATCCCTGTCCCTGTTTTACAGAGGGGGAAACTGAGGCATGGAGAGGCTGGTATTTCCTTTTTCTCAGAGCAGCCTCCTGAGACAGATTAGACAAACAGTGCCAATAACTCTGAGTAAGCAGGAAAAAATGGGGAGTGCTGGAGAACTCGGAGAGGAAAGTTCACCTCTGCGTCCCTCAGTCAGTGGACTTTGGAGCCAGGAAGGTTTTCAGGGAAAAAAGGATGAAGAGAGCATCCAAGAGGTAGAAATAGTAAGAGGCTGGACACTGAGATGGGATTCCTTGAAGTCCAGCAGTTCTCAGGCAGTCTGTCTGGGTGGGCTAGAGCCCAGGATCCAAGCAGAGAGTGGGTTGGAACCATAACCAAAGGGATTGGTGGGACCCCATAGGGCTCTTTACATCCCACTCTCTGGGCTGGATCCTGCCCTGAGGCTAACATCCACCTTCCCTCATCTGTAGCTAAGGATTGCCTACCCCCAGACCTCTTTTGTTTCTGTTGGAAGGAGATCCCTGCTAGGGCCTTTATGGGTCACTGCTGGGAGGACTCAAAATAGGGCATAGGTGGGAGAAACAATTTAGTATCTATTTTGTGCCGAGCCCTGAAATGGGTTGTGGAGATCAAGATGACTCAATCACCTTGTCCTAGGAGCACCCGGGCTGGGGAGTATACTGACTGCCACGAACAGGTGATGAGTTAGTCCATGAGAAACAGGGCACAGGACTGTGGGTGCTCAGAGAAAGCCCCCAGCCTGTAGGGGTGGAGGTTTTCCCCGGCCAGACCGGGCCAGTCTGGTAGCCAGATAACCAACAGAATCAAATCAGCAGTCCTATTGGGAAGGAGAACCCTGAGTTCTTTGGCTGCCTCTCCAGGAGGAAAATCAGATCCAGGAAGCAGTGGGGCCCCTTTGGAGGCCCAGCAGGGTAAACCAGGCCTCCCCACGTGGGCAAACAGCTTCCCGCAGGAGGGCGGGATCTGGGCATGGCCCCTTGAGCAGGGCCCGTTGAGCAGGGGCTTGGCTTCTAGAAATTGTGATGACCTCTCACTGTGCTACATGACCTCTAGAGCTCATACAGTGGGTATGATGCTCTGAACTTGCCATTTGCCAGCTGTCTGGCCCCAGACCAACCCAGCAGACCTATTCTCCCCTCACCTGCTAAGGTACATGGTGGCCAGGACTCTCTCAAGTTCTCTGGCTACTTCTCCAAGGATGTGCACAGTGCTAAAGTCCTCTGGGCCTATAGCCCAACTCAAAACTTGCATTTTGCTGCAGAGCCTCTGGGAAAGGGCTGTGTCTGTGATGGTGAGAATGCAGGCAGTGTGCTCGTGCATTCCTAAGTGTTGTCCATTACTTGGGGATCTTTCTCCGTGCAACATTCTTTCTATTGTTGCCAGATGAGTAGGAAGGAGCCAAGATTGTTCCCTCTTGGAGGAAACTCCCTGATTTCAGGGAAGAACGGCCTAGAGAGATCTGGAGGTACATGGGACACTGAGCATGAAGAAGGGAACAGGGGCAGCAGGAGTCTCCGCCGCTCTCGGGGTCTTAGAAGAGATGTGGAAAGAAAGACCATGAGGCTGGACACAAGGTGGATCCTGCCACAAATGACATGGGACCTGAGATGATTGCTATAGGTGGGGGGACAGAGGGGGCACCCGTGGACAGGGGGCCTGCCTGGGCCTATCCCTGACCCTGCCAGGATCAGGATCCTGGATCATCAGAGATGAAGGAGCTATAGAGCCTCTGACATCCACCCCATTACATTGAAGGGAAGACCAAAGTCCAGAGGGAAAGATGGTGTGGCTTAGATCACCCAGTGTGTCAAGGCGGAGTCCAGCCTCAAACCAGGGTCCTGCCTCCCGGATCAGAGCATTTCCTCTCCCTGCTCCGGGAAGTCCAACCCAGCAGGCAGTATTCTATCTGGGACTGCCGAAAGGGCATCTGGGGAGACTGGTGTCTCCGCCTTATTTCTCAGATAATGAGTGTCAGAGAGGGGCAGGGACTTACCTGAGAGTTCAGGCAGCCAGAGAGCAGCAAAACCCACTCACTAGACTCAGGTGTCCTGACCCCCAGCCCAAGGCTTCTCACTGCACAGTGTCTCCCAAGGAGAGGAGAAAGGAGCTCACATTTACTAAACATGTGTTATATATCAGGTCCCTGACACATATTCTTTCCAATCCCCGAAACCTGGGGGACAGATGTTCTTATCCATGTTTAACAAATCAGAGCAGAGGTTCAGAAAGGTGAAGCAACTTGCCCAAAGCCACACAGCTGGTGGTTGGCCCCACAGAAACTGAAGCCCAAGTCTGCTACTTCCAAAGCCCGTGCTCTCGTTCCTAACCAGGCTAAGCTGGGTTTGGGACTCAGAGCTGACAATGCAAGGAAGTGGCTGGGGAAGCCAGGGCAAACTCCAGGCACTGCCCAGGCTCCCAGGCTGCCTGGTCGTACCAGTGATAAAGATCAACAGAAATGACCTTGGGGCAGCAGGATCCTGCCTCCGCTGACAGGTTTTTTTTTTTTTTTTTAAAGGTGTATTGATCCACACCCTGCAACAAAATCACACAAAACAAACAGCTGATGGCATAGTTTCTGGTGTGGCTAAGATACTCATTACCACGTGGCTTGGGGCCAAGACACCACTGACCTCAGAAGCTCGGACTTCCAGAAGCTCTGACGTGGAGGGGCCTCCCATGCTGTCAATCTACCCCAAGTAGGGATAGACTTCCTAGCTAGGTTCATCCAACCCTGCTCTCACCTCCCTGCCTATCTCTAGAAGCTGCCCCTTTTGCCTTTCTCACTCTGAGCTAATGCCAGCATTCTGGGACATCCCCATAGTCTCCTTTGGGGTCCCAAAGTTAGCTGTCCTATGGCTCTGAGTGGCCCTAGTAAGCTAGGAGGACAGTGACTCCATATTCTCTGCTCTGGGTCTGGAACTACCTAGCCAGGGGCACCAGGGCTGAAGTCATTCCTGAGAAATGGGCACAAACCTACAGAGAAGAGCTGGTTGTTTTCCTCCCACTTTCTAGGCTTTATGCCTCTGCTAATATAGCCAGACATGAAATCCACCTTTGTGCTGATCACATCCCACTGTGTTCTTGTCATCTCAGATCCCAAGCCTTTTAAAATTGGTCCAAGAATAGGATCTTGCATTTCTTTTTTCATTTCCATCTTGTAAATATTAGCAACTCACAGTGATACGGTGCTTTACAGTTTACATACAGCCCCCTCGGGGGCGTCATCTCCTTCCATGCTTCGGACAGTTAACCGGACCCCAGTGAGATGGCTGATGTGAAGTGTCCCTTGGGGAGGTGAATCCGAGCAGGAGTCCCAGCAAAGCTGCTGAGATGACCATGAGCATTAGGCGGTCAGGATCCCGTGCTCTGAGTGATGGTTACCAAACCACAGGAGCCCAGAGCAGGGAAAACCATATGCAGCTGTAAGGATATCCAAAAAGCCTTTCTTGACGGATGCCTTAGAGGCAGCTCAGAGCCTGGGGCAGAGCTCCAGGAACAAGTGTGATCGGGATCCTGTAGGATGAGGGGAGAACGAGTAGAGTCCTCCTGGTTTGGGTGGAGTCCTTCCCAAGGCAGAGGATGGCCAGATGTTCTGGAAGGTTCCCCAGCCAGTGTTTGGGTCCCCTCAAATAAATATTACCAATCCTCCTTCCCTCTCATTGGCTGAGGAGGAAACAAAAGCTCAGCCAGGACTAGAGCCAAGGTGTCCTAAATGGCTCCCTAGCCTGGGATCTTCATCAACCCTGAATTGGGCCGGCTCAACAGTCTGTATGGCACTTCCTTAGTTGGCTTGAGGAGGAGAAAATCTGCCCTTGCCCTCTTGGGCACCCGTCTGGTTGGGAAGACAGGCTTTCTCATTTTGTGTGAGATCATTTAGGCAAACAAATTCCAGGAAGGCTGATGGTGGAAATTGGGCACGGGTGACAAGCCTGTAGACATCACTCTGGAGGTAGACCAGCATCCCATCTCACGCTCCTATTTCTGGGCCTAGGATGGGTTGTTTGGGAGCTGGGTCTGACTGGATCAGAGAGGACCCACCCCAGTCCAGGAGCCAGGCCCATGGGTGGGTCCAAGCTAAACTTCCACACAAGGGTCCATTGTGGTTGCATGGGCTGGCCCTGGGCTCCACCAGCCCTTCCGGCTCCCGGAAAATGCTTCCCGTCTGGCAGCTCCTGGAGCGGTCCGTCCTTGGCCAAGGCGCCAGCCCCACACCCAGACTCTCTAACCCAATGGGGATCCTGGACTTTCGCAGTTTCAGAGCTCTGGGCCCACTTCACAGCCAGAGTTCCTGAGGCTCGGGGCTGGGCGCAGGTCAGAGCCACACACCAGGACCAGAATCAGGATCAGAACCTAGCACTGTGGCGTACCTGGCTGACTTAGCTGGAAAAGCATGTGAATCTTGACCTCAGAGTCATGAGTTCGAGTTCCACATGGGGTGTGGACATTACTTAAAAAAAAAACAAAGGAACCAGCACTCTGGCCATTTTTTCAGTTCTCACTACCTACAGGACACAGCAGCATTTGGAGTCAGAGAAGGGAAGGGGCTGTCCTGTCATACAGCCAATTGTGGCAGAGTCTGGGCAAAATGACCGGTTCCTAGGTGGCTGCTGGCCCACCCGAGAACTCTTGGGAGATCTGGGCCTTCTTGGTTCTGCTGTGTAGCCTTGAGAGGTTGGCTGTCCCTCTGCGTCTGGAGGTTAGGTGGATTTCAACTGACAATCTAGCCCTGATGTCCTGAGTTTTCAAATCGGGTATGGATGCACGGGGATGGGATGAGGAAAAGAAGCTCTGGAATTTGGGGGTTTGGCAGCTTGCACCAGGGCTAAGGCTCTGGGGGCCTGAGGCTGCCCAGCCTTTGCCTGGGCTGACAGCGCCACCTGGGGCCTGATCGGTCGGGGGAGTCCCACTGAGGCTGCCGCTCTGAGCCTTCCTTCAGTGAAGGCCCCCGGTGCCGCCCAGTGGTAGGTGCTGGGATAAAGAAGGGACTCTGGGCCCTGACGTAAGGGGAGTAGCCCACGGGGAGTGACCACTTGGCATGAAGTGACAGCAGACAGTCCAGGATGAGGAGGGGCTCTGAGCACCACAGAGCCGTGGTGGAGAGAAATTACCATCATGGCAATTCTCACTGACTATCCTCTGGGCCAGTCCTGGGCCAGACCCTGGGGACCCTCAAGAAGTCGATCATGATCTAATGGAGATGGAGGGAAGTAGAGGTGGGAGCCCAGGGCCAGACACATGGAGCTGGGTCTTGGAGAACAGTAGTAATTTGCCTTCTGTACTGAGGACGTTGCAGGCTCAGGGAAGAGCCTGGGCCAAGGCATGGAGGAGAGAGTTTATTTGTGTAAGCTGGAGGGCGACAGCTGAGGAGAGAGGAAGTGCCAGAGGTCAGAAAGGTCACAGCCCTGGGTACCTGTGGCCAGCACAGCTTCCTCACAATGCCCCCCCGCCCACCTCCCGCTGTTACCCCCAACGCTGGCAGGAATAGAGCCCCTGCCTCAAACTCTAACCTCATCTCCTCTGAGTCAAGCTACCCAGCTGAGGTCCTGATTTCTGGCATTCCCTTCTTCCCCAAGGCCAGGGGCTAGGTCAGGCTGTCCCAGGCTGACACCCTGTGATCCCTCTGGCCTCCAGGGAGCCCAGGCATAGCCCTTGGACCAGGGGAAGATTCTCCAAGTAGTTACTAAACTCTGGTCTCAAGTTCCTCAACTGTTACCTGGGCATAATAACAGTGCCTACCCCATGGAGGTGTGGTGAAGATTAAAGGAGAAAATGCATGTAAAGCCACATTTGCTAACATGGGTTGATGCCAGCTAAAGAGGCTTCTTCCCATTACCCATCCCTCTGGGCACATCCCTTCCAGAAGGGAAAGCTCCAGGATCCAGATCACCCCCCACCGCCCCCCCCCACAGCCCTCCCCACAGCCTCAGGTCTTTTTCTACTTTCCTGAACCCAGAGAGGGTCTACTGTGCGCCGCATGGAGAGATTTGTTTATTGTTTCTCTCCATTTTTTTTTTTTTTTTAAGAATATGTAAGCTACAAAGGAAAAAAGAAAAGTATAAAACAAACATCCTTATGCTCCCCTGGATTCAACAATTAATGATTTGACTTATGCACCTTATTGCTTTCTCTTTTTTTAAAAAATCTGAACTGGGGCACCTGGGTGGCACAGTCGGTTAAGCATCTGGCTCTTGGTTTTGGCTCAGGTTGTGATCTCAGGGTCGTGAGATGGAGCCCCAAGTCAAACTCCACGCTCAGCGAGGAGTTGAGTTGGGATTCTCTCTCTCCCTGTCCCACTGCCCCTCCTCCCTAAAATAAATAAATACATCTTTAAAAAGACATTTTAAAAAAATCATTAAATTTTTAAATCAAAATTTAAATTTTTTTAAATTTTTAAAAAAATTTTAAATTAAAAATTTAAAGACATTTTAAAAATCATTTGGGGTTAAAAAAAAATCATTTGGGGGGCAACTGGCTGGCTCAGTTGGTAAAGATTGCAACTCTTAATCTCAGGGTCATGAGTTTAAGCTCCACGTTGGGAGTGGAGCCTACTTAAAAAAAAAACAACAAAAACTGAACCATTTGAAAATAAATTGCAGATACCGTAACACTAGATGACACTTTTAAGACCTGAGCACGCAACTCCTGAGAACACTGCCTACATAGTCATCCTCACAATCCTGAGAAAAGGATGAATAATTCCATACTATCCTCTAATGTCCAGCCCGTATTCGTATTTCTCCCAATTTCCCCCAAATGTATTTTATACCTGCTTTTGGGAGGGATGGGGAGGGATCCAGGATCTAATCGATGTTCACTCATTGCATTTGATTGTTGGTCTCTTCGTTCTCTGGAAAACACTTCTTTTCTCCCCCAAATAGGAAAAATTACAAAAGAGAAAATCTGTAATCTGGCCACCTTGAGCTACCCACTGTTAGCATTTTGGCATTTTTTTGTTTCAATTAAAAGATTCCTGGGGTGCCTGGATGGCTCAGTCAGTTAAGTGTCTGCCTTTGCTCAGTCGTGAACCCAGAGTCCTGGGATTAAGCTTCTCTGCTCAGCGGGGAGCCTGCTTCTCCCTCTCCCTCTGCCTGCTGCTCCCCCTGCTTGTGCTCTCTCTTACTGTCAAATGAATAAATAAAATCTTTTTTAAATTTTTTTTAAAGATTCCTAATATATATGGCATTTTAAAAAGAACATCTCCACTGAGATATAATTCACATATCATTCAATTCACTCATTTAGAATATACAATTCAATGGTTTTTAGAATATTCACAGATATATACAACCCATCGTTAAAATCCATTTTAGAACATTTCCATCACCTCAAAAAAAAAAAAAAAAATCCGGTACCTTTTAGCTATCGCTCCATAGCCCTAAGCAACCACAAATCTACTCTCTATCTCTATAGATCTACCTATTGTGAACATTGTATGTGAATGGAATATATGGGGCGCCTGGCTGGCTGAGTTGGAAGAGCATGAGACTCGATCTCAGGGTCATGAGTTCAAGCCCCATGTTGGGTGTAGAGATTACTTAAATAAATTTTTAAAAACCCTTTAAAAATGAATTATGTAGTACATGGTCTTTCGTGACTTTTTCCGTGTAGCATAATGTTTTCGAGCTTCATCTGTGTTGTAGCATGCATCAGTACTTTGTTCCTTTTTATGGCTGAATGATACTGCATTTTATGGATATACATTTTGTTTATCCATCCATCAGCTGACGGACATTTGGGTTGTTTCTACCTTTTAGCTATCACGAATAACACTGCCGTGAATGTTTGTGTTCAAGTTTTTGAATGAACATACATTTCAGTTTCTCCTGGGTAGATCTCTAGGAGAGGAATTGCTAAGTCACATGATAACTCTGTTTAACCGTGAGGAACTGCTAAGCTGTTGTTTTTTTTTTTTAAGATTTTATTTATTTATTTGACAGAGAGATCACAAATAGGCAGAGAGGCAGGCAGAGAGAGAGGGGGAAGCAGGCTCCCCGCTGAGCAGAGAGTCCGACAAGGGCTCGATCCCAGGACCCTGAGATCATGACCTAAGCCTCGATCCCAGGACCCTGAGATCATGACCTAAGCCTCGATCCCAGGACCCTGAGATCATGACCTAAGCCGAAGGCAGAGGCTTTAACCCACTGAGCCACCCAGGCGCCCCCTGCTAAGCTGTTTTGCAAAGCAATTGTAACATTTCTCATTCCAACCAACAGTCTGCTAGGATTTTGATTTCTACACATCCTCCCCAGCATTTGTTAGTTTCTGACTCTTTTTTTCTTCCAAATTATAATTTAAATTCTAGTTAGTCAATATATCAGGTATTATTGGTTTCAGAAGTAGAATTCATTGATTCATCACTTACATACACCACCCAGTGCTCATCGCCACCAGTGCCTTTCTTAACGCCATCACCCATCTAACCCATCCCCCACCCACCTCCTTCCATCGACTCTCAGTTTGTGCTCTATTGTTAAGTCTCTTATGGTTTATTTCCCTCTCCCAGCCTTTTTTTGGTTCCCCTTCCCATATGTTTTATTTCTTAAATCCCACATATAAGTGAAATCATATGGTATTTGTATTTCTCTGACTGACTGACTTTGCTTAGCATAATACACTCCAACTCCATCCATGTCACTACAAATGGCAAGATCTCATTCTTTTTGATGGCTGGGTAACATTCCATTATATACATATATTCATGCATACCGCATCTTCTTTATCCATTCACAATGGATACCTAGGCTTTTTCCATAGTTGGGCTATTGTTGATAATGCTGCTATAAACATACCCCTTCAAATCTGTATTTTTGTATCCTTTGGATAAATATCCTAGGGCAGTTCTATTTTTAACTTTTTGAAGAAACTTCATGCTGTTTTCCAGAGTGGCTGCACCAGTTTGCATTCCCACCAATGGTGTAAGAGTGTTCCTCTTTCTCTGTACTCTCACCAACATCCGTTGTTTCCTGTGTTGTTAATTTTCACCATCTGACATGTTTGAGGTAGTATCTCATCGTGGTTTTGATTTGTATTTCCCTGATACCCAGTGAGGTCGAGCGTCTTTTCATGTGTCTGTTAGCCATCTGGATGTCTGACTTTTTTATTATGACCATCCTTGTGGTTAAGATGTATCTCATTGTGGTTTTGATTTGCATCTCCTTGATGAATAATGATATTAAGAATCTTTTCTTGGGGGATGTCTGGGTGGCTTAGTCAGTTAAGTGTCTGCCTTTGGCTCAGGTCATGATCCCAGGGTCCTGGGAGTCCCACATTGGGCCTCAGCGGAGACCCTGCTTCTCCCTCTGCCTGCCGCTCCCCCTGCTTGTGCTCTCTCTCTGACAAATAAATAAAATCTTAGGGAAAAAAAAGAATCTTTTCTTGTATTTATTGTTTATTTATCTATTTATTTATTTTCCATCCTCTTTGGGGAAATGTTTAGTTAAATCCTTTGCCCATTTTTTAAAAATCGGGTTATTTGTTTTTGCAGGCAAGAAAACCTTTTATTTTAAACCACAAATAGTCAGCAGATGGCCACAACTGCCCATTTCAGTAAAATCACATAAAATCTAGATTTAAAAGCACCACTGATTACTGCTCTAGAAAAACTGTGTGAAACATTCAAATATGCACCGTAGAAATACCACAGTATGCACAGGACTCAATTTTTAAAGCAAGTGCATGGAATGCTGCACCAATTTAGCACACAGCTTCCAATGTCAAATTGATATTTATTTTACTTGAGGATGATAGAAATTTCCAAAAGGCATGATTATAAAAAAGCAAAATGTCCATCCTTATATATCTTTGTATTCCAACTAGTAGTGTCCTAAAAGTTAGCATTACAAAATCCTTGGTAAAATTAGCTTTTAAAAGTTGTCCCAAGCGGGATATAAAATCAACTCCAATTTTTCACAATTCATTTGACCTTGTGATCTACAGGTTGTTTTCTGTGCACTTTCTGCTTTCGTTTCACCATTTTCAGATGGTGCAGGACCTTCCTTTCCAGCTTCGTGCCCTCCCTCTTACCTTTTAGTACCTTTGTCGGTCTTTGTTCCGGGTTCTTTGTGCGCCGATGATCTTCCTGGTTTAGGTTCAGGTTTTGGTGGAGCGGGTTTCATGGACAACCTGGCAGACGGTCTGGTGGTTTCCTATTTCGTTGCTTTGGATCCATCCTTGCCTTCTGTATGCTCTGGAGACTTTCTTTGGGGGATAAGGCCTATGTTTGTTATAGCAGCAGCTAAACAGTAAAGCAACGGGCTGGACCGGGCTGGACCAGCAGGCACCACTGCTCGTGCAAAGGGTATAGCAGAGCCTGGGTTCTTGGACCTGCACCTCCTGGGTTGTTCTGGGTTTGTTTTCTTTTTTATTATTATTGAATTGTTTTGTATATATATGTATAACATATTATATATAACATATTATAATATACATTATTAATATATATTGTATACATACAATTGTATATATATAATTGTATATTGTATATATTGTATACAATATATATTGTATATATTGTACAATGTATATTGTGTATATATGTAAAATATAATATAACATATTATATATTATATAATATATTAATATCTAGTAATTGAATAATATAATACCATATTATATATTATATTATGATTATATATAATATATATTATATATATTATAATTGTGTGTATATATATTTTTTTTTTTTTTCTGGATCTAAGCCCTGATCTCATATATGATTTGCAATTATTTCCCCCGCTTCTGTGAGTTGTCTTTTCGTGTTCTTGATGGTATTCCTTGAAGCACTAACGTGTTTCATTTTGATGAAGTTCAATTTGTATATTCTTGTCGTTATTGTCAATTGTGCTTTTGGTGTCCTATCTAAGAATCTGTCGCCAAATCCAAGGTCCTAAAGATATACTCCCGTGTTTTCTTCTAAAAGGGTTATGCTTTTAGCTCTGACATTTCAGTGTTTAACCTATTTTGAATTAACTTTTGTTACGTGGTATAAAGGAAGCATTCAGCTGCCTTCTTTTGCATGAGGCACCAATTGTCCCAGCAGCACAGAGCTGAGAGGATGAGAAGTGCTGGCAGCCGTCCTGCCCCAGGAAGATAACAGAGCCTGCAGCTGGGAGCTGGAAGGGGAAGGAAGCTGGTGTTCTTAGATCTGCCTGTGTGCAGCGGAGCTTCCATCAGGCTGAGGTGGTGGGGCAGGGAGAGAGTGAATCATGGCTCAAATGCTACAAACTCACTGTTCGTACCAAGATTTAGTAGATTTTCCTGAATGAACATTCCTTCATTTGCTCTATGCCCTTAGGATGATTTCTAGAGAATATATACAGAACATTTCTAACAGTTACGGTTGTTCCACTGGGAAGAGGGTCTGCAGGGCTCCGCGCACCACCATCCAGAAGTTGGCCACCAGCTCGTTACTTTTTATTGCCAAGTAGTTTCCATTGTTTGTATGTACCACACTTCGTTTATCCATTTACCTGTTGATGGACACTGGGTTGTTTCTTGTTTGAGATACTACAAATAAAGCTGCTGTGAATATTTGCATACAAGTCTTTGTTTGGACATAGGCTTTCATTTCTCTTGAGTTAATGCCTGGAAGTGGAATGGCTGGGTTATATGGTAGGTTTTCCAAAGTGGTTGTACCATATTACCTTCCTGCCAACAGTGTCTGAGAGTTCTAGTTGCTCCATATCTTCACCAACACTCAGTATGACCACTTTTAAAAATTTTTTAGCCATTCTAACAGATGTGCAGTGGCATCTCATTGTAATGACTAATGACTGATGTGCTTGAGCATCTTGCATCTGTGTTCATGAGATTGGTCTGTAGTTTTCTTTTCTTGTGATGTCTTTGTCTGGTTTTGGCATTAGGGTGATGCTGGCCTCTTAGAATGAGTTAGGAAGTATTCTCTCTGCTTCTATCCTCTGAAAGACATTGTAAAGAATTGGTATAATTTTTCCCTTAAATGTTGGGTAGAATTCACTGGTGAACCCATCTGAGCCTGGTGTTTTCTGTTTAGGAAGGTTATTAATTATTGATTCAATTTCTTGAATAGATACAGTCTGATTCAGATTGTCTATTTCTTCTTGTGTGAGTTTCTGCAGATGGGGTCTTTCAAGGAATTGGTCCATTTCATCTAGGTTATCGAATTTGTGGGCAGAGTTGTTCAAGATATTCCTTTAGTATTCTCTTAATGTCCTTAGAATCTATAGTGAATTCTTCCCTTTCATTTCTGATATTAGTAATTTATGGCCTCTCTCTTTTCTTCTTGGTTAGCCTAGCTACAGGTGTATCACTCTATTGATTTTTTCAACAAACTAGGTTTTTATTTCATTGACTTTCTCTATTGATTTTCTGTTTTCCTTTTCATTGATTTTTGCTCTAATTCTTTAAGATTTTTATTTTTAAGTAATCTCTACACCAAATGTGGCGCTTAGACTCACAACCCTGAGATCCAGAGTCTCATGCTCTCCTGACTGAACCAGCCACGTGCCCCTTTGCTCCAATTCTTCCAATTTCTTTTCTTCCATGTCCTTTGGATTTAATTTGCTCTTCTTTTTCTCATTTCCTAAACTGAAATTTAGAATACAGATTTTAGATCTCACTTCCTTTCTAATATATCAATGCTATAAATGTCCCTCTCAGCACTGCTTCCACTGCATTCCAACTTTTGATAAGTTTTCATTTTTTTTTAGTCCAAAATATTTTAAAATTTCTCTTGAGATTCTTTGCCCCATGTGTTATTTGGAAGTATGTTATTTAATCTCCACTCATTGTGGAATTTTCCAATTATTTTTCTGTTTCTGATTTCTAGTTTCATTCACAAATGTGCTGGGTACAACTCCTTTCTTGGATGTGTGATTTGCAATAGTTGCTAGTAGTCAATGGCTTGTCTTTTCATTTTCTTAACAGTGTCTTTCAAATAGCAGATGTTCCTTATTTTGATGAAGTTCAACCTATCAATATTTTTCATTTCGGAATCATGTTTCTGGTATTGTATCTATGAACTCTTTTTCTAAATCAAGGTCGCAAAGATTTTGTTTCTTTGCTTGGTGTTCCTTCCAAGTTTTGGGTTACATTGTATGTATGATTTTATATTTCCCCAAAACCTTTCTTAAAAATTTCAAATCTAAAAAAAAAAAAAAAAATTCAAATCTATAGAAAAGTTAAAGGAGTAGGACCATGAACACCCACATACTCTTTGCTGACAGTGTATCAGTTGTTAATAATTTGCCACATTTGCTTTATTTCCCTGGATACTTTCTTCCCTCCAGAAAACATTTGACAATAAGTTGCAGAATTTTGTAACACTGACTTTTCTCAAAGTCTAAGCAAGCTGTCCTGGAAATGTTCTTTAAAAAGCAGCCATAGTAACATGTTTCACTGACTAGGGTGACAAAGGTAGCATATACCCAGTGTGGAGGGCTGGGAAGAAATAGAGGAGTAAAACAACATAAAACTGCCCTCTGGCTTTATTCCAACCCCAAGATCACAGGGGGCCACTTGCCTAAGAGGTGGGTGGGGAGGATGGATAGGGCTCAGGTGCAAATTCCTGATTTCCACTGCAGCCCCCACTGCTCGGGCCACTTCCCACTGAAAAGCCCTCAGCTGGAAGGCCAGGATTTCCTTATGAGACCCTGAGCCAGTTCTGCCCTCTTTGGGCTTAGCTGGTAAAAGTAGACACCATAGCTGCTTAGCCTCCCTCCCAGGAGAGTATTTGTGTCTTTACTGGGTTAACTCCTCTGCTGTGAAAGGGCTTGGTGCCGCTCCCTCCAACACCCCACCCCCAGACTGGACTCAGGATCCCTGCTGCTTTTGCCTGGAACATTCCCCACCCCCAACATCATCATCCTATCCTTAGAATCAACCTTGCCTCTCCCTCTTTACTTGCAACCAATCATTCATTCACCTGTCTACTCCACACTCTTATCTCTCTCAGCTCTCACAATAACCCTTAAGAGAGGTTATCCTGGCCATTTCAGATTAGGAAACTCACCCTCAGCACACTGGGCAAGGTCAGCCACCCCAAGTTAGGGCAAAGCCAGGCTCGTTCAGGCCACTGGCTCTGCCTATCGAGACATCAGAGCCATTGCCTGCAACCTCAGTGTCCTCTGTGCAGAGAGGTCAGGTCTGTGCTGACATAGCTGAGATCTGCACCCTATCCCCCTGTCTCTTGAATCTAAATCAGCTTCTTGCTTCAGAGTCCAGCCTGCTTCAGGGTTGCCTCCTCCACAAAGCTCTCCCTGATTCCTTTTTTTTTTTTTTGAAGATAAATGCATTTTTTTTTCTTCCCAAATACTTTTATTTTATTTTTTCAGTGTTACAAGATTCATTGTTTATGTACCACACCCAGTGCTCCATGCAATACGTGCCCTCCCCAATACCCACCACCAGGCTCGCCCTTCCCCCCACCCCCTCCCCTCCAAAACTCTCAGTCCCTTGTTCTGAGTTCACAGTCTCTCATGGTTCTTCGCCCCTCCGATTCGCAGGGAGAGTGATTTTCCTTTTCTGGACACCCTCACACTCTGGAATCAGTGGCCTGCTTCTTCGGTCTCTCCCATCCCCACTCGGACCCTCCCTCCAACTGCCCAAGAGCCTACATGCTGGGCATGTAATCAGCTTCATTCAATACGTTTTGAATGTTTTATTTTAATTCATTTGCATTACCTCTTTCTAATATCTATTGATTTTCTCTTTTTAAAAAAAAAATTATTTAAGAGAGAGAGAGCACGAGCAGTGGGGAGAGGGAGAAGCAGGCTCCCCACTGAGCAGGGAACCTGATATGGGGCTCGATTCCAGGGTCCTGGGGACATGACCTGAGCCAAAGGCAGACACTTAACCGACTGAGCCACCCAGGTGTCCCTTATTGATTTTCTTTTACCTTCTTGTATAATATTGTATTTTCTCTTATCAATACATGTTCACAGGGTGCCTTCAGCTCAGGTCGTGATCTCATTTTCCATGTCACTAAAAGTTACATGGGTCATACCCGTTAGGGTGGCTAGAATATAAAAAAGATAATAACAGCCAGCAAGAATGTGGAGCAATTTAAACCCTCATACACTGCCAGTGGGAATGCAAAATGGTGCTGTCCCTTTGGAAAATAGCCTGACGGTTCCTCAAATAGTTAAGCATAGAGTTATCAGATGATCCAACAACTTCACTCATAGGTATATATTCAAGAGAAATGAAAACATGTATCCATACAAAAATTTGTACATGAGGGCCATCTGGGTGGCGCAGTCGATTAAGCATCTGACTCTTGGTTTTGGCCATGATCTCAGGGTGGTGAGATTGAGTCCCACAGGGGGCTCTGCCCTCAGTGAGGAGTATCCTTAAGACTTTCTCTCCTCCCTCAGCCACCCCCCAAATAAATAAATAAATCTTTAAAAACAAAAACTTGTACATGAATGTTAATATCATTTGTCATAATAGCTGAAAAATGGAAACAACCCAAATATCAGTAGATAAATATAATATGGTATATCAATAGGATGGAATATTTTACAGCCATAAAAAGAATGGAGCAACAGCGCACCTGGCTGACTCAGTCGAAGGAGCTTGCAACTCTTGGTCTCGGGATCGTGAGTTTGAGCCCCATGTTGGGTGTACAGATCACTTCAATTAACGAAACTTTTTTAAAAAGTTTTAAAATGAATGAAGTACTGATACATGCTAAAACATGGATAAACCTGGAAAACATTCTGCAATATGTAAAAAGTCAGACACAGAAGACCGCATATTATGTGATTCCATTTTCATTAAATGTCCAGAAAGGCAAACCCAGAGAGACAGAAAGTGTATCTGTGGGCTGGTTTGGGGAGGGGAGGTTTGTGAGCAAACGAGCAGTGACTGCTAATGGGTATGGGGATTTGTTCTGAAAATAATTATGGTGACGGTTGCCAAACTTTGTGACTATACTAAAAACCACCGAACTGTACACTTTAAGTGGGTACATTATATATTATATGACATATGTCAATAAATCTGTTATTTTTTATTTTATTTTTAAAATTTATTTTAAAATAATCTCTACACCCAACGTGGGGCTCAAACTCATGACCCTGAGATCAATTGTTACATGCTCTACCAACTGAGCCAGCCAGACACCCCTCAATAAATCTGCTATAATTAAAAACAAAAGAACTCCATGACAGCATTTTTAATGTCTTTAGATGTTATTCCTTTGTACAGCTGCATCATAATTTATTTAGATTCCTATTGTTGGACCTTTATGTTTTCTATTAATTCCTTTGTTTCACAACATTTCAAACACACTCAAAAATGAATAATATAATGAACCCCTGTCCCCATCACCCACTTCAACAATTGTCACACAAGTGCTGTTTTTACCGACATGGATTTATGAACATTCTTGTGCATAAATCTTTGTTCATAGTCCACACTGTTTCCTTCCATTTATACTGAATTCAATTCAGGCCACACCACTCCCTCACAACGCCCTCCTAGCATACCCATGAGATGAGACGAATCAGACACCGCCCCACTTCTGGGGGGCTCCCAGTCTGGTGGAGGAGGTAGATACTGGATTGGAGTGACCAGTAGGGGCAGGGGCTGTGTAACTGGAGAGAGTCTTCAGCCTATTACCCAGGAGGAGCCCCTCCACACACTGCAGTCACTCCACCCAAGGAGCCAATTTCCCAAACCTCTGCACAGCCCTGTCTTTCTTCCCTTTTGCCACATGGGGGCGCCAGAGTTTTTCACAGCCTCTCTGGAATCTCCCATCAGCATCGTGGGTGGGTGGCTGGGGTGAGCTCCGTGCGCCTTCTCCTGGTGACCCTGGCCTGGTGATGGCCATCTCTTTGGCTTAGGATCCTCACATGGGAAACAAAGGAGGTGAATTCAGTGAGCCATCTGGACCCTGCTTTAGCCAGCTCTCATAAGTAATGTGTCCTTGGGGTCCGTTCCCAGCAGCTGCTTCTGGGCGGTTCAGGGGATCCACGTGAGTGCCCCTCCACTCTGGGTCCCAGGAGAGACTAATGCCTACCAGTGCAACTTCCCGCTTTTTAGAGGCCTATAGGAGGCTGCAGATTTGCTGAGACACCCCAGGTCCTGAAGCAACATTAGGGCCGTGGGTGGCGGAAGGAAAAATGAGTCACCAGGGACTTCCAGAGTCCCCTCTGGCCCAGTCCAGAGGACATGCAGCCCTCAGAGGGAGGACATGGTCTGTGGAGGACCATGATGTGCCTGGCATAGCTGAGCGCTGAGTCAAGGGACAAGGTGTTTGTTTCCCTGAGAGGGCTTCTCCAAAGTTGGAATGTCTCCAGCCCTGTAGCCCTTCCTGCCTCGGCCAACAAAGGGGACCGTGGCCCAGGCTCTGAACTCTGACTGGGCGTCTGTATCTCCCTGGGGCGCTCTCTCAGCTGTGATCCCAACACACCCCTACTGGCCTTGCCTCTCCTTGCCTCTACTTGTCCTTGTCCTTCCCCCCGACCCACCCACCCGAATGCCTCCTAATCCAGTGAGCTGGCAGCTAGAAGCCGCTCCCCAAATGGCCAAGCATCCCAGTCACCAGGGGAAGAAAGGGCCAGCTCAGGTACACCGACCACCTACTGTGCGTGTGAGCCTTTCCCTGCGCCTGTCACTTTGTATCTGTTATCACATTTCTTTCTCACGGCGGCAGCCTCATAAGGCAACCGTTCTAGACGCATTTCACAGAGGAGGAAGTCAAAGCTCAGCCTGGCAGTGCGAGGACTCAACCCCGGGCTGGCCTGACTCACGCCTGTGTCTCCTTCCTTCTCCCCACTTGCTTTCTGCACACGCTCTGAACTGTTGTGCACGACACCTACCTCACCGACTCATCCTTGCTGCCACTTCTGCACACACCCCTGCCCACCCAGGGGCTCCCATGCTCCCAAACCCACATACACCAAGGGGGGCACGCTGATAGACCACGTGGGCCAGACTACTGGGGTGGGGGTAGGGATACCTGTGCAACAGAAGGCAGGGAGCCTGGCCCTGGGGTCTAACCAGTCTGGATGCGAAGTAAAATTTCGTGATCCAAGTGTGGTCTGCAGACCAAGCTGGGACCTATCTCGTACCTCTCTTTAGAGCTTCTGAATCAGAATCTGCAATTTAATAAGATCCTCAGAATGCCAGGGTAGAAAGGAGGGAAGTGGGCAATGATCCCGGAGCGAGCGGGGGCTGGCTTTGGGCCTGGCCCTGGTGTCCCCAACCTGTGCCCCATCAGCAGTCTGAAACCTCCCACCTTCTCTCCTGTTGCTGGGAGTTGGTGCTACTGTGGGAGGTTATCCAACTCAGCCTTGGGAGGGTAGGTTAGATCCCTCGACCTTGTTTGAAAAGAGTATAAATAGCCAGGTCCGTCCCTGGTCCTTCCCAGGGCTCTGACAGGCTGGGGGTTGGGAGGCACGTCAGGGCCCCAGCAACTGGCAGTCGATGCCTGCCTTCAGTCCCTCTCCTGAAATGTGTCCATACTTGTTTGTGACTCTCCCCACCCAGCATCATGGTGGGGTCACGGTCAGAACTCTGGCCGACCTCTCCCTCCTTGAGTAAGGTGAGGGCTGGGTCTCTTGGGGCTGCTGGAGCCTGAGGCCTGGGCCAGTGCCCCTCCCTATCCCTGTTGGGGCTAATTTTAGGGCTGTCTTGACAGCTGCCTCAGCTCAACCTGGGTCAGTTCCCTGCTCGGTATTGGGGTCAGTTGGGGTCAGTTGGGGAGTGGGGCAGGCCAGCCCCAGCTTTGACTACAACAGATAAAATGAAATTCTTGACCCCTGGGCCACCATCCCCATGGCCTGGAGAGCCCCCCTCAGTACTGACCAGCAGGGTGGGACAGGAGCTGGTCCTACACTCAGTCTGATGACCCTCTCTAGCCAGATAAACCAAATCCTGTTGAAACTGGAAGCCACAGAGATCAGAGAACTCAGGACTTGAAGACCCTCTAGCTCAGCACCTTGCCCGCAGAAGGGAAAGGGCAAGGGGCTGAGGTCTGGATCCAAGTCACATAGCAAGTGAGGGCAAAGCTGGGGCCGAAGCCCCAGGGCTGGGTGCAGGTACGGATGGGTCCAGCATTTAAAGTAGCCCATGAAGGTCAATCCTGGGCCTTGGTACCTCCCTTCCTGGAAAGTGCAGAGAGGGGACCCCTCTGATGCCAACCCAACACATACTTCTTAAGCCCCCTTGCCATGCCTAGCTGTCTAGGATTCAGGAACAGATAGCACCTGGAGTAGTTAGTAGAGGAAGGATTTTAGCCTCTGATAACACAGGGTTGGAGTCCTTCTCTCTCACCAACATTGTGGTCCTTTGTTTCCTCCCTGTTGACATGGGATGTGGTTATACATATTCACAGACTGGTTGGGACAGAGGGCGATGGATGGAGGATGGGAAGAGCACTGGGAACTCAGGAGGGTGAGGTACCCACCGGGATGCCAGCTGGCTGGGGACACAGCCTCCTTCCCATGGGGAACCGGAACCTGAGTGGCTCCCACAGTCGCCACCCCCGTTGCCTCCATCCGCACTGTCCCTCACCCAGTGATGTTGCAAGAGGAAAGGGAAACAAGTCTTGAAGCTGACCTGGGCAAGAGGGAAAGGAAATGCAAGCTGGGGTCACAGAGGGAAGCTGTGGTTCTCTCTTCCTCTACCCACAGCCTTTGCTCCTTCTGTTCCCTCTGTTCCTGCCTCCTTTCATGCCGTTTTCCTGCACGCTCATTCCAACCACCCTCTCACCTCCCTAACTCTCCGTTTCTTCCTGAGATCTCTCGCCCTGGAACCCTCTGCCCTGACCCTCATGGTTCCTTGGTCGGGTCTGCGAGTGGGAGTGTGGACGATTGCGTGTTTGTATGGGACTGTTGCGCAGGTCTGGCACTCGATAAATATTTAATGGCCCACCTCCAATCCTTTCTGAAACAAGGCTGTGTGTACATGAATAAATAGATAAACATTGACTGACTCTAAAAACACACGCACGCACCCTGAGAAAACCCTTGTTTATCCAACCTCCTTGGATAACAAGTTGATTCCGACTGTGAACTCTCCAGATGATTGAAGGTGGAGGAATCTCAGGATTAGGGAGGAGGGAGTCCTTCCAGGTGGAAGGAATGTCTTGAGCTAAAGCTGGGAGCTGAATGCTCAGTAGTCAGTGGAACAGCAGTGTGAGAGGAGCTGGTGAGACCGGCAAATCCTGAAGAGCCTTGAATGCCAGGCCAAGGAGCAGACTTTCTCCTGGGGGCAGTGGGGAGCCATGGGAGGGTTCTGAGCGGGAGAGAGACGAGGTTGGATTTGCTGCCACTGGTATTTCCTCTCTGGCTGCTGCCTGGAGTGTGGATTGAAGGCAGAGAGAGGGGAGTCGAGGAGCCCTCTGCTTTCAGGGTCAGATGGGAGATGAAATATGAACATAGGTGATGCTGAAGAAGTTGAGAAGGGTCGGATGAGGGCAGGGAGGGAGGGAAGGCAGGCTCTGTGATTCTCAGAGTTCCAGGCCCAGGTGACCAGCTGGATGGAGGTGACTTTGCTGAGGTTGAGAGATGAGCAGGTCCGGGGAAAGATGCAGAGATCAGCTTTGGACACACCAGAGAGATGATCTGACTAGAAATGGGAATATCTAGCCTGGTCAGAGGGCTTGGGCTGGGCAATCTGAGTAACAACCTCTGAATAACTTGGTGGTGTCCCACATGGCCCCAGGATAGTCCTAGGAGGCCCCACCCACCTACAGTGTCTACGACCGGCAGGACTTGGACTTGGGCCACCGGAAAGGACGGGGATGGGGTCAGCAAAGGGTCTGACAGAATGGAGGGGAGAGTCTGGGACACCTCAGAAGGCCGAGTAGGAGTGATTGATGCGGCGGTCTGGGATGGAGGGGAAGTAGGAAGAGGCCAAAGGTGGGCTGAGCTGGCGGGCCTTACAGACCAGCCAGCCTGAAACCATCCTTGTAGAGACAGGCAGAATGAGGCCTGGTGAGGGGTGGGAATGGGCCGCAGTGAGGCAGATGGGCTGGCAGCTCCTGGCTCCATGCCGTCCCCTGGGCCACACTGTCTAGAAGTAGTCATCTGGGTGGGACTCGGGGATTGAGCTTCCTGGCCATGCCCCGGTGTTGGAGGCTTGTCTGGTCTAGCAGGGTACACGGGGGCAGACGGGTGACAGCCTAACTCCTTACCAAGCAGCACCCCAAAGCCCATTGGCAGTCCATCTCGGCGCTGTGCTACTACTGTCTCATTCCCGGACTGAGGCTGGGCTGCCGTGGGAGGCGGGAGCCACAGGCCCGCACCTGGAGACTCGCAGCCCCGCACAGAGCCGTGTTCCTGGCGGAACCTGCGTGTTGGGGGATGGGGCAACTACGGCAGCATGGAGCGTGTCCCACACAAGGCGAGATGGAAGAGGGGCAACAAATGCTTATCCAGCCCCTGCTCAGTGCCAGGCACTGTCCTAGGATCTTGAGACATTGAGCAGGATTTATATTTTAACTGGAGACTGACGAAAACCAAATGAGTACATACTATAACTTCGAGAAGGGCAAAGCGAGATGAGGAAACACAGAACAGGGTGGAGGGTGGGTGGGTGGAGGGTGGTGGTTTCCCCGTGCAGGGAGCACGGAGTACTCATTTGAGAGAAAGAAGCTGATTGTGGACCCGGCTGGCTGGGTGACTTTGGTCAAGACCCTGCCCCCACACCCCGCCTCACTGGGAATTGAGCTGAGTCATCTCTGAGGGCCCCCGTTGGCCTGGCTATTAGAAGGGCCTGAGGCGGATGGCTAGGCAGCGAGCTTTCTGGAAGGCCAGCCTCTCCCACAGAGTTGAGCCCCACCCACCCTCTCCTGCACCGGCTGAGACCCCCTCTCCGCGCCAACTTCACTCCTCTGGGCAGGGATCCCAGCAGGAGCTGAGGAGCCCGGGGCCTTGGCACTGCTCCAGATCTGTCCTGACAGGTGGAGGTGACTCACCTGGGGGTGTCAGGATCCGGGAAACCGCCTGGGGGGTAGGCGTGGGGGTGGGGGGCAGAGCGGGAACCTGAAGACTCCCGCCTTGCCTTACCTGGAAAGGGCCTGGCCTCCAGGGTCCTTCTGCTCTCCCAGGGGCCCAAGTTGCAGCCAAGGGGGTGTGAGGGGCCCAAGGGCTTGCCAGGGCCTGTCCCCTCTGGGCCTCAGTCTCCTCGTCCACATATAGGGGGAAGGCTAGAGCGAAACAATTTTCCATGAGCCTTCCAGCTCCAAAATCCTGTTTTGTTGAGCGTGTTGCAAGAGGCCCGGGACCTCTCTGATGGTTTCCCAGAGCCTCCTTGTAGGGGTGAGTGGCAGATTCTGAAATAGGGAGTGGGCAAAGGTTTGCCAGGTTTAGCAACTAAAAATTTGCATTTCAGTAAAGCAAAGAATACTTTTTTTAGTATAAGCATGTCTCAAATATTATTTGTGCTAAAGAATTATTTGTTGTGTTTCTGATATGCAAATTTTAGGGGGTGCCTTGTATTTTATCTGGCAACTCCAGGTAGAAAAGGTGATTGGAGCCAGGACTTGACCACAAGAGGGTCTTAGCCTCTCAGATGACCAGAGTTCTGGCCCCCTACCTTGTTGATCCCCAAGTCCATTATCCATGGACTTCTAGATACCTTGTTGGACAGTAGCGGGTGAGAAAGGGAGAACCAGTGGTTGGGGAAACTGAGAGCTGTGGAGGGAGGCCCAAGGCCCCAGGAGGGGGAACCTGAGCTCCTCCTGCCCTGTGCGCCAGCTCACCTCGCTGCCCCTCCCCCCAACAAGGCAGGCCCATCTCCCCACGGGCTCCTGCACTGCCAGACTCAAACCCTCCTGCACACCCTTGCTCTATGCCTGCCCCCTTCCAGCCTCTACACACTCTACCCTCCGCAGGGACCCTCCCTTGGCCATTCCTTAGCCTCAGGACTGACTCGCCGGATCCTGCGGGACAGACCCAGCCCCTGCCCCCATGCGGCCCACAGTCCAAGCGGGGAGTCAGACACACCAACCACCTTAGAAGGGAGAGATAATTGCCCTTTCATGGGACCTGCTGAGGCTTTGGGCAGGTGGGGCCCACGTTCTGCTTCAGGGAGGCCCTACCCTGGAGCAGGCTTCCATCAGTATTAGTGGAAGAAATGGAAGTTCTGAGGGAGGAGAGAAAAGGGAGGGCCTCTTGGAACCTTCCCTGACACAGTTGGAAGAAGGGCCTTCGGGCAGAGGGAAGAGCGCAGCGAGGGCCTAATGTGAGCGGTGAAGGTGCAGGGCGCGCAGGTGCGGCTGGCATGGAGGAGGAGGGCCAGTGGGGCTGGGAGGTCACCATGCCGATAGGCTGACCCGGGATGCTCCCGCTAGTGCTATGGACCTGTCACCTGGGGACACCTGGCACTCTGTGCCATTGCTCAGGCAGTGGCTCATCCTCCCACATTCTGCATTTCCAAAGGGCAGGGCGGGGCCATCCTCTTCTCCCGTGTCCTCCAGGACCCGGCCCAGAGGCCTGCCCGGGAGATAGATTGCTAGAAAGCTGAGGGCTGGCTGAGAGGACCAGTCACGCCGCCCCGTTCTCTCCCCTTGGGCACTGGATGGTGCTGGGACGATTTTAGTCGGTGATCACAGCCACTCAACAGTATCAGGGAAGGTGGCTGGCTTTCTGGCCGTACACCGAGGCCCCCGTGGCTTTTAGTGTCTTGTTTGCCCCCCAGGACGCTTCACCGCCAGGGGCCGGGACAGCGACTGGTGATGTCTCCCTGCGC
>CM052884.1:48651827-48722765 GCA_028534135.1 Potos flavus | reverse complement strand
GGACAGCTGGGTCCTGTGCACGCACACAGCATTCCTCCTTGGCCACATGGGCTCCCATGTCCTCCCACCCATCCCCCAAGAAGTGCTTCACCCCCACACCCCCGCTCAAGGTGTTCAATGGCCTCAATCCAGGCTTACTGCTGGGCAAGATTCTTTGTGGGTTTGCAGTGTGCCAAGTCTCCCCTGCTAGATCATGGAGGCCTTGAGGACAGAGGGCTTTCATTCTCCCATCTGTGTGCTCAATAAGCAGCTACTATGTGTCAGGCATGGTGCTGGGCACCAGGGTAAAACAGGGGGGCTGATATGCCCTGAGACTCTGTGGCTGCCCCTGGGTGTACGGCCTGGGCCTCCTCACAGTCCTTCCACTAAAGGGCCAGTGTCCTGCACACCAGGGCTGCTCCAGGGGCTCAGGCCATATCGACACACATCTTGGATCTCCCGGACTTCCCTAGCCTCTCCAGGTGTGTGCCTGGTGCAGGGCAAGGCCTCACTGGGGTGGAAATGGGGCAGTGTTAACAATGATGCATTTGATGATGACCCTGGAGAATATAGAGTACTATTGGGTATAGACATGCACGAGACCTTGAGAGCCATTCTGCAATGGTCTCCTCCCCAGTGACCCTCCCCAGCGACCCATAGTCAAGTTTGGCTATGCATACATCCTTTGCTATTCCTTCTTTTGTACCCACTGGCTCCAGGATCCAGCCAGCCCTCTTTCTCTGTTCTGGTTTCTGTGTCACTAATGGCCTTGTGGCCTTGGTGGCAGGTGTGAATTCCGTGGAAACTTTGGGCTTCTCATCTGCTTTACCCAAGAACCTTGACAGGAGTCTGAGACCTTATATACCAGGTGCTGTGTTAAGCCCATTACATGAATTATCTCATCTTATTCTCCAATAATCCTGTAAAACAGACATTATTATTATTATCCTCACTTTACAGTTGTGGAAACTGGAGTCATAGGGTTTAAAGAAATTAATAAGCAATGGAATCGGGATCTAAATCTAAGGCTATGTATTCCAAACCATTCCTCTTAATCTCTCGACTTCCCTGCCCTGCACTTTGAGTTAAGAAACACCTTGGTCTAAGGCCTCCGTGATATCTTCATGTACCAAATGGAGGAATGTTTGCTCAGTAGGGAAGAAAATGACACCTGGTTAATGGAGAGGAGTGTCTGTGAATATTATGTTGGATTAAGATATTGGCCTGCTGTTGACTTAGAACATAACCATCAGCCCCAAGACCACACCCCATGGGAAGACAGTGAGATGTCTCATCTAAAGTTCTTCCTGGTGTAAATCCCCTGGGGAAGGTGTGTCCAGGGCCTGGAACGAAGGACTTCTGTAGGGTCCTAGGCTATTGAAGAGAGACCACAGCTCTCTTAGTCTGTATTTTTAAAGGTACTAGTGTCTTCAAGCACGCTCCCAAGTCAGGAAGAGGCAGTCAGGGACTTGGAAAGCAGGGTCACTGTAACCGTCCCTCAAAATAATATACTGCTGAAAATATAACCAGGAGGAGTTGCGCTGGTCATGCAAACATGCTTAAAGATAATCTTGAGAAAAACATGTACTCGCAGCAGGCCTCAGGTGGAGGGGATGACATACGTTCTTAAAGCCGAGCAGCTGGGGAGGCCCGGCTCGCTCAGGGCGGAACACCGCCTGCTTCCCTCTTTCCTTATCTCCCCTGCCTCCAGGAGAGCTTGCTGATGGGGTTATCCATTTAAGTGCTAAACGCGCTTATTCTATAAGGAATTCCATGCTAACTGACCAGGCACACCCTTCTCTTCTCCTTGTTTAATCTATAAGACTCGTGATCAACTGTGAGTCACATTCCTTCTTGTTTACCTACAAACAATGTATAATCTTCTTCTTTATTGATTATCATCTTGTAGCCAATAAATATGGGATTAAGGAGTTGTTCCGGGCGGCAGTCTTCTCAACTGCCAACCCCTGCTCCCAATCTCTCTTGCAGCTGACTTGTTTGTGCCTCATTCTTCTCCCATGGGCGCCGTCAGGAAGCGGCAGGTCACCATCAGGCAAGACCTTGTCTTTCTCTCTGGGGTCAGTCAGCACTGAGAACAAGTGACACCTGCTACAACCGTTCAGTAGTGACACCTGCAGACTGGGGAGTAGGTCACTCTACTTCCTTCATTTCCCCATTGTCATCTCTGTTCCAGTCCTCATAAGGATTTTAACTCCCACCCGGTTTCCTCTATTGTAATATACAAGGCTTCCTCGGCTTACAATGCGGTTATGTCCCAAGAAATCCATCATAAACTGAAAACAGCATTAAGTCAAAAATGTATTAATATACCTAACCTATTAAGCATCACAGCTTAGCCTAGTCTACCTTAAATATGCTCAGAACACTTACGTTAGCCTACAGCTGGACAAAATCACCTAACCAAAGCCTATCCTATTTTATAACAAATTGTTGACTATCAGTGGAATTTACTGAATACTGAACATGACAAACAGAATGCTCGTATAGTACAGAGCGGTTGTAAGCGTATCAGTTGTTTACCCCCAAGATCACCTGGCTGTCCGGGATCTGCGCTGGCTGCCAGAGCCCAGCATCACCAGAGAGCTGGGAAAAGATCAAACCCCAAAGCCTGAAGTACAATTTACTACTGAATGCGTAACGCTTTTTCACCATCCTCCAGTCGAAAAATCTTAAATCGAACCATCGTAAGTTGGGGACTATCTGTATTCGTCACAACTAATGAACCAACCTGGATTCGTTTCTATTAACTAATGAAAGTCCATATTTTCTTTGGATTTCCTTAGCTTTTACCTAATGTCCTTTTCATGTCCAGGATACCACATCACCGTGCCTCTCTGCATCTGCCCTCTTTCTGGTCTGGGACAGTTGCTCGGGCTTAGCTTGTTTTTGACGACCTTGATAGTTTTGCGGAGTATTGGCCAGATATCTTGTAGACTTTCGATTTGAGTTTTTCTTTCCTTTTTGGGGGTAAAGTTTATTTATTTGTTTTAGGAATCTCTATACCCAACGTAGGGCTCAAACTTACAACCCCAAGTTGATGCTCTCAAGAGCGGCACGCTGGCTCTTCCCACTGAGTCAGCTGGGCACTGCTCCGTTTGAGTGTCTCTGGCGATCTTCTCACGGTTAAACCGGAGTTACAAGTTCTTGGGAGTAAGATCACACAGGTGGAGCGCCAGTCTCATCACATCAGGTCAAGGGTGTATATTACCAACGTGACTTCTGTGTCATGCCAACCCCCATCACTAAGGTGGGAGGGGCAGGACCCCTGGAAGTCTGCATGGTGGTGATAATAGGAACCAGTGAGAGAATCCACAGCGTGGAAGGTGAATTTCAGAGGGGACCCCCCTCCCCACCAGCTTCAAAGGCTTTAGGCTCTACCAGATCTAGCAGGGAGCAGATCTCATTCATCTCTACATTCCCACATCCGGCACAAGGCTCTCTGCTGAATGCGTTGGGTATCTCTTTCTTTTGTGGATGCATTTTTTGAAAATTGAGCTGAAATTCACTTGACATAAAAGTAACCATTTTAAAACGCACAGTTCAATGGCTTTTATACGTTCACAGTTTCTTTCCAAAATGTTGTCATCACCCCCATTCCCCTCTCCCCTCAGCCCCTGTCTCTCTTCTGGTTATTTCGTATAAATGGAATCATGGAACACGTGATCTTTTGTGTCTGGTTCCTTTCACACAGAATAATGTTTTCAAGGTTCATCTGCGTTGGAGCGTGTATCAGAACTTCATTCCTTTTTATGGCTGGGTAATATTCCATTGTAGGGCTAGACCGCATTCTGTTTATCCATTCATCCACTGATGGGCATCTGAAGTGTTTCTACCCTTTAGCTATTGTGAATAGTGCTGCTAGAAGCATTCATGTGTACCTGTTTTCAATTCATTTGGGTGTATACCTATGCATGACTAGATTCGTAAAGAAGGTAATAATAATACTTTGCAGGTTTTTTGGATGCTAAGCAAATTCATACAGAGGCTCTGGTTATGGACCAGGGCCTATGGGGTGGAGATTTCTGTCTTGGGCCTGGTTCAGGTTATCGTCTTATCAGTAAGTTGCATAAACACAGCACACATGTATCAACCTCACCCCCAACAAGAAGCCAAGAGGGAGAGCTAAAATTCACAATGCAAATATATAAAGGCAAAGTATTAAGTCTTACATTAGGTTTCTTCAAAGGATCATCCAAGCACAGAATGTGGGAGAATAGTGATCCAAAAGGGGGCTCAGAGGGCACATGGGTGACTCAGTTGGTTAAGCTTCTGACTCTTAATTTCTGCTCAGGTTATGATCTCAGGGTCGTGAGATCAAGCCCCGTGACTGACTCTGCACTGGGTGTGGAGACTGCTTAAGATTTTTTTCTCTCCCTCTCCCTCTGCCCATCCCCCAACTCTCTCTCTTGTTCTCTGTCTCTTTCCCTCTAAAAAAGAAAACAGGAGCTCAGAGTTTGAGCTGACCATAAGCTCTACACGAGCCAAGGCATAGACTGCACTAACAGAGGCGTAGGGCCCGGAACGCAAAAGACTGCCCTGCTCCACTCTGCAGTCTACCGGACCCACTTGGAGCTCTGAGGCCTTCCTGACATGCTCGGGTTTGCTCTGGATCAGAAGAAAGTGACCAACCTACAGAGGCCCCGGGAACCAGGTCCTGCAACCGGTGGGCAAAGGACTCAAGTGTAGGCAGGATGGCTGGAGCAGGGTCTTTGTGACCCGGGGTCTGCAGGGCTGGCTGTCAGGGAGGAAGGCTTTTTTCCTACCAGGTAGTGAGTTCCCTTCCTTTTAGGGTTGGGTGTGTGCAATGAGCAGGGGACAGATTGAGAAGGACATCAGGTGAACTCAGGTGACTCTGGGGGTCAGGTGAGTGCCCTGGGGTTTTTCAGACTCAGCCGGAGAGAGGAGCAGAGAGAATGACTCTTGAGGCCTTGGGTTTTGTCTCCTCCTTCTCTTTTCTCTCCTCTTTCCCCTCTACCTCTCTTCCTCTCCTCCTCCTCTCTCCCCCTTTTCCTTCGGCATGGCACCCCAGCCATTCCATCCTGGGAGAGGCAGCTAAATCTCAACACAAATTAAGGGGTTTGTTAAAATGAGGGGCTGAAATCAACAGGGCAGGATTTAACAGGTTAGGTTATAAAAACCCAGGAAAACGCTTGTGTCATTATGGTGACTGGAAAAAAGGAGAGGATACACTTATGGATGCATTAGGACGAGGTTAAAATGCATTAAAAATTCTAGTATAAAACACACCAAAATCCTTTTCTTTATTATTGAAGTATAGTCGACATACACTGTTATATTAAATTCTATCCATTATGCAATGCTCACCATAGTGTGCTAACCATCCATCACCCTGTAACTTTATTGCAACATTATTGACTATATTCCCCATTTTGTTCTTTTTCATCCCCCAAACACACCAAAATCTTAACATCCATTATCTGGGTGGATCAGGACTGTCAGAATTGTTTATTTTGTGTTTTCCATTTTTCTGTACTTTTCAAATGTTCTGTAATGATTTCTATAGTCAGAAAACAAAACAAAACCCACACTTTAATGCTTGAGAATGAATTTAACTGGGGTAGATGTGGGATGGAAGCGGTGCCCGCCGTTCTCACCTGGCCTCTTCCTCCTCTGCCCTGCGGTGGCTGGCGACCCCTCACCTCCCTATCCCCACTCTCGGTGGCTCTCCTGGTCCCCTGGGACCATCCCCACAGGGCCCCGTCCCCAGCAGGCACTTGGGAAACCACGGTTGCACACTGACCCAAGAGAGCCCGAAACACTTCAGCTTTCTGCTCGGTGGCTTGTGTCTCGTCCTTCTTGGCCTTGATGGGGCTCCACTGATGGTTTGGTTGTTGCACGTGAGGACACTTTAACTGTGGTCTTGGAGGAAAGACGTCCCACTCACTTCCTCCTCTCTCAAGGATGGCAGAGTACTGGGAGTGACAGTAGCAGAGACCCTCACCCCCACCCCCAGCCTTGGCTCTGGAGGGCTGTTCTGGACCCTGGGGGCAGGGAGGATCTCTGTGGAAGTCACATAAGGCAGGTCTCAGGTCCCAGGTTGGGATAAGTTCCTCTAGCTAAGGGCACTGTGGTCAGAGCCTGCACTGGATGGTAGGACTCCTTAATAGGGGAATTGGAGGGGGCGCCTGGGTGGCTCAGTGGGTTAAAGTCTCTGCCTTTGGCTCAGGTCACAATCTCAGGGTCCTGGGATGGAGCCCCGCATCGGACTCTCTGCTCAGCGGGGAGCCTGCTTCCCCCTCTCTCTCTGCCTGCCTCTCTGCCTACTTGTGATCTCTCTTCATCAAATAAATAAATAAAATCTTAAAAAAAAAAAAATAGGGGAATTGGAGGACATGTCGGCAGAGGGCCTTTCTATCCCTTCAGATTCTAAGATTCTACAATTCCAAGACTCTGAGATATTTAGTGGGGAGGGGGCCGTGGCCAGGCAGTGGTTGGTGCCTTCTACCCAGGGTTAGAACCATGGGCACCACTGCCACATGCCAAGAATGGCACTGCTATTTGTGTGGCTGTTGGTAGGACTTCTCCTGAAGGTGAGAGAGACCAGCCCTTGGGGGTCAAGGTACAGCTGTCTCTGAACTAACTTGACAAATATTTTCTATCATGTGCTAGGGAGAAGGATTATCTGGGCTGAGTGCTAGCCACACAGAGGGCGATCACCCAGTTCCTGTCCTTGGATGGAGGCAGATGGACCCAGAGCTGGAGGCTCAGCGTTAAGGCAGAAGGGCACACAGAGGATGCAGGAGGCAGAGGAAGGGCCCTTAACTCTGGGGACATGCACTGAGGGCTGGTGCTTTCCTCCCTCCAGTTCCAGGAAGGCCTCCAACAACCTGTGGGACCCATGCTGGTGATCTCAGAATGACCAGGTTCATGTTGAGTCGGCCTGGGGCCCAAGCCTCAAATACACTTCATCATGGCAGCCCAGCTCTGGTCCCCGGACATTAGGAGAGAGTCATGGCTGTCTCATGCGGCCCATTGGGTAAATGAGGAGAGGCTAGTGGTTTGCGGGTGTTGAGTAACTGCTGGGCTTCCTGAAGCTTCGTTTCTTTCACTCCCCACCTTCCTCTTTCAGGGTCAAGCCGGGGGGGCGGGGGGAAGTAGCCACATGCCCACATTCGTGTATTTTTCATTCAGCATTCAGTTGCTACCACCTCCCCTGCTCCTGCCTGTCTCGGGCTCGGAGGACTCGGTGACATATCCATAGGGCTCTGCCCTTTTGGCTTCCCTGGCTCAGATAATGGCATCTATCCCTACAGCCAAGGCACAAATCTGGGCATCAGCCTGGACTCCTCCCTCACTCCCCTTCATGTCCCCCTTCTGTTTCCCTGTGGTGCCCTGTACCTCTCCTGTCACATCATTTATCATCTTTTATTGAAAAAGCTCCAGGAGTCTATCTTTCACTTCTAGACTCAATGAAGGCAGGGACTGTGTTTATCTTGTTTCCTGCCATCTTCCTGGCACCTGGCATGGTGCCTGGCACTTAAAAGATGCTCATTAAAGAGTGCTGAATGAATTAGTAAATCCCTTTAATCCCATTTCCTTAATATTACTTGGATCTATATTCTCCTCCTCTCCCCCAGCCACAGCCTTTGCTCAGATCTCGCCCTTCACCAAACTACTTTCATTGCCCTATATCATCACTTCCCCCGTCCAATTTATTTGCCACATACAGCCAGAGTGCTCATTCTAAATCGCCCATCTGCCCTACTCGGAACCCCTCCTGGCTCCCCATCCCTCACAGGAACAGGGCCACATTTCTGGGATGAAAAAGGAATAGCAGATATCACTGACCAGCCCACTCTCTACTCCCTGTGAAAATGATCAGGAAGATAAGCAAAAATACAAAACTTGCAGTGACTTGCAGTGACTACTATACACATTAAAGATAAAAGAAGATCACAAGGCAAAGTACAAGAGAGAAATTAACTAGATGACAAATGGGGACAGATTGAGAAACACATTCTTGGATGACAACATCACCTGCTCCTCCCTCTGAAACACAACAGTATGTGTCGCATGGTGTCATTAACTGACCACGTCCCTCTCTTTTCTTTACTGCAAGCTCCTTAAAGACAAAGACCATATCTAATTTGTCTTGGTGTCTCTGGCACCTAGCTCAGCAGTTGGCCCATAGTAGGCACTCAGTAAATATTTGTTGAATGAATGAATCAGAGGATTAATGAATTAGTGAATGAAGAACCAATGGCTTCCGAAGTCAATAAAACAAACTAACCCCCACCATCTGCTCTTTTTTTTTTTAAGGGTGGGGGAGAAGGGGCACAGGGAGAAGGAGAGAAAGAATCTTAAGCAGGCTCCATGCCCAGCACAGAGCCCAATGCGGGGCTCGATCTCATGACCCTGAGATTACCATCTGAGCCAAAATCAAGAGTCGGGTGCTTAACTGACTGAGCCTCCCAGGCGCCCCAACCCACTGTCTACTCTTCTGTCAGGGACCCACTGACTAGATGGACCTTTGGTTATACTCTGACAACACAGGATATGTTCTAAGCCAGTCAGAGTGGTTGAGGACCCGGATTCTGGGACCAGAAAATCTAGTTAGAGTCCTGACTCCACCAGTTATTAGCTGTGTGAGCTTAGGCAAGTAACATAACCTCTCTGTGCCTCACCTTTATCATCTATGAGTATAGTAATAGTACCAATCTTAGAGGGTTGTTGTGACAACTAAATTTACGTCTGTGTGTAAATTTAATGTGTGTGTATATATATATATATATATTCAGCATATATATGTACACATACTTATATGTAAATTTATATGTATCCTATATACTAACCTGTATATACTATATATACGCTATAGTATTGTATATTTTCTATATGTAAGTATCTATATAATACTATATACATAAATATCCATATAATACTATGTACATATACATTTGGCATTGCTGTTTAAATGCCAGTGAATATTAATGATGAGACGATGACATATCCTTACTCCACCCCATCCGCTTTTCTTTTCTTGTGTCTACACTGTCTGCCTACTAGTGGAACTGAGGCTTCAATCGTTAGGAAGCAATGCCACACAAAGCTGAGAGGGTGAGGAGGTGGTCCCTGGCCTGGCTTTATTTCCACCTGGTCAAGAGAGTGAACAAAAACAACCAGTAAGGAACCTAGGAAAAGATCCTACACACGAGGAGGAAGAAAACCGTTCTGAAGAGTCACATGAAGAGCTTATTATCTCTGAAATGATTTTCTATAAGAAACAGAATAAAAGTCTGAAAGTCATCTGTTTGGTATTCTCAAAACAAACACGCCCCCCAGGAGGCTTTGATATAGTGGTTATTTGCTGGGTGCCTCCCAAGTGGGCAAAGGATATGAATAGGCAGTTGACAGAAATGGCAAGGCAAATGGCTCTCAAGAAGGAAAAGATGCGGGGCGCCTGGGTGGCTCAGTGGGTTAAAGCCTCTGCCTTCGGCTCAGGTCAGGATCTCAGGGTCCTGGGATTGAGCCCCACATCGGGCTCTCTGCTCAGCAGGGAGCCTGCTTCCCCCTCTCTCTCTGCCTGCCTCTCTGCCTACTTGTGATCTGTCTGTCAAATAAATAAATAAAATCTTAAAAAAAAAAAGAAGGAAAAGATGCTTCTCTCACTCCTAAGAGAAATGCAAACCAAAATTATAACAAGACATGAGTTTTGACCTATCAAATTGGGGGAAATCCAAGACTTCCCCCCCAAAGATTTAATTAATTAATTAGTTAATTAATTAATTAATATTTTTAGAGAAGGAGAGAGTGAGAGCATGCATGAATGTGAGCAGGGGGAGGCGCTGGAGGAGAAGCAGGGGCAGAAACAGAGGGAGAGGGAAAGGCAGCCTCTGCACTAAGCCTGGAGCCCAACCTGGGAATGGATCCCACGACCCTGAGATCTTGACCTGAGCCAATACCAAGAGTTAGACGCCCAATCGCCCAATCGCCTGAGCCACCCAGGCGCCCCCAAGTCCAAGCCTTTAATATTGCGGGATTGTGAGGCCCTTGTGAAATCCATTGTGAAATCCATTTTAAATCCTCGTGGGGATTTTACTTCAAAGAAGTCATCCCTCCCTCCCTTTCAGCTATTTAGCTGAATATTTCAGTTATTTAACTGCTACTTCCTCCCCTCCAGCTCCAGGGACGGCCCTGACTGGCTGAATGAAGCCTGCTAAAGTTCTCATCATCCAGAAAAGATCGTCAGATAGTATTGGGTGACCTTGGGCAAGCTACTTGGTACTGTGAGCTTTGTTTCCTCATCTGTAAAATGCAGACAATAGCACAGACTTGTGGAAAACAGCCAGGACGGTGGCTAGCACATACTGAGTAAGACATTTATTGACTTGGTAATCGGATACATATGAATTTCAATATCTGTGCTTGACTAAGCTAAAGGTTTATACAATTAACAAATTAGAGTTCTACTTTCTACATTACAGAAGATACAAACAAGAAAAGCCTCGAAGATATAGCAAAGCAATAAGGAAGCACAAAAATAAATAAAATGAGACTACATCATTTATGAAATAGATATAAATAAATTAAGCTATGCTATTGAAGGCAAATTTTCTCACATTCTCACATTTATTATTTTTTTAAAGATTTTATTTATTTATTTGACAGAGAGTGAGAGAGCACAAGCAGGGGGAGCAGCAGAGGGAGAGGGAGAACTAGGCTCCCTGATGAGCAGGGAGCCTGACATGGGGCTTGATCCCAGGACCCCAGGATCATGACCTGAGCTGAAGGCAGACACTTAACCAACTGAGCCACCCAGGCACCCCTTTCCTTAAGTTTTAAAATTTATTTTTGAGTAATGTCTACACCCAACATGGGGCTTGAACTCACAACCCTGAGATCAAGACCCGAGCTGAGATCAAGAGTTAGATGCTTAACTGACCGAGCCATGCAGGCGCCCCAGGATTTTTTATTTTTTAAGTAATCTCCACACCCAATGTGGGGCTTGAACCCACAACTCCAAGATCAAGAGTTGCATACTCCACTGACTGAGCTAACCAGGTGCCCCAGAAACTTCCTATAGATTATTGACTAATAGAGCATCAAAATAGATAAAATACAAATAGAAGGACAGGTTGATGTAAACAAACAAACGAAAAAGGAGTACGACATCATTATCAGCCTGGTAGGTTATATAGGCTAAAAATAAGTATGAATATACTTTATTTGAAAATATATACGTGTGTATATAGTACAACTAGACTATTAAAATATCGAAAGATGGATCCTATAAAAATAGAACACATATCTCCTTTTTAAAAATCCACAGAACAAATAAAGCGAAATTCCAAAAAATAAAATATACACAGATTCCACATTTCCATTAAAGCAACTGATAGGGTTTTGGAATATAGGTGAGGTTCGGTGGGGTGAGGTCCAGAGCCAACGACCAAGAAAGAATTCTTGAGAAGTCTTTGGTGCAAAATGGGGGTTTATTAAAGCACAAGTGGACAGGGCAGAAAGAGCTGGTGCTGGGGGAGGTGGGGCTTGAAGGTTGAGGAGTGGTGATTATACTCCAGAGTTGGGGAAGTAAGGAAAAGGGAGGTTTCAAAAGAATTTCCAAATGCTAAAGAGCACCTACAAGATACCAGAGTCTTGCCATTGTCAAGTTATGGCTGTTTTCCCCTCTAGCAAGGTATTAATATTAAGGTAGCTGGGAGATTCCTGGAAGAAGGTCACACAGGTCCCACCCAAGAGTGGGGGGTAGAGGGAGGTTTCGGGGTCCTTATGCTTTGTCTTCAGCTAGCCTTCGGTTCCCTCATCACAATGTCCCCTATATACCTGCAAATAGAACTAGAAATTCATAACACACGTTTAAATAATTACAAGACACAACAACCAAACCTAAATAGTTCCCTAAAAAGACTTCTGATTGGAGTCAAAGAAAAATTAAATCATTATTTAAAAAATAGTGAAAAAGAAAACTTTACATTTAAAAACATACAGATATTGGAGCCAAAGCAGAGGTCAGTGGGAAATCATAGCCTTCAATGCTTAGGTTATTTAGAAAGAATGATAATACCCAAAATAATATTTGCTTTAATAAAATTGTAGAAAAAGAACAGAAAAGCTACCCCAATGGAAAAGCTACTCTTTATTAAGAGAATGAAAAGAATAAAGACAGAAATGAATTACTTAGTAAACTACTATAAACTGAGAAAGAAATTCAGGTGCACTTAGAAAAATACAGGACCTGCACTGATTGGTATTTGCAGTCCATCAGCCCCTTGACAAACTCTCCTCCCCCAGTCCTGGACACTCGACTCCTGTGATTCTGAACTATGGACCCCTTGCTACCTGAACTTGGGAACCAAATAAACTGATTCAGCTAAAATCTTTGAGAGAAGGCTGGTATCCCTGGTTCCCTGAGCTCTCGTTCTTTGCCCACCACTGCCGTCTGCTAGCGATGTCCACCTGCCCTTCTCAAAGGCCCCCTCCTCCAGGTAGGCTTTGTGGGCTTAAACTATGGCTCAAGACAGAGAGGGATAAGCAACGGAATGGGTAAATCCAACATTTGTGGCAGAGTGAAGGTTAAGTCCCACTGGGGGGGGGGGTGAGGAAAGCTGCCTGGTTGAGGGGGGCATTTGAGCTGGTCCATGAGGAAGAAAGGGCTCAGCCAGGAAAGGTCGGGGAAAAAACACTCCAGGAAGAAGGAAAAGCATGAACAAACGCAGGGGTGTGTGTGTGTGTGTGTGTGTGTGTGTGTGTGTGTGTGTGAAAGCACCAAGCGCTTTGAAGAAATCTGGGACTTCCCACATGACTGGGGCGTGGAGGGCTAATGGGGAGTAGGGACTGGGGAGTGTGAAAAGGTCATTGGGGCAGGTCACAAAGGGCCTTGAATGACACACCAAGGAGCTTATGCTTCGACCTCCTGTGAGTGATGGGGATTAGCCAGAAGTTTCTGAGCAGGATTGTGAAGTCGGGACTGTCAGATGGCCAGCTGCCTGAGCCCCACCCTCACTGAGGTGGGGGAAAATGGGGTTGTGGGGGATTCCTTAAGCTGGCAGGCTGTCCATGAGGAGCCAGGGAGAGGTAGGGTGTGCAGGTCTGACCCTGGAGGCCTGGGGCTGGAGGGAAGGGCTCAGCCCTGTTTGTTTCTTCTCCATCCATTTCCTGGCTCGTGTGTGCCACCCCTACCCCCATCACAACCAGGGAGGGTCTGGGAGGCTGCTCCTGGCACCTCCCTCAGTCACTGTGGGGCTTTTCTACCCACCCGTTTGGCCCAGCCCACACAGGGGCCTCTGTGGTCAGGCCTTTGTGTCTGCACAGTGGCCCTCTTTGTCCTGAGCAGCCCCCACCACCACCTCCCTCCTGCCCTTCTCTCTTTCCCTCTCTCTCTCTCTCCTGTGTCACAGAAAGTACCAGTTTTGCAGAAAGATCAAGAGGGCTCTAATCTTGGCTTCTGCCATTGAACCTCTATATGACCCTGAGCAAGTTGTCTTCTTTCTCTGAGCCTTACTTTCAGGCCCATGAAAAGATGCTGTGTGAGAACTGAAACTCCTGGCAAGAACTGGTCTGCTCCGCAGTGCTGAGACCTAAGCAACAAATGATGGCCATGGGGACCCCTGCCCAACATCCATGCTCGTCTCTGAACCTCCTACTTATACCTCCAACCTCATCCTGTCTACTGCCTGGCCAGGTGGCTGTCATTCTCCCACCTGACAAAGGAGGACACCAAGGCCTGAGGACAAGGCTGACTTCAGGAGAGTGTGACCTGTGTGGTTACACAGGGCTCCATGCTTTGGAGGGCCCTGCACTGACTTACCGCTTTGCTGTCCCGTCTTGAAATTCTGAACTAGTTTTTGAACAAGGGCATCTTCCTCTTGCCCTGGCTCCCACAAAGCATGTAGCTGGTCCTGCTTGCGGGGAGATGGAGGGGAGGCTTGCCCAGGTCTGGACCAGGCTTCCTGCCTCCTGGGCTGCCTCCCCTGGGTGCCTGCACCCTGCATGCCGAGAGCCAGAGCCTCTAGTTTGCATTTGGCATCAAAGACCTGGGCCCTGCCTGGGAAATCTGAGGAGCTCGGTTCCCAGCGGGCTGGCTGGTGAGGGAGGGAGGGAGGCAAGGAGGGAGGGAGGATTGTCGGGGCTGCTGCAGCGGTGCAGAGAGCAAGACCTGGCAGGGGAGCCTGCCCAGCCCTATGTAACCCGAGCCACAAGCCGCTGGTGCGGGTCCACAAGCCGCTGGTGCGGGTCCCAACCCCACGGCTCAGCCATTGGTCTGGGAATTCAGCAGGACCTTCATTCCCAGCCGGCTGGGAGTTCCAGGGTTGGGGGACCCGCCACAGACTCACTGTGACTTTGGACATTCATTTCCCTTTTCCGAACCTCAGTTTCCCTATTTGTAAAATAGTCATGATAACACCTACCTCACAGGGCTCTGGGGAAAATTGAAGGTGATAGTTGAACACGAGGACCAGCACAAAGGCGATCACTAAATCAAGTGCCTACTCCCTCACATAACAAATATTCATGAAGGCTGACCGGTGTGACAGGGACAGTGCTAGGTGTTGAGCATTTAACCGTGTGCAGGAAGAGCCTGGCTCTGCCTTCAAAAGACGCCCACTAGAGGAGGGCTGGAGGAGCGGTAAGTGGTGTGACAAAGGGAGGCACCTGGAGGGCCTGGCGTGGCAGGCTGCAGAGGCGGGCTTTCTCTAGAAGGTGGTGGAGCCACAGAAGGTGTGAAGCAGGCGACGGCCGGCCGGGAATGAGGGCTGGGAAGTAGCCCCGCTGAGCAAGGGCAGGGGCCTTCATTCCCAGCACCGATTCTCAGAGCAGAAAAGTTTTCTCAGGGGAGACGAGAGAAGTAGAGAGATGGAAGATGAGAAGGCATCAGAGCGCCAAGTGCCCCCTCAGGGTCGGAGAGGCAGGAAGCCTCCTAATGCACGGGGAGAAGTGCTCTCGGGCTCACCCTTCCCCATCCTGACCTGCTGCTGCTAATGGAACCCCGCAACCATCTCCCTCCTGTGGCTCCATTAACCCCCCTCTTGGGGACCATTACATGCCTGGGTCCTCACCACCAGTCTGCCTGGGGTGCTTGGTTCCAGACCTTCCAGAGAGGGCCTTGTGTGGGGTTTGTTGTGGGACTTGCTGAGCCTCAATTTCCTGGCTGGGTCAATGGGTCTAAAGTCTTTCGGCCACAGAAACTTCTATATTTTCTCGACAAATGATTGCTAGGAAGTGTACATAAGTATGAAGATAAAAATAAAGGCACTTAGGTTGCAGTGGACAGGGGCTCCTGAGGCCGCCCCAAGTAGAGGGAGGACTCCACTGAGGGATCTGGAACCCGCTGGACTTGATCTCTCAAGCCCAGTGATGAGAGTGTTGGGGGAACATACCAAGAGACCCAGATTTCCAGCCCCTCAATAGAGGGGATACTAACTAACCCCTCAAACCCGGGCAGCTCAGGAGGATGGGCAAAACCCTAGGAAAAAAAAAAACCACCTCAGTCAGGCCAGTGAGAAATTGATTATTACCATTTTGCAGAAGAAAGTAAAGTCAGTCACAGGAGAGGTGAGGCAAGACCCCAAGGGTGTAGGGTTCAAGGACATGTCCCTTTCTTCCGTTTCTCAGGCCTCTCTTAGTCACTTGCAGGAGCTCCACCTCTGGGTGTCTCCGGAATGCAGTTTCTTTGACTATCTAGTGAGGGAGTTGGACTAGAGCAGGAGCAGGACTCTGGGCTGCCCACTCTGGAGACTGAGGCAGAGCCCTGGGTCCTCTTCTTGGTATCAAAGGAATTGTTTCTCTTGAGCTTAGTAGTAGTAGAGGTCTGAAGGCTTGGGAGAGAGAGGCGGAGGGTGTTGGCTGGAGACTCCAGTGACCAGGGAACTTCCCCACATTGGGACCCCAAGGCCTGGGCTCCGTAAGTGGGGGCCAGAGGATTCCTAGCCCCCTAGAAGCTGCATGGACCAGCTTGGACAATAGATGGAGGAAGCTGGACAAGAGGCCTTTGTGTCTTCCAGGCGGAGGTCCCCAGGGGACTGAAGAGGCGGCTCAGCCAGGCAGGGCTGTGTGTCCGCTCTGCTCCTGCTACTGGCAAGACTGCAGCCAGTATCCTTCTTGGGCCCATTCTGGGCCCCTCCTGGGGCCAGCAGCCAGGCCTCAATCAGCTGATGTGGAGCCCAGAAGGACCCAAGGGGGCCCCGGGCAAGCTCCTTGGCCACAGAAAGAGGCCTCCTCCACTCTGCACTTTCCAGACACCCACTATCCAAAGGCCTAGATGGATGAACACTGTGATGGCTTCTATGTCACAAAAAAGAGGCCTGTAGAGGGACTGGAACTAGGGGTCAAGGTCTCCCTGAGTTCAGTGCTAACGCTATACTCCTGACACCTAGACCAGAATGAGAGAGAGGAGGGCATTCATTCATTCTTCCATTCAGCGTTGGACAAGTATTAAGCCACTCCTGGAAACGCTGGCACCCGCTGTAGGCCTTCCTCCTCCTGGCACTCAGTCTAGGAGAGGCACAGACAGAGGGTCCCTGACCAGAGAAGGCCATCAGAGTGGGGTTGAAAGCAGAGAAGGGAGTGCTGTGTGTAGTCTAAGAAGGCAGCTCAAATGAGCCAGCTCAAGACGAGGGATGAAAAAAAAGCCAGCTGTTCAGGAAATTTCTAGTGTCTAACAGGCCCAGTAAAGGGAGCATAAGTGAGGCTCTCCCGTAGCCCCGTCCTCTCTGGAACTGGAGAGACGCAGGACCCTGAATGTATGTCCTCTCTAGGCAGTGGGGACACCCTCCCCCGCCTCCGGGTCAAAAGCAAGGGAGGCCGGTTCTCAGCGTGGTGCTCGGAGCAGGTACCTGGCAGGAGAGGGCGCGGGTTCGCTGAAAGGTCTCGCGGTGGGCAGCGACAGGAGCCACGCAGGTGCCCGACAAACTTCGCAAATTTCATGTCTCTGAACACCTGCCCACATCTCCTGTGAGGAAGGCGGGTGGCCTCCGTTGCGCCGGGCGCTAGGTCAGTCGCCACAGACCCCTGCCCGCTGCACGCGAGTCAGCCCGGCGTCCCGGCGCGGGTGGCGCGGTGGTGTCGGTCCCGGCAGGAGGGGCGGTGCCAGGCTCCGTCCAGAGTCCGCCCCGCCCCGGCCTGAGCCGGTCTGGCAGGGAGCTGGGCGGGGCGGGCGGGGCTCGAGGCACGTGGGGCCCGGTGGCGGCAGCGGGACGCGGGCGCCGGCGCGGGCACCCGAGCGGCTGCCGCGGCGCGGCGGGCTGCCGAGCGCCCCGCGGAGCTGCCGGCCGGGCCGCTTGGAGAGATCGGAGGCCGAGAGGTCTGCAGGCGCGCCCCGGACGCGGCGGCTGCCCGCTGGGCGCTGCGCGTGGCGGTCCGAGGGGCGCTCGGCTCCGCGCGGTTCGAGGGCGCGGGTGGGGCCGCGGTCGGACTCTGTTTCCACCCGCGCGTCCATCTCCGGGAGTGCGATCCAATTCCCCCGCGAGTGTGCGTCCGCGTCTTTGGGAACGTCCGAGTATTAGTGGGTGAGTGCGTGCGCCCCGGCGGGTCGAGTAGCCGAACCTGTGGGACTTGTTTGTGTGTGCTGTGGTGTGAGCGCCCCGAGGCGTGCCCCGGACACCCGCGAGCCCCTGGAGGGCCGCGGCGCTCCCTCAGCCCGGGGGCACTCTGGGCGCCCACCCCGCCGGGGCCTCGTAAAACTGGGGGTGGGTGTGGGCGTGGGGGCTAGGGCAGTGGCCTGGAAGGACAGTTAAGCCTTTCTCAAGGGACCTTTAATCTGGAAGGCGGTGCTGTAGGAAGGGTCAAACTGAAGAAAGGCAGTGCCCTTGCTCCTCTCCCCAGCTGTCCATGGCAGGTTGCCGCCCACGCTTCCCCCAGGAGCCAGACCCAAGTGCCAGGCCCAGCTGTGGATTAAAACTGCCAGTTTGGGGTCCATGGGGCTGGCGGCCACTGTTCCTTTCCGCGTGGCATCCTCAGCTACCCTGGGCCTGCAGCCTCAGGCGCCCGGTTTGTTTGGGGCTCTAGGCTGGAATAATGGGGTGCTTTTGAGGGCTAGGGTGGGGCCCTGGTAAAGTTTCAGTTATCTTTGTGTGGGAGTGGTTGGGAAGGAGATTCTTTAAGCCGACAGGGCCCATAAAAGCTCTCTGGAGACTCAGACCTATATTCCAATCCTGCCTCGGCCCCTGTGTGACCTTCTCTGAGCCTCAGTGGCCTCATCGGTAAAAGGGGATTAATAATACTGTGGAACTTGAGAGCCACTGAGTTGCTGGTGTGTGGGTCATGTTCAGGTACCAGTACCCTTCTGGATAGGCTCACCGCTTGGGGTTCTGAGTGGGGTCAGTCCCTGGAGGGAGCTTCCCCAAACCTATATCTCAACTATTCTCTTCCCTGCGCTAATAAGACCTAGCCTGAACCCCTTAACCTGGGACTCAAGGCCTCCAAGAACTGCTCCTTGCCAACCTCTCCAGCCCCTTCCCCTGCCTGACCCATCACGCTCTAGTGATCGCGTGTAGAGCTGCCTAAAATGCCCTCCTAGCCTCATCTTCCTCGGCTGGAGAATTACCCAGCCTTGGGGCCCAGCTCAGATGTCCCCTCATTGGAGAAGCCTTCCTTGATCCCACAGTTGGGTTGGAGCCTTTTCTGACTATTGCCAGTCCCAGTGCTGACAGCCCTGGTTCCACCTTGGGCTGGTATGGTCTCTGGCTCCTCCTTCCCTCTCCAGCCCTCTGGGGTTCCCTCTGGGGCCCCCTGGAGGGCAGAAACTGGCTCTGGCTCATTTCTCTTCTGCCAGCACTGTGCACAGGACTGAGCTGAACTGAGAGCAGTAGCGGCCCCTGGCCCCTGGCCCCCCGCCCGCAGCTTTCCCAGTGAAGGCCTGTCTACAGTGGAGTTCCTTGTCATCACAAAAAAGAGGGAACTAGAATCCATTCATCGAGGTAAGTGGTGTAGGTTATCCGAACAGTGTGTTCTGGGACCCTACAGGACCCAGAATGTGCACACTGAAAACTTCAATTTCATCCTGAAGGCCATAGGGAGCCATGAAAGGTTTGTGGACAGGGAAGATTCATGGTCAAAGCAGGATTTCAGAAAGATCTTTCCGGCTGCCGGGTGGAGAATGGATTGAGTAGTGCTATACAAGAAAGTCAGATAAAAACATCAGAACCATCCAGGCGTTATTTATACCCCGAGCCCTTGACCCCTTGGCAAAATACTTCCCTCAGCCCTTAGATGCTCCTGCTAAGGAATTTGGGGATACTTAGGACTCTCCCTCCCCCAGTGGGCCTGCAACTGATCCCATCCCAGCTCTTCCCCAAACTTGCTGGATGACCTTGGGGAAGTGCCCGCCCTGCCAGCCTTTAAAAGGGGGCCAGCATGGGTAAGGTCCTGTGTCGAGAGCATGTGCTCGGGGAGGCCACGGCCCGGAAGAATTGTCAGCCTCCTCTTCTTCCTGCCTTGGGCTGTCCTGGGATCCAGCCAGAGGAGTTGGAGGATCACAGTGGGCAACCCTCGGTGGGCTTTGGGCTGCAGAGTGAGGGTACAACTCCTCCATTCCTCTGCTCTTCCTGCCCGGGATGCACAGGGCTCTGAGGCTCCTGGAGCCTCTAAGGACCAGTTAAAAGAATACAAGAAGTCACCAAGGCCTCATGGGTGAGTGCTTTGATTTGGCTTCTTTCCTGGCTGTGACCCTTAGAGAGGCCACAGTGCCCCTCTAGGTGTCAGTTTTGCCATCTGTAAATTGGACGCGAAGATCCTTGCCTCCTCAAATGCAAGGTTGCTATGACAGTTCTTAAGACAGTGGTCAGGAAAGGCCATTGTAAGCAGTGGGGGGCAATGCACAGGGAGAAGTGTGACTCTCAGAGACTTAAATGCATTTTGAAGCTACTAGAACATGGGTGCAATAACGAGGGGTTATGTTAGTTATTGGAATTTTAACTACTGACTGCCTTCCTCCCTCTGTGCCCCCCCTCTGCAGAGACGGCTTACTAGGAACAATTTATAAAAGTTCCTCATTTTATCCTCTACCAACCCTATGAGGGAGGAATTATTATGCCCATTTTGCAGATGAGGAAAGAGAGGCTCAGAGTTGCCTCCCCAAGATCACAGAGCCGAGGTGAAAGCTAGGGCTTCTGCCTCCCCGACCCAACTTCCCTCTCTCCGTTCAAGACAGAAGCTCTGTGTGAGGAGGGCCTGCTCCTCTGGCTTTCAGGCTGAAAGAAGTTCGAATCTTACCCTGAACACATGACTTTAGGTCTGGCTTGTGGCCTGATTAACCGTGCTGCCCACAGGATCAGGGAAGCCCAGCTGAGCCGGTGAGAAAAGGTGGAGGCTCTCCCGGTGAAATCCTCTCTCTCCCCGAACTGTCTTCTGTGGGCCTGGCTGCTGCCCTCTTTGGCCCACACCTTCCTCTTGGCTGCCTCTGGGTCCTCAGTCGTGGCCTTTCCCAGCCATCGGATCCTGAAGGGGCGAGCTGGCTGTGGGGCCTTCCCTGACCTCCGAGGTCAGTTGCAGGACTAGCCAGCCTCCTGTCTCTCCTCTGTATCCCGCAGCACAGGCTGGGCACAGAGCAGGTGCCGGGGAGTGCTTGGGAGATGAAGGGCCGTGTGGAAGTGGGCGTACAGTGGGAGAGGAGGGCCTTGCTCCATGGAGAGCTACAGAGGGTGCTTGAGCAGAGGAGTTCCTCCACTTCCCTGCTACGGCATGTCGTAGGCCTGAGTATTTCCGGTCCAGGGTGAGTAGCTAGAGTCCCTGACGGGAGGGTGGGCAGCCTGGGCCCTCCTGGGCAGCTGCTTCCCCCTTGGCCCTCTATCGTGTCACCCTGGCGCTGTGTTGACAGTGACAGCGATACTGCTTGGGTCCTGGAGCACGGGAGGAGGGCCTCCTTCAGGCTTCTCGGAGCCCGCATGACCCTCTCTTCTCCCCCTCCCTCGGGCGAGGCTCCTGGTGGTGCTCTGGCTCCCTGGCGAGTGCCCAGCTTCCCCAGCCCCAGCTGTGGGAGGAGGAGTCTTGCTCTGGCTGTGCTGTGGGCCGGCAAGGATGCTCCCCATCTCTCAGAGAATCCAGGGCCAAGAGGCCGGCGCCTCTCACTAAGACAATTACATGCATAGGCTCCTCCTTGGTCCCCCTCCCTTTAGATTCCTCTGTTCTATCCACTTTGCATGTGGCACCGTCATTGTCAAGGTCACTCTATGTCCTTCCCTACTTAAGCCCTGCCATGGCTCCCCATTGTCCTCAGGATCGAGGCCCAGCTCCTCAACCTGGCATTCAAGCCTTTTCATGGGAGTCCTTTGGGCCCACCCACATTCTTTGCCACCCACCCCTCCATTCCGGCCTCACATGACCCCCTGGCCACACTAGCACACCCGAGTCTTCGCACATGCTCTTCCTTCGGCCTTCAGTGCCCTCCTCTCTTTGTTGTCCACCTGTCGAACTCCTCATCTTTGTCGGGTCCCAGCTCAAATGACCCTTCCTCTGGGCAGCCCCCACAGGCTGGTTGGGACTTCCCCTGGGCTCCATGGCTCCTCGGCTTCCCCTGGTCGTGGCTTAATCACCCAAGTGGACTTAGTCCACGTCTGTGTCTTTCTCCCCGTCCAGACTGGAGCTCCTGACCAAGTCTGATCTGAGTCTGGGTTTGCAGGGTCTCTCTGGGGTTGGGCACATGGGGACACTGGCAAATGTTTGCTGAGACTGTGTGGCTCCAGGGACAGTGATCTGTGATTACATTGCTCTGAGAGTCCAGACTCCTGGGGAAGGCTGTCAGAAGCAGTGAGTAACAGACTTGAAAAAACACTTAGAGCCAGAGATTCTTGGAATTGGACTGTCAGAACCAATGAACTCAGAATTCTCGAAGCACCCAGAGTGAGACAGTCAGCATCCCAGACTTACTCGTATCCTGTTCTGTACTTGTGTCCTTTTTTTCTGCTTTGGCTTTTCCAGTTGTCCCTTTTTCCTCCCAAGCTGGACCCTTCCTGCTTCTCTCCAGACCTGACGACAGCCCTTTCCAAGAGCCCTCCCTGCCTACCCTGACCGTGACTTCTGCCCCTCTGCCTGGTTACCCAGGAGGGCCCCCTGCTGAGAAGGGTTCCTCTGTCTCTTTGCTAGGTAGACACAGCCCACATCAGGACAGAGCGTGACTTGCTCGCTACATGGAACACCACCGGCTCCCTTGTCTTACTCGTTCCCCAGGAGCCGTCTGGTAGAGTAGAGATTCTCCCTGCCTGACCAGTGAAGAACTGGAGGTTTAGAGAGGGCAACTGACTTGACCAAGATTGCACAGCGTGGGTGGTTCTAAGCTGGAGCCTGAACCCAGGGTTCTTTCTTCGTGAGCCTGGCTGCAGGCATCTGGACGTGAGAGGTCAGGGTGGAGTCCAGGGCACTGTGGTTCTGAACGGGTTCAGGTCAGCGGTGTGTCTCTAGAGTGCTGCGCCGGGCCAGGCCATGCTGGGTCAGAGGAAGGACAGGTAGTTTGGAGCCCTGCTCAGGGCTGGGGCCGAGGGTGCTCAACCCACACTGAATATAATTAGAACACCAGACCTTGATTAAAGCCCTTCCTCTTCAGGAGTCTCAGTCTCCTGATCTGGAACATGGGAGGCCAGCCTAGTTGATCTGAGACCCACACTCAGATGTTCTCTTAGTGCATGGTCCCCACGGCCAGGATTCTAGGGGCTTCCGAGAAGGAGAGAGGCCTCCAAAAGGGGCTGCCAAACCCCAGGCTCTCCTGGGGGAGGCTGCAAACGCTTCACACTGCAACAGCACCTGCTGATAACATCTGAGGTTACCCCCTCAGCTATTTCCCCAGACCGGCCCCAGTGCTTGTGGTGCAGAGAGCACACCAAGCCAAGCTGGGAGCCTGTTGGCCCTCCTCCCTGTGGAGGACATTTGGGAGGGGGTGGGGAATAACTTCCAAGATCCTTCGTGTCCTCCTGGCCAGCCTTGGCTTCTCGGCTTCCCACAAGCCAAGGGATGACTGTCAGTTCTGGAGACATACTGTGAGATCTCTTGCTCTGATTTTTGCTCACTCTGCTCCTCCTCTCTTTCCACTCACCTGACTCCTCTCCATCTTCGGAAATGCAGGTCAGATGTCCTCTCCTCCAGGAAGCCTTCCCTGACCACCCTGCCCCCACTTCCCATTAGGGACCCTCTTGGCTGCTTCAGCCCTGGTGCTTCTGCTTCCTTCAGCCTTAATCACCCGGCGTTGTCATTGAGTGTTTCTGGGTCTTCTGCCACCCTCCCTCCACTTTCCGCATTGTGGAAAGTGAACTTCTTGAGATCACAGAAGGGTCTGACCCACCTTGGAATCCCCGAGTGTCCTACATGGGCACAGGCATAGATATGGCAACCTTTGTAAAGGGCAAGTGAATTAAGGAGTATATGGGGTCTAGTTCCTGCCGGGGGGGGGTCCCCTGGACTTCCCTTCCTTCTAAGGGTGGCCTTCAGGGTGGGAAACTTGATCTATAGTCAGTGTGGCTGTGACCTTGCTACTCTGCCCGTGATTTCTGTGGGTTTCCCGCCTGTCATGTCTTCCTGGGATGTTCCCATCCTCCCTGCCTTCCCCACCTGCTGAAATCATATCTTTTTAAATTATTTTATAAAATGAGTCTAAATCATCTCCTTTAACTGTCTCAACAACCTTATGCTGCGGATGCTCTTCTTAGATTGTAAGGAAATTGGGACTCAGGTTGTGGAGCTGAGACTTGTCCAGGTACCCCAGCTGGGAATGGCAGAACTGGAATTTCCCACCTGCGCATTGTCCTCCCCTGCCCCTCAGTGGTGGTCTGGGTCCAGGTCCTCTGTTTGCCCTCATAGCACCTCACCCCCCAGCAGGGGCAGGGTGCAGGGGTTTCCAGAATGGTGATGTTACACTCTCCTGCCAGGCTAGACAGGGCCAGCCAGGTAGGCGGGTGAGTGGGTGGCCCATTCATTCTGGAGCTGCCTGAGCGGAGAAGCGGGAATGTTGTCCAACCACCTTGGAAATTCTGCAGCCCCTCCTCGTGGCTTTGAGTTAACTAGCCTGGGGCTACAAGGAGAAGGACCCACGTGGGATAGAGGTGGGGCCGGGGAGGCAGGTGGGCTGCCCCTCACTCACTGGTGACCTTGGATGAGATCTTGGGCTACCCTTTCTGGCCTTGGTTTGTTGGTGGTGGTGGTGTTTGGAATTGCAAAATGGGTACGGTAACCATCAGGGGTGCTTCACTCTGAGGAAATACCAGAAAAGTAGTAGATTCTAGTACCTAGAGTTCTAGAACGCTGGGGTGTTCCCTCTGGCAGAGAACTGACCAGACAGGCAGAGTCATGGGGCTCCAAGAGGGCTGGTTGGGGAGCTTCCTGGAGCAGAGAATCTGGGCTGTGCAGGGTAAGAGGTAGCAATTAGGGGCACAGCTCCTAAAGTCAGGTCAAGGCTGCAGTTGGCTAGCTTTGTGACCCTGGAGAGATTAGTTAGCCTCTCTGAGCTTCTCCGGATTAAATGAGAAGAGGTCTACCTAATTGGACCGGGTACAGAGAAAGTACTCCATCCTTGTAATGACATAAATGTTAGACGATATGGGACGGCCTCCCTGAGCAAAGATAAGACTGTGGGACTGCTATGCTTGAGATGGGAAGATGAGGCTGAAGGCAGAGAGAGAGTTGTCTGGCGGGGTGGCCCAGGTCGGCTCAGCCAGGGCCTTGAATGCCAGGCTCAAGAGCTTGGACGTTAGCCTGAGGGCAGTAGGGAGCCAGGGAAGGGTTTTGATCTCAACAGTATGTGGTCAGATTTGTGTTTCAGAAGAGCCACGACCGCGGTATGAAAGATGGACTGTAGCGGGCAGGGTGGGGGCAAGGAGACAAGTGCGTAGGCCGGTGCAGGGGTCTGCGGAAGAAATACAAGCCTGAGGCCATGGGCCGGGCAAGAGGGGCCTGTCTGAGCCATCGTGGTGGTTGAACTGACAGGGCTCGGTGAGTGGGGGGCTACACGCGGGTGGGAAAGAGCTACGGTGTCAAGGCCCTATTGGAGTTTTACAGCATGGAAGGATGGATGGCAGAGATTCTTCTCAGAAATGGGAGGAATGGCTTTGAGAAAGTGCTCTGCTCCACCTTCGTCTTTAAGTGAAGGCATCTCCCAAGGAGAAGAAGATTGCGGGGAGTGGGGTGAAAGGTGAAGCTCTTCACTTGGTCACTGGACTCCTCAGCGGGTTGGCAAATACACACACGTGTGTGTGTGTGTGTGCGCGCGCATGTGTGTGCGCGCTCATGTTGTGTGGACACCTGAATGTGACTGTGTACATCTCTGGGTATCTGGCTATGTCCATGTGTGTTCATGTGTGTTTATAACACCTATGAGTTGGAGGAATGATTCCGGAAGAGGCATAGCTTGAGCAAAACTGTGTTGGCGTGAGTGCTGTCGAGTGTATACCAGGCAACTGTAGGGTCTGAAGCACAGACCAGGATGGAGGGAGGGGGCATGGGAGACTCGGCTCAGCTCTGCGGGATGTGGGGAAGACCTTCCCCAGCAGAGCCACACTCCTGTGAAAGGGGCTGTGGGGGGAGGGAGGCTGGGAACAAGCATTCCTGGACCACGTGAGCCCAGGGTAGACAGCTAGGGGTGTGGGCAGGCAGCGGGCACTCCTACTGGGACAAGCACACCAGTGCTTGCCTCTTCTGGACCGAGGTTAGAGCATCGGAAGCGGGCCTGGGAGGGCTCTGCCCGGCTGCCTTCCTGCGACCAGGAACCCAAGAGCGCCTGCTGTCTCCACTTCCCACAGAGCCCACAGCGCGGCCTGCCCTGAGAAATGCTAGAAGCTGGGTGCAGTCCCAGGCCCGGGGACCTGTTTTTCCTGTTTCCCGAAGAATCCCCTGCGTCCTGGTCCAGGCCTGCGCACTCATGAGTGAGGAACCCAAGCAGGTGCTGAGCATCCTGAGCGAGAGCAGGTGCTGGTCAGGTATGGACGTGCGGGGGCGGGGGGGGGTCCCCTGTCTGGGAGGTTCCTGCAGCCTCGCTTGTGCACATGTATATGCTGAGCCAGGGTTCAATCGAGGGGGATCCCCACCCTGCTCCCTCATCCCAGGCTGTGATGAATTCAGGTTTCAGAGCCAGGTATCAAGCCCATTTTCTCCCATTCCTAGCAGTGTGACCTTGAATGAGTAGCCCAACCTCTGTGGCAGTATCTACTGAGGAGTGAGGGTGGGGGGTGAAATGAAGATGCTGTGTGGAAGCCGTTCAGCCCAGGCTCGGCCCCTACAAAGTGAGGGGTTGCAGGGAAGGGGGCACCAGGACCGGGAACTCCTGATCCAGGCTGACCCATGACCTGAGCCAGGGATGAGTGAGATGAAAGGATGTGTTTGGCTCAGACAGATGATGCACCTCCAGAATGCCTGGGTCCAGTTTCCCTCCCCCTGGCATTTCCCCCGGCCTGGCCAGGGAAGGGCAGGGCTTTTGAAATCGAGAGGCAGTCCAAGTGCCTGTGTAGGGCAGGAGCAGGAGCAGGCCTCGGGTGAGCTGGTCCCCAGGAGTGTTCCCCAGGAGGCCAGCTAGGGTCAGCAGCTGAGAAATCTGTGTCAGGACCACCCTGGGAGGCCCTCAGAGGGATAAGGGAAAGGAGAGCCACTGTCATAAAGCTCAGCCTCCCCTGGACCCCTGTATCCTCTTGTGCTTGCTTCATTCATTCGTTCTCTCATTCTCTCATTCGTGTCACCCCTGCTCTGGATCAGGCCTCTTGCTGGGTGATTGGGACAGAGAAAAGAATCAGATAGATGCAGCCCTCCAGGAGCCCCTGGAATGTGTTGGGGTAGAGGGTGGAAGGACAGATTGCCAACAGGGTGTGAGGAGGGGGTGGTGGAGGGGCAGAGCTTCAGAGATGAGGTGACATTTGAGAGGAGCCTGGAGGGGTGAGCAGGATGGGGTACAGTGTGAGTGGGTTCTGGAAGGGCTTTCCAGGCGGAAGGAACGGCGTGAGCAAAGGCAGGGAAGCCTGGGAGGGCACTCACAAGGCAGGGCCAGCCAGAACTGGGCACAGAGGGGCTGGCAAGTGGTGTTGGACAAAGTTAAGTGGGAGCTGGTCTCTAAGGAGCTGGAGGAGAGACCCTGAGGGCATTGGGGGTAAGGAGAGGCAGAGCAGAGGGCCAAGGGAGAGGGCCGGGGATTTGGCTGTCTTCATAAGCAGGGGCTGGGGGGCCAGCCAGTGGAGGGAGAGGGCAGGCAGGGTCATTCTGGACAGAGGCCACGGCAATGGAGTCCCCAGCTGGCCTGAGAGGGTGGAGGCCAAGATGTCTTAAAACAGGTGGAAAGGGCAGCTTCCTGGGTTCATGAGAGACGTGGGAAAGTCTCCACCCATCTCGCTACCATCAGAGATTCCACCTTTAGTGATTAGCCAGAAAATCTTTGTGTAGAGATACTGACATGGCTTGGGGTGGGCAGGGGTGGGGGTGGCAGCGAGGGCCTCGACCCAGAGGAGAGACCGGCCAGGCCTCAGCACGGTCATATCGGACAAGGAGTGCCCCTCTCCCCATACCTGCTCCTCCTTCCGACCCCTGAGCCAGGCACCCTGGCAGCCTCCCTCTCCCGCCCCTCCCCTACCCAAACTCCCTCTGGGCCAGTCTCTCTGGCCTCTGTCCCTAACCCTTCCAGATCTCTCCCCTCTCAGGGTCCCCAGACCTGGGCCCCAGCCTGGGCCTTAGTGTCACTGCCCTGGCCCGCCACACCCCCCTGCTGCACGCTCTCCACTGGTGGCCTAAGAGAGCTTCCCGAAGATATCAGGAGAAGGCCACAGTATCAGAGCGAGGAGCAGGCTTTGCTCCTGAGAATAGGCAGGAGCCACAAAGGGTTTCAAGCATAGGAAATGCTTTGTCTTTGCAAAGACTCCTCTGGATTGGGGGGAACTGAGGCTAGAGGCAGGGAGGGTGGAGGCAGCACTGGGCTGCATGGAGCAGGGATGGGATACAGGAAATGCTTTGATGCCGGGTCCTGAGTCCTGGCTCTGGGCCAGAGGGGTCCCAGCAGGCAGCCCTAGCCAGAGTTCCCGCTGGCAGAGGGAGCTGCCCCCTCTCAACTTGGCACCACGTAACCTCCCTGCCTCCCACCCTGGGTCAGCCCTGCCTCCTTGAGGAGGAACCTGCATCTCTGTGAGGGCAGTGCACACTCCCTTCCTCCTGCTTGCACCTTTGCTGACAACAGGAGACAGAGAAGATTCTGGGGTCGGGGGGATGGGGGATGGGGAGAGAAGGGAAACTGAGGGACCTATGTGTCTTTCGGCCCCCGAATCTCAACCTCAGGGGCCCTGAACTATTGTTTCCAGGCGGGGCAGGAAGCTCATGGCCTAAGAGAGTGGGTGTGACCAGCCCAACAGAATCCCCAAGTCCCAGCCTCTCAGGACCTCAGGTTCCAAAAGGAACAGAATTGTACAGCCCTAGATGCCTAGGATGGGGAGGATTCACATGTCATCTGCCTTCTCTGTCCTCCCAGACACACCCACACACAGGACAGAAGCCTTTCCTCAGACTCTGCTAGAAGAGCCATTGCATACCCCCCCGAACAGGGAGTTCACTACCTCCTTCCTATAGCCCCTTCCATTATGGGGTGGACCTGGATAGGAATTGCAGGCATCCCTAGCTATGTGACCTTCGCCAAATTATTTGAATGATCTGTGTCTTACACTCTTTCATTTATTTTTTTTTACAGTAAGAAACTATGTGTTTTGGGGCGCCTGGGTGGCTCAGGGGCTTAAAGCCTCTGCCTTCGGCTCAGGTCATGATCTCAGGGTCTTGGGATCAGGCCCCCCGTCGGGCTCTCTGCTCAGCAGGGAGCCTGCTTCCCTCTCTCTCTGCTTGCCTCTCTGCCTACTTGTGATCTCTCTCCACTCTGTCAAATAAATAAATAAAATCTTAAAAAAAAAAAAAAAAAAAAGTATGGTTTTTTTTTTTTTTTTTTTTTAAGATTTTATGTATTTGAGAGAGAGAGTGCGTTCACAAGCAGAGGAGAGAGGTAGTGGGAGAAGCAGACTCCCTGCTGAGCAGGGAGCCCGCTGTGGGACTCAATCCCAGGACCCTGGGATCATGATCTGAGCTGAAGACAGACGCTTCACCAACTGAGCCACTAAAAGGCCCCTAAAGGAAAGAACTTTCTAATGCTTCCAGGAAGGTAGGGGCTGCCCACCGGCCAGAAACGCCTCAGCAGGCTGTGGGCACTGGGTGTGGGTGGAGCCACCCATCCTTAGAGGCCCCTTTCTGTGAATCCCGAGATGACACTGCTGTGGGACCCCCAGCTCCTCAGATTCTAGAGCTCAGGGTCCTTGATCTAGAACTCTGGGCTCCTGAGGTTCTAGAGCAGGGTCGCCAAACTTTTTTTTAAGGCCAGGTGGTAGTTATTTTAGGCTTTGGGGAACATACAGTCTTTGTCACAACTGTTCAACTCTTCATAAATAGATGTGCTCCAGTCAATTTTTTCTTTCTTTCTTTTCTTTCTTTTTTTTTTTTTTTTTACAGAAACAGACTGGTGGGCTGCATCTGGCCCTCTGGATGTAGTTTGCCTACCCTTGTCCTGAAGTTTCGGAGGTATGTGGCCCTGATATTCGTGGAGCTCACGCATTCTCGAAGTTCTAGGGTTCCACGGTTCTGGGCCCTTTGGGTCCAGGGAGAGAGCCAGGTCAGATGGCTACGAAGGTCTGGAACCAGGTTGGGCAGACCTGAACCAAGGAGATCTGTGGGTGCACAGGGTCCCTCATGGCCCCAGTCGGGTGGGTGTGTCAGGCCTCCCCCCCTGGGCTGCAGTCGTGACCCTGAGGTTCTTCTTCCCCCTCCCCCTCCCCGCCACCCCCCTCCCTCTCAGGGCGATGGCCACAGGCCTGGGCCTCTGGAACAGCACCGCCAATGACTCCTGGGAGGGGGACGAGCTGGGCTACAAGTGCCGCTTCAACGAGGACTTCAAGTACGTGCTGCTGCCCGTGTCCTACGGCGTGGTGTGTGTGCTGGGGCTGTGTCTGAATGCCGCGGCGCTCTACATCTTCCTGTGCCGCCTCAAGAGCTGGAACGCGTCCACCACCTACATGTTCCACCTGGCCGTGTGCGACGCGCTCTACGCCGCCTCCCTGCCGCTGCTGGTCTACTACTACGCGCGCGGCGACCACTGGCCCTTCAGTGCCGTGCTGTGCAAGCTGGTGCGCTTCCTCTTCTACACCAACCTGTACTGCAGCATCCTCTTCCTCACGTGCATCAGCCTGCACCGCTGCCTGGGGGTCCTGCGGCCGCTGCGCTCCCTGCGCTGGGGCCGCGCGCGCTACGCCCGCCGCGTGGCGGCCGCGGTGTGGGTGCTAGTGCTGGCCTGCCAGTCCCCCGTGCTCTACTTCGTCACCACCAGCGCGCGCGGCGGCCGCATCACCTGCCACGACACGTCCGCCCCGGAGCTCTTCGGCCAGTTCGTGGCCTACAGCTCCGTGATGCTGGGCCTGCTCTTCGCCGTGCCCTTTGCCACCATCCTGGTGTGCTACGTGCTCATGGCTCGGCGGCTGCTGAAGCCGGCCTACGGGACGTCGGGGGGCTTGCCGCGGGCCAAGCGCAAGTCGGTGCGCACCATCGCCGTGGTGCTGGCTGTCTTCGCGCTCTGCTTCCTGCCCTTCCACGTCACGCGCACCCTCTACTACTCCTTCCGCTCGCTGGACCTCAGCTGCCACACCCTCAATGCCGTCAACATGGCCTACAAGATCACGCGGCCGCTGGCCAGTGCCAACAGCTGCCTGGACCCGGTGCTCTACTTCCTGGCTGGCCAGAGGCTCGTGCGCTTCGCCCGAGATGCCAAGCCGCCCACCGACCCCACTCGGGTGGCCCCGGCTCGCCGCAGAGGGGGCCTGCGCAGGTCGGACAGGACTGACGCCAAGAGGACAAGAGAGGTATCAACCAGCAGTGAGGACTCTAGGCGGACAGAGTCTACACCGGCTGGTGGTGAGAACACTAAGGACATCCGGCTGTAGGACCTGAGCCCCTCAGGCCTGCACAAGTTCATATGGGGGGCTGGGGCTGTACGGACTAGGACTTCTTCAGATGGGAAAATCTCCCTAGATAGGGCCCCATTAGTGACTCATGCCTGATGGTCAAGGGAGCCGTGACCTCAGTGCTCTGTCATTTGGCAGGGGCTCAGAATGCTCTCCGTGGCCCAGAGATTTCAACAGTCCCTAGGACACCAGTCACGATTTGTACGTGTGAGCTGGGGAATAAGGCTTCAAGAAAGGCAAGGGTAAGTCCCCTGGCCTGGCTCCCACACAGGTAGCTGGCCATGCCTGCTGGGTCAAGTCAAGGCTTGATCAAAGCCTCTTCAAGTCAAATGGAGAACCGGGCGCAGAGGGGAAAGTGACTTACCAAGGTCACAGTCTGGGCCTGAGCCACCCAGGAGGGGCAGGGTTACAGGCTGACCAAAGGACCCTGGTAAGGGGCCAGGGCTGAGCCCGAGCGTCCTGCAGAGGGGTCTAGGGCAGGTCTGGATGTGGACACACCTCTGAGGAGGAGCCCCATCCTGGGAGAGGAACGCAATGTCAGGGAACCGATGTCATAAACCCAGCCGGAGGCTCCCCTGGGCTGGGAGCCAGTTTGAGGGTGTAACTTGTACTGAGATTGTTGTTACCTGCCGCGCTGTGCCCTATTGGTGTGGTTTGAGGATGGAAATACAGCCTCAGAAGCTCTCCCCAGCCACACCGGGGTCCTTTCTCCAACCTGTGTTCTTCTGCCACCTGCCTCCCTGCTAGCTGCCTCAGCAGACAGGAGTCAGGTGGGGTCCTGTCCTTGGGATCCCCCAGTTTAGGGCTTAATGGCTATGACCAGTCACATGCTGGTAAACGCTAAACCACCTAACTGGCTCTCCAGGGGGTGAGGGGAACCCCTTATTTGTAGCCTTGCCAACAGCCGTGGTGCAGTACTCCTGCCTTGGCTACTTTCCGACCACTAATGCGATGAGAGCCTCCTCACACAGTTCCTGAGAATTTAATAATTGGCTCTTGCAAGCAGGGCCAAGAGGCTCCAGCACCCCATAGATAGTGCTGAGTGGTTGGGGCCATGGACCACAGGGTCAGGGAGGCTGCCTGGAGCGGGGGGACGCTCCCGGGCTGTAGCTTCTGAGAAAAGCAGTTCATCAGAGAACATCCGGGTGCCGGGTGCATCCTGGGCAAAGACACAGGGACAGGAAAGCAGGGTAGGCAGGAACTGGAAGCAGGCCGGGCAGCTGGTGCCCAGGCTCACAGCAGGAATGAGCCTGGGGGGTGGGTCACAAGGATACCAAGACAGAGCTCCCTCCTTACCTTTCCCTGAGGTTTCCTTTGCACCGGGGCTAAGTATGGGAGAGAGTCACTTTTCTTCCTGTCCCATCCTCTGCCTCTTAGGAAAATGCAGCTATGTGGCATAATTGTTCGTGCTCAGCCTGGGTCAGGGCTTAGGGTGAGGGAGAGCTTTCTCACCTGTGACAGATTCTGGGTCCAGCTGGAAGCACTGTGGAGATCTGTAGAGCTCAGCCTTAGGGCAGGGGTAGGGCAAAGCTGACAGGCCTCACTCCTTCCCTCTGGGACACCCCTTGCCCTATTGGCCCACTCTGCCTGAGAGAAGATTCTTTTCCCACCCAAATTCTGCCTGCCTCTTATGACTTCTTCACCCTTCGTACTCTACTTTTTCAGAACAGGGCACACCTCCAAGGGTTCTTTATTTAGAGTCTAGCTCCACAGCTCCCTCATGCAACAGGGACCCATCACAAGCCAGGACCCAGAAAAATTCCTCTGCATTGCAATGTGGGTGACCTGCTCAAAATAGTGTGAAATGCTCACCTCCCACATTTTAGGTCCTATACTTCTGTTAATGTGACCAGAGTCCCTATGAGCTTTTTTGTGACTATCTTTTGCAGACTGTCCTTGAGCCTTTCCTGCAGGCCCAAGTCTATCTCTTTCCTACCAGCTGCTGCTCAGGCTGAACCCCATCCTAGTTTATAGGAACCCTATGCTCAGGTAAGATTACACCCAAAAATGTAAATGCTGGGCTCTGATTCCCTCAGCCCTGCTTAGACCCAGAGGCAGGAGGTTATACACCATGATTCTGGGGGCTCCTGGGTGTGCTTCTGTGGTTGGGGGTAGGGCTGTGGCCACCAGAGGCCAAGTACCCTCAGTCCCCATTCCTTTCATGTCCTGCCTGTCTGCTCCTCAAGCAGCTGTCCTGGAGACCCCGAGAACCCAGGGCCCTACAGCACATGGAGCCAACACTATGGCCTAGCCCCAGGAGGCCTTCCTTGAACCAGCACATTCTAAGGACAAAGGACCTAGGGGAAAGGAGGGCCTTACTCACCATCTAATCCAGTGTCAGACACTGGTGGGGGGTGGGGGGAAGAGAGACTCTAAGGGTCAGGCCCAGGGTTCCACCCCTGGACCCCGATCAGACTGCCTGACCCCTCAATGTGGACATCTGGCCCTGCTACTCAGTGCCCAGACCATCCACCTAGCGGGTGAGGTTCCTGACCCTCCTGCCTTGTGCTATTTTCAGCCTGCGTAAGAGCAGGATTTTCCACTCCCAGCCCCGACCATTGTCCAGTAGTGACGTGGGGGGACCTGCCTGCTCTCAAAATATCTCCTCTTACTCAATGGGCCTCCCTGCTCCCTCCCAACCACCCCACCTCCTTGTCCTGACATCACTTCCTGGGGCTGTTGACTCTTGAAGGCCACTGTGAAAGGGCATAATCACCTGATGGGGACCCTGGGGATTATCCGGCCCAGCTGTAGACTTGAGAGGGGTGGGGCCTGGCCCAGGGTCACTCAGCAGGTCAGCATGGAGCCCGGATGCATGCCAGCGGCTCAGCTCGGGCTGTCACTGCTGCTCTGCTCCCTTAGTTCAGATGGATGCCTTAGTGGGATTGCTGTCATCAACCCCCCCCCCCCCATGCCCCAGCTCTCCCACCCAGCCCCTGTTGGATGGAGCTGGTGGGCAGAGCTGTGGCACTGAGGCCTGGGGCGTAGGAGAGGAGAAGGGAGGTGGGGGGGGGGGTAAAGGTCTGCTGGTGCATCCAGGACAGGGGCCCTGGCACGTGGGGGGTCTCTGCCCCAGGGGGCAGGTGTCCTAGAGCCCAGGAGGGAGGAGGTCAGGCCCCCAGAGCTACCCCTCTGCCACCACCCTTGTCATGGCAGACTTGAGCTCCCGAGTCAAGCTCATGAGGAAGGGTACTCCTGTATTAACCCACGTCCCAGGCACCTCTCATCTCTATTACTCATTCTTCCCCACGACTGTGTGAAATAGACATTATCCTCCCCATTTAGCGGAGGAGGGGACAGGCTCTGAGAAGTGAGGACTTGCTCCAGGTTATACAGGCAGCCGGGGTGAGTCGGGTTGGAATCCGGGTCCATCAGATCCACATTAGTTCCCTTCCCAGCATCCCAGGCTGCTTGCAACCCCTGCGGGGCAGGAGGGTGTGTAAGCAACCCTCTCTGGGATTCAGCTGGAAAGGGCGGTGTAGTGGGGGTGGGGAGCCCTTACCACCGCTGCCGGAGAGCAAGTACAGTCTTCCTCATTCTGTGGCTGTGGCGCCTCGGACAAGTTACTGAATCTTGCCGGGCCTCTGTTTTCTCATTTCCGAAAGGACGTACTCCCTCCCAAGCAGGGCATTGGATCGATACGCATGAAACACTTCCAACAGTACCAGGCACCTGGTAGGCATTTCCGCTGCCGGCACGGTGCCGAGGTGAGGCTGGGGAAAGCGGCTGGACCCTGCCCTCGTGGAGTTGACATAACGTAATGTATAACCACGCCAGGATGCGTTACTGGAGGAGAGGAATGTCCAGCCGGTGAGCCACAGTGGGCCTCCTGTGACCAAGGCTTCCCCTTGGTCAAGGGGAAGCAGGAGGACGGAGCAGGAGGAAAGCGGGCCTACACTGGGGTAAGGTGTGGGACCTCCTCTGCCCTGCTTGGCGCTGGGTGGCCCTCAGGCCCAGGGCCTGTGCGTGTATATAGAACCTTGTCCCCGTGCCAGACTGAAAGGGCAGCACGCAGAAGCAAGAGGGGGAGGGAGGGAGAGCCCTGATACCAACTTCTAGAGCCAGCCCCTGTGGGCAGAAGCTCCCACTTGCCCGTGGCAACAGGCTTAGCCCTTTCTCCCTAAGTGATGGTCCCCGTTGAGGGGTGCTGCAACTACTTCTTGGTTCAACCAAGGGCCCAGAGACCCAGACCGGCTGGGAGCTGGGCCAGGGCAGGCAACGAATGGGCAACTTTTGCTGTGTGGCCCGAGGCTAGCTGCCTGCCCTCTCTGGGCCACTCTCTGGAGCGTGGAGCCCTTGCCTCCCATGTCCCAGTTCTCCTGACTCAGTTAGGGCATCAGCCACCTCAATCTTCAGCAAAGGCACACCTAACAGTTGCTCCCCCAGGCATTCCCCCAACCCCCTGGGCTCTCAGTTCTGAGGACGAGAGTCGGCAGCAATTCTCCCCTGGCATGAGAGAGAGGTAAAGCGACTCCGTGGGCACCCCCGGGGGGCTTGGAGCACAGCTGGTCCCCCCTTGCAGGTGGAGGGCGAGAGAGGTGTTTGCCTTGCTAAGCGGCATGTGCGGGTGGGGGTGGAGGGTGGGGGGAGATGAACCCCAGAAGCCAGGCTCTCCTCCTCCTCTCTCCTGTGCACTATGTGCCTTGGGGAATCCCTTCTCTCTGGGCCTCAGTTTCCCCATCTGCCGTGGGGCTCAGCTCTGCCTAGCCGCTCTTCCTCCAGTACAGGCTTCCTGAGCCAGCCTCTGTCTTGGCTCCCGCTCAGCCAGGTGTCCAGTCTCAGCCCTGTCCCAGCCAGGAACAATGGGCCGGGCTGGGCCAGTCACTCATGGCCCCAGACTCAGTCCCCAAGGGCTCACCCTGGACTATTTTCAGCCCTTGGAGATGGAATCAGAAAAGGATTTTCCACTCCCAGCACAATGGCTGCCCTGGACCATTGTCCAGCAGTGACCAGGAGATCCACCCTCCCCAAAATATCTTCCCCGCCCCTGCCGTCTGGGCCTCCCCACCTCAATATGGCTTCCCTGTTAGCTCCTGAAGGCCACTGTGAAGCAGCACGTGAGTCCCCTGGAAGACAGGACCAGTTGGAATCTGTTTTCCCTCCTGGCTGGGACCCCAGGGATGGTTTGGCTGCTTAGAGGAACGAGAGGCCCAGAGAGAGCTGTGCCTTGCCCAAGGCCACACAGCAGTCAGCATGGAGACTAGATGCGAGGCCTGCGAGGCCCCTCCTGCCCTCATCAGCACCAGGCCGTGCCTTCTGCGAGCTCACCTTGGAGGACCACAGATGGGCATGCTGGAAAGAAGCCCGGGGGACATGGATGGAAGGGGGTGTATCTTGGGAACCTGGAGCACCCTATTCAGTCCTGTTTTTTACCAAATGTGACTTTAGCTTGCCCTGAATCCAGGCTTACCAAGTTGTGGCTCTGGGGAAAGGAGGAGTTGGGGGACCCACGAAAGTCGAGGCAGGAGGAACAGGGTTCTGGCCCAGCTCAGCCATCACCAGCTCTGGGACCACAAAATTCAATTTCTTTGTCTATAAAATGGAACTGCTAGTACTTCTTTTTCCGGTTTACTGAACAGTGGGAATGCAGGCAGGCATGAACACAGCTATTTTATTTTCTTATCCGTTCTGCCTACTCAATGTCTAATTTCCCTTTCCCATCCATAAACTGTTTATATGGCAAACTCCAAATATTTGAGTCACTTGTGAGTAACAAAGTTCACTCCAGCTTAAGGTTCCAGTCCCTACTTAATTTAATGTCCACCCCTCTTCTTCCTCAGTGCTGGGAGGACCCTCCTCACCCCTCCTTTGGGTCCCTCTCTCTCCTCTGGGTGTTGGGCAAGGTGGGGAGGGGGAAAGGGACCAGTGTATCTTCCCCAGGACTGCCACAGCCCTTTCTTGCTGTCCTTGGCTTCTCTGGCTGTGACCACATGACCGTCAGTGCCCCTCCGCGGGGGGCCCTCCACACGCCAGCCCACACCTTTGTAAAGAATCTCTTCATTCACCCAGTCTGAGTGTGTCCCATCTTTCTTGCTGAGACTCCTGACTCCTACACCCCAGGCTCCTGAGTGACTCTCCCAGAGCACCTGGCTTGGTTGACAACAGCAGGGATGTTTTCAAGGTCACTGAGCCCAGTGTTCAGCCTGTGGAATCAGCACGGAGGGTGGCAGAGGGCTGGGGTAATAAACTCAGAGAAGGTGTCTGACCCCAATTGTTTTTGGGTTCCTGTCGAAAGTAGGGTATTTTACCCCCTGTGTATCCTTAGATTTATGCCCTGGAGCCAAATTCCAAATCAGCAGCCACATGAAAAGTCCCACCTCATTGTGGGATTAAACTGTTAGACCAGCCTTTGTGACCAAAGCAACTGCAAAATGGGGGGAGGGGGGTAGGAAATTCAAAGCCTACTGCATGGGTCACCACGCAGCCTGTGCTAATGTGTGTGTGCGTGTGCGTGCGTGCGTGCATGTTTATGCCTGTGTTGAGTTGTCACATCTGTGTTCTACGGGGAGTGCTGGGGGAAGGGCACCCCCACAGACACCAAGTAGTTACCTAGAGACAGAAGGGCTTAGGGTGGATGGCCACCCTGGAGGAAGCAGAGGGAAGAGGGGCTGCCAGGAGGTCAAACTACTGGAAGGAGATGGGCTTGGGGATGGCAGGAAGAGACGAGGAGTGGGGAGAGGACCCGGTGTGTGCGTGCTTCGTGGCCCAATTAAGTTCTCTCTTCTTGCTTTACTACTAAATCCCCAGCTGCCAGCTCTGGGGATCCTTTTCTACTCCCCTCATTCCCCACTCCTCCTTTTCCCCAGCTCCCGTCCCTCCACACTCTCCAATTTGGGAACAAAGGGAAGCAAGTTCAGAGCATCAGACCCATTCATTCTTATAATTTTTTTTTTTTTTAGATTATTTATTTGACAGAGAGAAAGAGATCACAAGTAGGCAGAGAGGCAGGCAGAGAGAGAGGGGGAAGCAGGCTCCCCGCTGAGCAGAGAGCCGGATGCGGGGCTCGATCCCAGGACCCTGAGATCATGACCTGAGCCGAAGGCAGAGGCTTTAACCCACTGAGCCACCCAGGCGCCCCCAGACCCATTCATTCTTGAGCACTGGCTTCCCTCCCTCCAGGGCTTGTGCTTGGGCCACGGTAGGTCCTCAGTTAACGGACGCTGCCCTGCTGCCCCCTGGTGGCCAAAGTGGCTGCAGACGCAGGACCTGGGGCTGAGGTCCAAACTTTCCCCAGTGGAGTGAGGAGAGGAAAAGGATCCTGCTGGCAGCCAGGATGTTGGAGAGTCCAAGGTCAGGGTGGGACTGAGAATTGAAACTGGGAACACAGTTTGCAAAACATACCCTGACTTGCAAAACAGGTAAGAGTACTTGATCAAGCCATGCTGTCCATTCCATCTAAGTTCACACACGTAGTGTACTTAGACTCACAGATTCCGAGAGAAGACTACAAACAGATCTAATAGAAACACTCCTGGACGACCCCTGTGTTCTCAGCGTCGTAGGATTGCTGACCATTCCAGCAACTCCTTGTTCTGCGAATTCTGACCAATCTCTGCCAAAGACCATCCTTTGACTAACTCCAGCCCCCCACGATCCTGTAAGCACCCTTCTCTGACTCCCCACTTTGGAGACACCCCAGGGATCTCCCAGTGTGAAGTCTTTGCTGCAGCAAATAATAAGCCCAGATTTGTTGGCTACAGGTATGTTGGTGGTGGAGTTGCCCGCACTGACAAGAGATTCCTGGGTGAAGGAGTGAGAGCAGGTGATATTTCAGCTCTCTATTCCAGCTCCCAGCTGACCCATCGTGGTGCACGCTGGCGCCGGGACAAAGTGCCACACTGTGGGTGTTTTCTTCCCTCGGAGGAAACACACCATGTCCAGATGTTGGCTTTGTCAAGGCAAGACTGAGGGGCGGATCCCGCTGCTGCATCCTCTGGGCATTGCCTCCACCCCACCCCACCCCCCGGCCTCCCCAGCCTGAGGTTTCAAAGATGCTCACTTGACCCTCTCTGGTTCTTCCAGGAGCAGGGGCGGGGGCGTCCCTGAGGACGGTGCCATGATGTCCTCTGGCCTTGTGTGTCCCTTTGACCTCCTGCTTACCTTCAAGGCCCCAGACGGGGTTCCCCACCTTCACTGGCTGTCAGGAAGGCACCCAAGCTCTGGGTTTGAGGACACAGCTGAGTGTTTGGGACTGGGGCTAGGGGCCCTCCTAAGGGGACTTCTCAGGCCCCTGCCCCCAGCCCTGCCCCATTCCAATGCCTCTACCCCCACCAGAGCCCCTGACCTCTGGATGCCCCTAGAAGTCCTTGCCTCCTCACATGGTAGCCTCTAAGACTGGACGCCACCTCCTGGGAGGCATGAGCAAGCTCAGCTGGTCCTCCTAGCACCCCCTGTGACTGCATTTGGGCAGAAGTCAGGGTCCACCCACTGCCCAAGTGATGTCTGTAATTTGGATCCCACCAGCACAGCAGTGCGTAAAATGCATCTCTCAGTCATGTGGAAGGGGGGAGTGGGAAGCGCAAAAGTGAGCCAGCCCTCCAAGCCCCACCCTCACACCGCTCTACACCTGCAGCCCTCACCCACAGGCTTTTCCGTCACCTGAATCCAGGTGCCTTCATTCATCACACTTAGAAAGCACAGAAACCTTGGGCTGTTTCCATTTGAATCTTGGCTCTGCCACTCATTAATCAGATGATTAATGGCATTTCAGTTTCCAAATCATAAAATTCATATTTTGTTGGTACTATCCGTGTCTTCGTACTAGGGTGAAAGCTCCCAGAGGACAGGGGTCTTTGTCTATGTTGGTCACTAATTTATCCCCGGTGCCCAAAACAGTGCCTGGTACATGGTAGGTACACAACAATTGTAGAATGAATGAGTGAATGAATGAATGAATGAATGAGTAGTGAGTGATTCATAGGAATAAATGAGATAACCTCTATAAACCGTTTTGTAGAATATCTAGTACCAGTGGATACTCATTAGATATTAATGCCTTTCCTTTACAAAACAGGCCAAACTATTTCATGTAAGTTTCACAATGGCTCTTTGAGGCAAAACGTTATTATCAATTCATTCATCCACTTATTCAACAAATATTTACCCAGAGCCTACTCCTATATTCCAGGTACTGCTGTAGATAGTTGGAAATCGTCAGTGAATAAAAGAACAAAGACCCTTCCCTTGTGGAGTTTACTTTCTGGGGGGGATGAGGGAGACAAAAACCACCAGTCTTAATTAAATGTAAATTCCACGGTATGCTGGAAGGTGAACAGCGGTGCAGAAAGAGGGATTGGGAGGGTGGGCAGGTAGGGGGTAAGGGGTGGGGGGTGGGATTTTGAAGAGAATGGTTAGGCGAAGCCTCAGGAGGGGCCCAAAAGAGGACATTTGAGCAGGCTTGAAGGAGGAGCGGGAGTTAACCGAAGGGCTCCCTGTGGGGAGAGTAACCACGTGCTCCCACTGCCCGTGTAAGGAGGCAGTGACTAGGGTGCAGGCAGGAGGACTGGAGGTCAGAGATGTGGGGAATATCATAGGACATGGAATGAGGCAGAAAATCACGACAATCCGGCTTGCATTTTAGAAGGCTCTGGCTAGGGGCACCTGGGGGGCTCAATCAGTTAAGCAGCCGACTCTTGATTTTGGCTCAGGTCATGATCTCAGGTCTGTGGGATGGAGCCCCATGTTGGGCTCCAACACTCAGTGTGGAGCCTGCTTGAGATTCTCCCTGTCCCTCTGCCCCTCTCCCTGCTCCCACTTGCTCCCTCTTTCTCTCTAAAATAAATTTAAAAAAAGAAGAAGAAGGATCTGGCTGCCATGTTGTGAATAAACCAGAGTGGTTAAGAATCAGAGCAGCAAGAGCAGGAAGGAGCTAATGCAGGAAGCGAGAGAGCCTGGGGTTGGGACCAGTTGGTAGCAATGGAGGTGGTAAGAAATGGACCAATGCCAGATGTATTTGGAAGGAACAGCCAATAGGATTCCTGATAGTTTTTCCTGCAAGGTTTGGCCGGCAGTGAGACTGTAGTCCAGAGGACATCTAGTGGGCTGGCATGCACCCACAGGTCCCTGAGTGGGGTAGAAAATGGCGCTCGGGATAGCAGGAAGGTCCCCAGGTGTGGGGCAGTGTCTGGGGGAGGAGCGAGCAGGATGGGGGGAAGGATTCTGTTGCAGCAGGTCACAGACCAGCCCGGGGCAGCGGGCATTGATTTGATCAATGGCTTTTTCCTCTTCCTCTGAATTCCCCTATCATGGCCTTTTAATTGAGTCCATTTGTTCCAAGACCATGAGCTGAGCAGACACCAGGGTATTTGGCTATTATTAAATAGATTAGAAAATGGCCCCCTGTTTTGGGCTGCTGGAAAAGTCAGAGCAGCTGCGTGGCTCCTCAGAGGAGTAACCACAGACTTCCGGTGCAGGGCAGAGCCCCCGCCAGGCATGTTGTCTTCGTCCTTGCCCCTGCCTGGCTCACCTGCTAAGGGTCTCCTCCTCCTCCAAGACTCCCTTCCAAATCCCCTCCTCAGGAAGCCTTGCTGATCACTGTCCCTGCCCTCGGCCTCACCTCCCTGGGCAGAGAACTCTCCCAGGATGAAGGATCCCTCAACCGAGAGCCTGCCTCCAACAGAGGATGTGGCCCAAGCGGGGGTTTTTAGGGAAGAAGGACACCCAAAGAGCATTTAAATCACAAAAGTAAGTAAAAAACACTTTTCCATTTCCCCCAGTTCCTGCCCACAGAGCAGCTGGACTCTGAAGAAGGGGTAGGGGGGCGGTGCAGGCAGGGAGGGGAGGAGAGAAGTAAGCGTCAGATTCCTATCATGTGTGGAGAAAAGAGCCCTGGGCACTGTTGGTGCAGCCACTCTGGAAGACAATATGGAGGTTCCTCAAAAAGTTGAAAATAGAGCTTCCCCACAATCCAGCAATCACACTGCTGGACATTTAACCAAAGAATACAACACTAATTCAAAGGGATACATGCACCCCGATGTTTATAGCAGCATTGTCCACAATAGCCAAATTATGGAAAGAGCCCCAATCTCCATCAACTGTTGAGTGGAGGAAGATGTAGTATATACATGCAATGGAATATTACTTAACCATAAAAAGAAACAAAATCTTGCCATTTGCAGCAACATGGATGGAGCCAGAGAGTATAATGCTAAATAAGTCAAAGAAAGACAAATGGCATATGATTTCACTCATCTGTGGAACTTAAGAAGCAAAACAAATGAGCAAAGGGGGTAAAAAACAGAGATAAACCAAAGAAACAGAGTCTTAACTATAGAGAACAAACATGGTTCCCAGAGGAGGGGGATGGGTGAAACAGGTGATGGGGATTAAGGAGGGCACTTGTCGTGATGAGCACCAGGTGTGGAAGTGTTAATAACTATATTCTACACCTGAAACTAATAGTATGCAATTAATTAACTGGAATTTGAATAAAAACTTAAAAAAATTAAGTGCACAATTCGCCATTTAAAAAAATTCATATCATGGGAATGAGATGGAAACATACACTTGCCTGGAGAAAAAGAAAACCATTTCCTGCCAGTCGCACATTCAGACTGTTAAAAACAAACCAAAACACTGTTATTTCCATGTTAGACCTTGCCTACTGATTTGCTTTGTGAAAGATGAGAATATAGTTTCCTTCCCTCATCCTCCCATTGCAATTTCTGGGTAAAACAATATTCAGTGCTTACATTTTTATCACCTTGCAAGTATTGTTTGCAGTAACATAGCATTCTATGATTACATTTTCTTTCTTGCAGAACTTTTTTGTTTTTCCTAGAATTAATAATTGTCTCACTGTATACCTTTAAGAGGGACATATGCTAAGGACAAAGACAATTACAAGAAAATCTTAAACAGTATTTGTAATCATATCATGAGTGGCTATTGAGCACTAGAAATATGATTCATCTGAATTGAGTTGTGTTGCAGGTATAAAATACACAATGGTTTTCAAAGACTTGGGTCCAAAAAAAAAAAAGTGGTAAAATATTAAATTTTTATACTGGTTGCATATTGAAATGGTAATATTTTGGATATAATGAGTTAAATAAAACACATTACTAAAATTAATTTCATTCCTTTCTGATTACTTTTCTAATGTGGCTCCTTGACTATTTGAAATTATACCTGTAGCTTGCATTGTATTTCTATCGAAATCTAGGCAGTGATTGTCAATGGCTGCTGGTGGATAGAGCAGTCTCCTAAGACCTGGACGCACTGACCAATATAACATCACGAAAAAGAGAGAGAACTAGATGTGGTGCCAAAAGAAGTACACACCACCACTTGTGAATTTTTGCCAAAAAACTGAACCTGAGTCTGATCAGATCTCTGGATTTAACTACCACTTTTCAGGAGATGCAGGCTACAGAGGAATGTGTTAAATGACAACGTAGACAATTGGCTAGATTCACAATCTGAACACTTTTACAGGATAAATGACCCAGTTTCTTCATAAATACAATGGGGAAAAAATGGCGGAGGAGTAGACACAGACATGGAAGTCAAAGCCAACGTCCCATCTCTCCTCATGCTACAAAGTAGAAGACCCCAACTTCCTAAATGTTCAGAAGCCATTTATCCTGAAGGGAAACGGGGAGGAGATCTGAAAGAGAGACAACATTTGGGTTTTCTCCACTATTATAAGCTGCACTGTGTTTCCCCCTCAAATTCATATGGTAAATTCCTGACACCCAGTACCTCAGAATGTGATGATGTGAAGACATGGAGAAAACAGCCATCTACAGGCAGAGGAAAGCCGAGATCCATCTCTCACAGCCCCCAGAGGGAGCCGATCCTGCCGTCACTGTGATTTTGGACTTCTAGCCTCCAAAACTGTGAGAAAAAAAAAATCTATTGTTTAAGCCCCCAGGCTGTGGTCCTTGTTATAGCAGCCCTAGCAGACTAATCCATCCAACTGTCAGTGGGGCGGGTGCTCACGAGAATCTCCCCGTCTGTTATGGATGGGAGGGGGGAAGGGGGGTTGGGGAGGGAGCTGGTTTTCTTTGCCCGTATCTCCCCAGATGGGGACACCTGGTGGAAACTACTTCCCAGGGCCTGAGTTTCCCCCTTCTGGGTTGACAAGTTGTCACCACGATGGGGGCCCCGGCCCTGAGCACTCTAATCAGCCTAAATTCTCCCCGTAAATACCCTCCCCCCATGCTGTATTTCCTCTTCAACCAGGGCTTCACAGACTTCTGTTTTCACCCCCAAAATGTTGATAATCTTTGTATCAAAGAACATGACCTCTTCTATCAGTTGTGTGACTCAGCTGATTGTCTTACTCCTTACTGTTATCTCTAAATACCATGCGTTGACCTTAATGGCCTATAATTGCTTTATGGCTGTCTGTAATCCATCGTCGTTATAAGGCCAGCACATCTTATCAAGTGTGTTTGGTGTTGCAGTTTGGTGTGTACGTGTGTGTGTGTGTGTGTGTGTGTGTGCGTGTGTGTGTGTGGTATGGGATTTGCTGGAGCCACTCCCCATAGAGGGCACATGCTTAGGCCAACCTTCTGCAATGGCAATGGCACCAACCATTATCTAGATGATGCCTTCCTGGTCCTCCTAACATCTTGTACCAGTGCCTCTGTCAGTGAGGAGGTCGCTTTCATCGCGGTGGGCACTAATATCCAGGACCCAGTCTTCACTTCTTTCATTTTCATTCAGTCTGCTCAAGGCAGATCAAAACCCTTCGGCACCTACTGCTCTCACACCAGTGCCCTTTCTCTTTTCTTTGGGTGAGCGGCATGTATGGGTCTTCCACATTCTTCTCCAGGGTCTATGAATCAAGGTCTATAAACTGGTGCAGTTTCTATTCCAACGTGAGTCCATGCTGAACCCCCTCTGTAGAGCCCAAAGGGGAAAAAGGAAAATCCTGGTTAAAATCCAGGAAAGCAGTGATAAGGTAGGGGGATCTAAATTTTTATTTCATTGGTATTTCCTCATGGTGGCCTTTTGTTCCTAACTAAGTTCATTCTACATATGGAGAAATGTTTAGTCTTTTTTTTTATAAAGATTTTCTTTATTTATTTGACAGAGACACAGGAAGAGAGGCAACACAAGCAAGGGGAGTGGGAGAGGGAGAAGCAAGCTTCCCACTGAGCAGGGAGCCTGATGCGGGGCTCAATCCCAGGACCCTGGGATCGTGACCTGAGCCGAAGGCAGACGCTTAACGACTGAGCCACCCAGGTGCCCCTAATCTTTTCTTAAAATAGACTCTTTTCATCACTTCCGTCATAGGTAATCTTGGTTCGTTCTTTGCGTTCTCATCTCCTGCACACCGTGTAGACAGGTTTGATTAAGTATAGCTGCTTATACGCTAGACAGTTTTTCCTTCTTTGGCACCCCTTTATCTTCTGCTCTTTTCCCCATTCTGCACATATACTATGAGTCCATAGTGACCTGGAGAAACGTCGAACACTGCAACTTGCTTACCTAAACCCAGAAGTGCCAAATATTCTACAAGGACTCTTTTTCTTGTCAGTTCTATTACTGAAAGAGGCAGCAGGCTTCCAAAGAAATGCCTCACTTTCAACCTGTGTAAACATCTCAGAGTGGACCCAAACTGTCTTGATCTTGGTTTATTATTCCTAGTCACCCTCGCTTTGTTATTCTGGCCTTTCTTGTCTGCTTCTAAGAGTGGCGACATCTAGGAGCTTCTGCCAGCTGTATCTTCAAGTGGTGACAGGTGGAGATATTTCCACATAAAACCACGCTCTCTGGTGAGTAAGGACCTTTGGGACCCCCTCCACAAAAGAGAAGGAAGTCAGGGCTTTTTCCTTTGAGATGTGAATCACATCCCCTTATTCTCAAACTTTGGAGACAAAAAATAAACTGTAAGGAACAATTATTTGTTTCTTATCTGATAATTTTCTTTTTTTAAGATTTGTTTGAGAGAGAGAGAGAATGCATACGTGCAGGGAAAGGGGCAGAGGTGGGGCACTTGGGTGCCTCACTCAAGCGTCTGCTTTTGGCTCAGGTCATGATCCCAGGTCGTGGGATCGAGCCCCACATTGGGCTCCCTGCTCATCGGGGAGTCTGCTTCTCCCTCTCCCTCTGCCGCTCCCCCTGGCTCATGCTCTTTCTCTTTCTCTTGCTCTCACTCTGTCTCTCCATCTCAGATAAATAAATAAAATTCTTAAAAAATTAAAAAAAATTTTTTTTAAAGAAAGGGGCAGAGGGAGAGAATCTTCAAGCAGCCTTCCCACTGAGCACAGAGCCCAACCCAGGGCTCCATCTCATGACCCATGAGGTCATGACCTGAGTGGAAAGCAAGAGTTGGGCGCTCAACCCACTCAGCCACCCAAGCACCCCAATTTCTTATCTGATGATTTTTTTTTAGAAAGATTTTTTTTTAAAGATTTTATTTATTTATTTATTTGTCAGAGAGAGAGAGCGCACAAGCAGGCAGAGTGGCAGCCAGAGGCAGAAGCAGGCTCCCTGCCGAGAAAGGAGCCCAACGCAGGACTCGATCCCATGACCCTGGGATCATGACCTGAGCAGAAGGCAGCTGCTTAACCAACTGAGCCACCCAGGTGTCCCTTATCTGATGATTTTCAATGCAGGACAGCAATACTCTGTTAGTATTTTTCTTTTTGTTTTAAAGATTTTATTTATTTATTTGTCAGAGAGAGAGAGAGCACAAGCAGGCAGAGTGGCAGGCAGAGGCAGAGGGAGAAGCAGGCTCCCTGCTGAGCAAGGAGCCCGACGTGGGACTCGATCCTGGGACCCCGGGATCATGACCTGAGCCAAAGGCAGTCGTTTAACCAACTGAGCCACCCAGGCATCCCTGTTAGTATTTTTCTGATCTGCAAATTGCCAGAAACTAAAGTGAGCATCATGTATGTCAATACAATAAAACATTACATGATAAAGAGAACATATAACTACACCACCATTTTTGACACCATTAATGCCCCAAACAGCACTAATCCAGGGTGATTAGAGGACTAGTTATGTATCCAAGAACTCGGGGGGGGGGGGGTTGGTGGTATAAAAGTTGCACGATATTATCTAAAATGGCATCAAATATTCTAAAAAAAAATTTAGTTCTTGCGGCGAATTTTGTCATTTTTCATTTAAAACCACTAAACATAAATTTGGGTAAACAGGGCGCCTGGCTGGCTTAGCTGGAAGAGCATGGACTCTTAATCAGGGTTGTGAGTTTGAGCCTCATGTTGGGTGTAGAAATTACTTAAATAACACTTAAAAATAATTGTAGGGGCACCTGGGTGGCTCAGTGGGTTAAGTGTCTGCCTTCAGCTCAGGCTGTGATCCTGGGGTCCTGGGCAGGGAGCCTGCTTCTCCCTCTGCCCCTCCCCCTGCTCGTGCTCTCTCTTTCTCTCTCTCAAACACATAAATAAAATCTTTTTAAAAAATAATTGTATAAATAATTCATCTGCTTCTTAATTTTACAGTGAGGTTCAGCATGGAAAAATCAGCTGAATACCGACAATAGCAAAACTGTCAGCCTAGAAGTTTAGGTATGTGGGTCTACCTAACTCTGTCTCACTAATAAAACCATAGTCATCATTAGGACAAAGGTTGTTTCCTATACTTCCTTCATTTCCTCAGTGCTTGCTTCTCCCCTTCTTAGTTTATATGGCAAGAAATATCAAGTTGAATATCGACTTGAAATATCAAGAAATATCAGTTGAATTGGAATGTCTTGTTCTATTACTTAAATAAAGCACTGCAATAGTTAAGGAAAGATTTTGGTTATTTACTCTGGGCTAGGCACAGTGCTAAGAGTTTTACCTACATTACTTCAAACCGCACAGGAGGACAGAATTATTATCCCCCTTTTCATGAGGGACTGGCTCTCTGGGAGTCGGAGGTGGGGGCTTTGCTCTGTTTTTTTCTGTTCTTCCCGTTAGCAGGACCTCCGGCTCCGGTTCCTTTCCTTAGAAGTTGGGCGACCTTGGACAAAACCATGGGTCTCTCCCTTTCTTCCTCTGAAAAATGGGAGTAATCATGTGTTCTATATACGGCCTAAGAAGATTAATGTGTGCATTTATGCAAACTAATTAGAAAATGGTAAATCCCTGGGATGCCTGGGTGGCTGAGTTGCTTAAGCGTCTGCCTTTGGCTTAGGTCCTGATCCCAGGGTCCAGGGATCGAGTCCCGCCATTGTTTATCTAACCAATTCCCTGTGAATAGACATTTAGGTCATTTCCAGGCTTGCGTATTGATTTGTTGATTTCTTAAAGATCTGAAATGAATGAAAATATCAATTCTTTCTTCATGGTGACGTTTAAATTATGGAACCAAACAATAATGTCCAACTGTATCTTAGATTGAACAAGTCTGATTTAAGAGGGACAGGGATCTGTTGGCACCAAGTGAAAGATTTGCCTCCTGATCTCAAGGTTCAACTCTCATGTCATTTGGCTCCTGGTTCCACGTATTGATTTTGTCACCCCTGAGTCCCCCCGCGGCAGCAGTGTTGTGGAGCCCAGCGAGGACCTGGAGGCAGTTGGAGCCGCAGACCTCTCTGGAATGTCACCTCTTTTGTCAGAGGTACTATATTCCTTTTATTCATTACTGTTATTATTTTTTAAGATTTTATTTTATTTTTTTAATTAAAAAAATTTTTTTTTATTTGACAGAGAGAGAGAGCACAAGCAGGGGGAACAGCAGAGAGAGAGAGGGAGAAACAGGCTCTCCACTGAGCAGGGAGCCCGATGCGGAACTCGATCCCAGCACCCTGGGATCACGGCCTGAGCAGAAGACAGACGCTTAACTGACTGAGCCACCCAGGAGCCCCAGGATTTTATTTTTAAGTAACCTCCACACCCAGCATGGGGCTCGAACTTACAACCCTGAGACCCAGTCTAGTGCTGTACTGGCCAAGCCAGCCAGGCACCTCTGTCCCTTTCAAAGCATGTTGACTTCTGAATCAGGAGCAGCTCTGATGGGCATGAAGCTGGTGGGAAGGAGCTGAGCTGAAAGGAGAAACACCTAAATCTCACCTCAGAAATCCTGAATTCCAGTTCTGAGGAATACTTCCTAAATGTGTAACCTAACGCAAGTCACATATGTAGTCCCTCTGAGCCTCAGTTTCCTCAACTGTAAAATGGGAATAATCAGAGTGGCTACTCAGACTCCACTTACAAATGAAGCATGATAATGAATGTAAAACATTGAGCGCAACACTGTCTCAGAGCACACACGAAATAAATAGTACCATGTTTTATTAGTGGAGCTTGGCAGGATAAACAGGACCCACTGAGAAGATAAGGAAAGGAATAACATTCCAGGAGCGGGAGCAGCATGTATAAATAGCAGAATTTACAAAGTATGAACCCTCCGAGCCAGCTGCGGGAGGGAGGCAGGGCAGGGACTGCTAACCCAATTTTGCATCATTGGGGAGACTGAGACCCAGAAAAGGGCAATGATTCATTTGCATCCACCATCGCCTTACACGGGGAGGCAGGAGAGGGATCCAGAGCCCCAAGGAAGAGCTGCCATGGCAGAAATTCCTGGGTCATGAACCTGTGAATCAACACTTGACGGGTGACTGGAATAGTGTGGGGGTGTGAAAGGGGGTATGCCGTGGGCCGGCCATGGCTTCTGGACTGGCAAAGCAAAAAGGAGCAACGAATGGCTCCTGGGCCTCAGGAGAGGGGTTGGGGAGTCCTGGGGCCATGGGTGCGGCTGAAAGAGCAGCGCTGGCCTCAAGAGGAGGCTGCGGGCACATCAAGTCTGGGGGCTGACAGGGGAAGAGGAGTCTCGGAAGTCACTGGAAATGCCAGACCTAGCTCATCCAGCTCCAGGTCTCCCTGGACGCCTGCCAGCTGCCAGCTTTTGAGGTCATGGCCTAAGGCTAAGAGGGGGAGGAGAAGGGAGAGGAAGGGGAGGAGGTAAGTTTGGTGCCAGATACAGTTTAATGGAAGGTCCTTAACCTCTCCTGGGGCCAGCATGGGATGGCGCCTGGCTCCTGGGCCGGCACTAAGCCTGACTCCTCCCGCCCTGCCCGTGACCCTCAGTACCCACTATTCCTCGCACCCCTGCAGCTTTTCATTGAAGGTGCCTGGGATTCTGCCCAGGGGCTTTCTCAGGATGTTTGGAGCACACTTGGCCACAGGTGCCGACAGTTTGGGGACCAGCCTTTTTTTTTTTTTTCCCCCCCCCCAAATACTTTTATTTTATTTTTTCAGTGTTACAAGATTCATTGTTTATGTACCACAGCCAGTGCTCCATGCAATACGTGCCCTCCTCAATACCCACCACCAGGCTCGCCCATCCCCCCACCCCCTCCCCTCCAAAACCCTCAGTCCCTTGTTCTGAGTTCACAGTCTCTCATGGTTCTTCACCCCTCCGATTTCCTCCAAATTCATCCCTCCCCTTTAACCAGAGACAGCGGGAGTTGATAGGTAAACGCTCCAGATTCCCTCCCGCCAGTGGGACATCTCTGAGGCCTGTTCTGTGCTGCCTCCTAGTGGTTCCCAGTGAGATTGACCCCCAGTGATGATCTGCTCGCTGACCATCCTGAATCCGCTTCCTTCTTCTCTTTGTCACACTTCCCCAGACCCTACTCACGCTTCCCGGGATCACCTCGGAAATTAAGTACTTGCACTTAAATCCTAGACTCAGGATCAGTTCCAGGGGAACCCAAACCAAGATACCCGCTCTGCCTCCCTCACATTCATATCTAATCTGCCTAAGTCCTGCTCATTCTACCTCCTAAAACCCCACAACCCATCTTCTTCTTTTTTTTTTTTTTAAGATTTTGTTTATTTGAGAGAGAGAGAGAGAGAGAATGAGCGAGAGCAGGAGAGGGGAGAGGTCAGAGGGAGAAGCAGACTCCCGCCTGAGCAGGGAGCCCGATGTGGGACTCGATCCCGAGACTCTGGGATCATGACCTGAGCTGCAGGCAGTCATTTAACCAACTGAACCACCCAGGCGCCCCAACCCATCTTCTAATCAGCTCCTCACTTATCACCCCTCCTCTATCGCTCCTGCCTTGACGACTGGTCCAGCCTTCCTGCTGGTCCCCTGCCTCCTCTTTTACCCCTCGGTAGGACCTCCAGGACAAGCAATCATTCTAAGACAGATCTCTTATTATATCCCTCCCCTGCTTAAGCCCTTTCATGGCTCCCATCACCCTCAGGATAAACCAAGCTTCCCAGGCTATCATTCGAGTCCCAACAAGACTTGGTCCCCACCCCCTCTTCAGCCTCGTCCTGCCTCCTCCTCCTCCTCACTACAGTAGGACTGAGCTTCACAAGGTCCCCAGAATTCACAGTATTCTCTATCATCTCCAGGGCTCTGCATGCTGCCTCCTCCCCAGATTTTACCCAGACAGTTCAAGTTGTTGAACACTCAGCCTAGGACACATTTGCACTCTGCCACCTCCTGTGCCCCTGCCCCCAGGCTGGGTCAGGGGCCCCCTGGAATCCCTGCCTCAGTGCGTGTCTCCGTGTCCCAGTGCCTACCACGTCCTGCTTTATCCTCTCTCCACACTGGACACTCCTCGAGGGTACTAGCCACAAACAATTCATCTTTGGATCCACGGGCCTGCACACGCCTGGGCACATAGCAAGGATCAGAGAATAAATACATGATAAGGATGACTCTAAATCCTCAAAAAAATCCATATTCGTTCCTTCATTTAGATATTTACAGAGCCCTGTGCCAAGTAGGCTGGTGAACACTAGACATGGGCCTGCCCTGAAAGACTTCTCTGCCAGGAAGGGAGAGAATGTGGAGAGAGACAACATCAGGCAGAAATGATCGGGTATATCAGAGGCCAGCCCTGGGGCCCTGGAGGCCGAGCGGAGGCGCTGGGCCCTGTCTGGTGGGGAGGAGGGCAGAGAAAGCTACTGACAAGAGGTGCCTCCTCTCTCTGTGGGGCCCTGATTATCCTCTGTCTTGGCAGAGTGTGCAGGGGAGTCAGGGAGTCAGGAAAGAAACAGAGGCCATCAGTGTGTCCCTTACAATTTCGCCTCCTCCTTCCCCTCCAAAGTGACCTCTATCCTGTGCGCATTCCCACTCATATCTTCATGCACTTTCTATGACTTTGACATTATTTTGTATGTTTTAAAACTTTACGTTCATAGTATCATTCTGTGTGCTTCCTTCTGTATACTTTTCTCCGTCCTCCATTGCACTAGACACAGTTCAAGAGCTCAAAAGCCACATGGGACTAGAGGCTACCCCAGTGAATGGAAGATATGGGATGTTTCCCTCATTGAGGAAAGTCCTAAAGCATTTGAAACACTGATTACTCCATTATCTAACACTGAATGAGCTTTTTTTCCTGTTTTTTCGCACATAGGACAGTTCCTGTGTGTGATGAAGGAGGACGTGGGCCTGGCCAGGCCTCTTAATGAGCTTTATTACTTCTACATTTTCTTCCAATGTATGGGCTTCTCTAAGCCTCTTAGGGTTACCTACTTTCTTCTCAGGCTTTCCCACTTCCTTAGAAGACATTTTCACTTACTGAAAGGAAGATGGTGACAATTATGGATCAAATGAGTTTAAGAGGTGTGAGCGTGGGGCACGATCCTGTCCTCTTGGGAAAACAGCTGGGTTTAGGACCGCCGCCCCCTCCACACCTGCCTACCCAGACTCACGCTGGTGAGCACCCAGAGCTTCATTATGTCACGTTTTCTACAAGTAAAATGTTTGCGAGCCATTATAACAAATGCCGGGAGGGTGAGAGTTCGGACAGCAAGGGATACCTGAATAAAAATGTATCTTTCCATTCTCCTGTTGATGGACATTTAGATTGTTCCCAGCGTTTTGTTTTAGATACAATGCTATGATGTACCTCTGAAGCATCTGCGGGTTTCTCCTGCTTATATGTTGAGTGGCATGGCTCAGTCTTAGACTCTGTGCATCTTCAACTTCTAGATACTGACAAATTGTCCTTGGACTTGGTTGTGTTCATTCTAGCCTTAAGAGCAGTACATACAAGTTCCTGTCTCCATGCTCTCAGCAGAGTTGGTTTCTCGAACTCTTCAATTTTTGCTAATTACATACGTGTGAAATGGCATTTCACCGCAGTTTTAATTGAAATTTCCCTGGGTGATGGTGAGGTTGAACATATTTTCCTCTGCGTATTAGCCGTACTTGCTTTCTCGTCTTTAAAATGCCTGTTTGTGTGTTTTGCTCATTTTTCTATTAGGCGGTTTAGCTTTTTCTTATTGATACATAGGCATTATTTATATATGCTGAATAATAACCCTTGTCTGTTATACGTATTGCGATTATCGTCTCTCAGCCTGTGGTCTGTCTTTTCACTCGTGTGTGTGTGTGTGTGTGTGTTTGTGTGTGTGTGTCTGGCTTAACAGAACTTAAAAATTTTATTTGACTGGAGTTCACCAATTTTTTACTACATGATTTTTTCTTTTCTGTTGTTTTCTTTAAGAAATCCTTCCTTAGCCCTGGCCCACAGCAAGAATGCAGTAAATGTTTGCTGAATACAAGCTGCAAAGGGAGCTGAAAGGAGGGGCCGGCTTCTGAGTGCTACAGATATTGGGGTGAGGTGACGGGGCTGATGCATCACAGATATGAGGACATGAGGGAAAGTACCGTAGAGAAGAGGGCACTTTGGTCATCAAAGGACATCAAAGATGTCCAGGGAGCAATGGGTCTGGGATGCCGGAGACAGGCTCGGCTGGAGGTGGGGGACTGAGTGTCCAGCACACAGGGGTAATCGAGGGAGCCCTCCCTAAGGGAGAATGTGCAGAGTGAGCAAAAGAAGGGGGGGAGGGTAGGGACAGAGCCCAGGAGGATCCAGGAAGCAGGAGGAGAACCAGGAGGAGTATTGTGGGGGCCACCCTGGGAGTTCTCTTGACAGTGTCCACGGAGTGATACTCCCTCAGAGACACAGAGGTTCCTAGGTTCTTGGAGGGGCTGTCTTGGGAGGGCCGTAGGGGCAGAGACTGAAGTAAATGGGAAAGGACTGCAGTGGCAGCGAAGGGAAGAGAGGGGGCAGTACCTGGAGAGCGTGGCCCAAGGCAGGGCTGGGGGAGATGCTGGAGCACGTTCAGACTGGCAGGAAAGGAGACCAGAGAGAGTGGGCTGCGTGAGGGTTTGGGGGCCCTGGCTGCAGAAACAGAAGAACAGCTCTGGGCACTGGCTGGGGCCTTCACCGCAGAGGACAGAAGAGCCACTTCTTGAATAGAAGGATGTCAGTTTAAAGGTTGGGGGCAGAAACTTAAGTGAGCCCCCTCCAGAAAGCCTGGCCTCAGTCCTAATGTCTGCCTGATACAAAAAAGGGCCAGTGAACATTTATGAGTGAATTTTCTTGGTGAGTCCCATAGAGGGTGGGGTCAGCAGCTAGGATGGGAGTATCAGTGAGTTAGGGTTTGTGAGGAGGGGATATTTGGAAGGACCGCTGTGAAGGCAGAGGAGAGAGCTTCCCTAGGTGAGGGTTTCTAGGGGCCCAAGTCCCTTGAGTCACAGGCAAACACCTTCTCCCTGCGAAGGGATGGACCAAACAAGGCTTTGCCTCAAGATCTGTCCGGTCAGAGAGAGCCCCTGACACTAGACACCCTTGCGTCTGTCCTCAGAGCTCCATCCCCCACTCCCTCCCGGAGCCAGCCCCCATCATCTCTTTCCAGATTATGGAAAGCCGGCCTATAGCCTATGGAAAGCCGACTATAGCAGGCCTCCTAGCTGGGCTCCTGCTGCCACCTTGCCCCTCCCACCTGTTCCTCATTCTCCATCCAGCAGCTGGAGAAATCTATGAAAGTGAAATTGGATTATGTCACTCCACTGCTCTAAACACTTCAGTGACTCCCACGGCCCTTCAGACAAAGGCCAAATTCCTGACCATTGCCACAAGGCCCGTCTGGGATGGCCACTGCTGCTCTTGCAACCCATCTCCGACCATGCCTCCCAGCTTGCGGGGCACCCCCAACCCTGGCTGCTCTTCATTTCCTGGAACCAGAGGAGCCCTTTCCTGTTCGAGCCCTCTATGCGGTTTCTATTCTCTTCCCCTCACTGTCAACTGGCTGAGGCCAGCCAGTCGCTTTGGTCTCAGCTTAAACGGTACTTCCTCTGGGAACTCTTCCCAAATCTCTTGATTTAAACTGGATGCCTCCCCTGCCCCCCATTATAATCTCTCATACAGCCCTTCGCTTTTACTTCTTAGCACTCATCACAATGTGTAATTATGTATTAATTTGTGTGACTAATGTCTGTGTTCCCCACCGGCTTATAAACTCCATGAGGCCGGCGCTCTCTGGACTGTCTTTGTGCATTTCCAGTGCCTGCCACAGAACCCGACACATACTGGGAGCTCAGTTGTTGAATAAAAGCTGCAGTGGTCACCGAGAGGAGGGGCTGGCTTGTCTGAGGGCTGTAGGTCAGGGAGGTTTCAGGGATGAGGGAAGTGGAGGCCACAGTCCAGTAGGAGATCTTAGGAGATGAAAGAAGAGAGGCACAGGGAGTGACAGGAGGAATGCTGACGTTGATAAGTACCACCTATGTGCCAAGTGCTGTCTCATTACATTATCCTGACACTCCCCATCCCCAGCATCACTCCAACTCTCATTTTTACTGTGATGTCCCACCAGCTGGGCAACCTAGGGTAAGATAATCTCCCCAAACCTTAATTTCTTAATCTGTAAAATGGATCTGAAACACGAGGCTCCTGGAATTGTTACCAGGATCCGGGAGGATCCGGGAGTAGGCTCTGGTATGGAAAGTGCCACCAACCTGGGCTGTAGAGGTACTTGGGCTCTAGAGCCAGACTGCCTGGATTCAAATCTCAGGTCTGCCATTTACCAGCTGCGTAACCTTGCGCAAGACACTTCATCTGTGCTTCAGTTTCTCTACCTGTAAAATGGGGTTAAGAACGTCCCTGGAAGTGCTATGGCGATGAAATGAGGTAATGTATTAAACTACCTAACACAGTGCCTGGCACATAACAGGTACTCAAGAAATAACACTTATTCTTTCTCCCTCTCTGCCACCAGGTCAGAACTGCAGAATGTCAGAGCCCCAAAGACCCGAGGAATCACCACTTCCCACTGTCCCCAGTACAAAGAGGGAAACTGAGGCCAGGGTACAGTAAGAATGCCGAAACCTGGACTAGAATCCAGGGGTCCCGATTCCCAGCCCAGAGCGCCGCCCCGACCCTGTGGCCTCTTCCAGACTCTTATCGACACCCCCTGGTCCCCCCCAAGGGGCGGGCGACTCAGCGGGGTCCAGCCTGGGCGGGACTCCAACGTGGGTGCGCGCCAACCCGGCCACGCCCCCGCGCCTGCCCCCGCCCTCGCGCGCGGGCTGCGAGGCACGCGGGAGGCGGGAGACGCTGGGCTGGGAGCTAAGACGCCGCCTACGCGGCCGCTCGGTTTGCGGGTTCGCCTCCTAACGCCAGAGCCTGAGGTGTGCGGGTTCGCCTCTCAGCGCGAGCTACGGTCCCCGTCTGGAGCCGGCTGGTGCCGTGGGGCCCAGGTAAGGGCGTGCGGGGCGGGGGATCCAGGGGCAGGAGGTGCCGGCAAGCGCGGGTCTGGGGTATGCCTGCCGGCTCCAGCTCCAGGCTCGCAGCCCTGCCGGGATGGGGTTCCTAGGGGTGTGTGTGTGTGATGTTGACAGTGTGTAAGACATGAGAATGGAGTATGGGCAATGTGTGTGTGCCAAGTTGTATGCATTAGTGTGTGTGTGTGGAGTGTGACCAGTGGATTGTGGGGTGTGTCCACACGCAAGAAGTGTGTGCGGTACCTCCCTATAGCTGTGGGTGACTGTGCCGGAGTAACCCAGGGGTTCCGTGTGTGCCCGTGGGGTGTGCACACTGTGTGGCAGGCGCCGCAGCTCGGTGGTGCATACATGTGCGTTGTGCCGGTTTTGAGATGTGTATTCCGTGTGTGGCACATGCGTGGCTCTGTGTGGTGGGCTGAGCCGGGTGGTGGAAGGTGAGAAGCATTTGTGTAGCCGTTACCACCGACAGAACATTTTCCATGACCCCAGGGTGGTTCTTGCTTTTCTACCCAGCACCCCTAAAGGCTTGGGAGAATGAAAGCTCACCCCGGATCTGGGTGGAGGAAGTGCAAACAGTCCCGCGCTCACACTCACACACACACAGCTTCTTTGAAGTCTCCTTTTCTAATCTTCAGAATTCATGTGGATTTTGCATTCCTCTCTGTAAGATTTCTGCATTTGTTTTAACGTAAAAATATTGTTTGGATACGTTACCATCCCATGAGTTGGCTCAAGGCTTGGCAGGGTTTATCCTGTGGGGGGAGCCCTTTGGCACCTGCGGAGTAAGAATCCTCTGCCTGTCCTCCAGACTGGGGTGGCAGGACTTAACACACCCTGTGGCTGGTGTGTGCTTGTGCTGTGTGTGCCTGTGTGTAGCACAGGTGCATTGTGGGAAGCCGGAGTTGTATATGGCAGCGTGTCCGGGATGTGAAGGAAGGGGTCACGGTGATGTGGGGGTGTATCCCGCATGAGGGGACTGTACTGGGGTCTGCTGGTTATTTCTAGTTCAGCAGCAGGGGAGCTGAGCTTCTGGGGAGGAGCCCTGACCATCAATGAGATTCTCGCTTTTTCTCCACCGGCTGGGCGGAAAGAGGCTGTAGGACCAGTGGGGACTACAGGGAAAGGGGTTCCCATGGCAGGCTACCACCTGGGACTGTTGAGGTGGTTATGTTATCCAGGCTTGGTTAAACCCTAGCTCTGGCACTCTCTATGTGTAGGACTTCCGTTAAAACCTCTCTGCGCCTTAGTTTCTTCCTTTATAGGATGGAGACATTAATATGGTTGCCTCATAGGGTTATTGTAAGGGTATAAAATGCTAGCACAAAGTCCTGCACATAAAACCCCTTAACTGTTGGTGATAAAACTAACTGCTAGTGATAAAGCTATGATGGGCGTGAGGGAGCCCCTACATGAAGGGGGGTCCCTGCCTGCCCCAGGAACCTCGATTCCCACAGAAACGACAATTTCTCATGAGCTGGGCAGTTGGGAATCTGAGAGCCTTCCATCGAAGCATGTCTAGGGAATCCATTCCTGTCCCTGGTCTCCATCACTCTTGTACTCTCAGTGACTCTGCTCCTGGGAAGATGCAGTCTGAGAGGGGAGGATGCCAAGTTTCTGGCAAGGCCGGGATGGAGTGTGGGAGGGAGACTGGAGTGAAGTGCAGGGGTAGCCGTCCGATGGGGGACTTTGTCTCCTGACAAACACTAGAGGAACAGAAAAATGCTGGCCTTTGTGTGTGTGTGTGTGTGTGTGTGTGTGTGTGTGTGTGTGTGTGTGTTTGGGGACTGGCGGGGGCAAGGGTGCCCTTTGCCTGGAATGAGGAAAGTCAAGAAGGGCAAGATCAAGGATCTTTGGTCCCCGGCCCAAGGCAGGCCCGGGAGCTGGAGGGAGGGGGTGAGGTCAGAGTTAGAGCAGGTGGGCCTGAGCTCCAGGCTGAGGTGACCCAGGAGACCCCTCAAGCTGGGCTTTGTTTGGGGGAGGGGAACGTGTGCGTTGGTGGACAAGAGCCCTGGTTCCTGATGACTTCATTGGGGCAGTTTAGAGAAGGTGCCGGGAGGCCTCAGAGGGGGAGGGGACATAAAAGGCAGTGTGGGAGCTGTGGAAACATATTTAGGGAGGGCACCTAAATATATCCGCTGTGCTGGCGGGGTGCTGCGATGGGCTGGCAGTGAGGCTCGGGACAGAGCAGAGGCACACCAGTGTCCCCACTGTCCCCACACAGAGAGTGCTTTGGCCCCAGAGACCCTGCGTGCTGCTCCAGGCAGCCTGGAGGACAGAACCTTGCTGGGTCACAGGAGGCCTGACCCAGCCCTGACTGGCTGGGTGACAAGGCCAGCTCTCTCTTCTCAGCTGTCAGATTTCCTTTAATCCACAATTCCAGCTATAATTGTGGGTGATTCTACAGCCCTAGCCCCAAGAATCTATACTCTCAACTCACACATTCTTGAAGTCTATAACCTAAGTTCTAACTTTCTGTGCTCCAGCTGTAACATTCCCTGAGTCCAACTTTAAGAGTTCAAGGATTCTGACCCTGGCTCTGGCAGCCTGAGACACTTTCAAGCTTACAAACTACCAGAGAAAATATGCTAGTGGTCACTTCTGCAGGTCACTTCTGCAGGAGCTTCTGAGAAGCTCCGGGAAAGGTCCCTCCACAGCCAACCACAGCCATTGGAGCTGCTCCCCCAATGGTAAGGGAAGGGGGTAAAGGGAGGTCCCTGGTAAAATGGCCACATGCTCCCTGGGATGGGTGACAGTGAACCCAAAGGCCCTTCCCCAACAGGGCAGTGGAGGTTCTTGGAATTCATGGCTTTCAGGGGAGGGGGTGGCCAAGGAGAGGGAGTGGTTTGGATCCAGGCTTGGTCGTCATTCCCCTCGGGATGAGGGAACTGTGGGATCACTGGGTTCCTGGAGAGGACACAAAGAGGATGAAGGGAGAGAAAAAGAAATGGGGCTGAGGAGACCCCAAAGGCAAACCTCACTATGTCGGAGACTCTCTAAGTGCCTTAGGTTATAGAAAAGACTCTTGTGGGGTTCGCAAGAATGGCACTATTAAGGCACAGCCTTGTTGGAAGTCAACGTGGGCTGGGGAGTGGAGGGCGGACGGCCAGGCCCCGCATCAGCGGTGTGACTTCGGAGAAGTCACTTTCCCTCTCCAGAACCCACTTTGCTCGTCTGTAAACTGGCACACAGGGCTAAAACTCCCTGACCTCTCTCTCCCGCTCCTGAGGACAGCAGCATTGTCGTGGGATACTTGGGCCAGACTACAGACATTAGTCCAACAGGTGAGGAGAGAACGAAGAAATGAATGATCAGGTGAAGAGTTATGAAAATAGAGCACAAGGCACCGTGACTGTGATCTCTCGTCCCCTCCTCCCTGCTCAGCCTCAGTCTCAGCCCACGTGTGAGAAATTGGCCTCAGAACTGAAAGAACTGGGGGGCTTGTCCTCTGGAAGAACCCAGGATCGGCTGAGAGTTTATGAGATTGGGGGTGGGGGGGCAGACTCCCAGGGTGTCACCTGTCGCCCTGCAGCATTTCCACCCAGCTCCGCCCTGAGCCCGGACAGCAGGCCTGCTTACGCACAGTGCTCTCCCTGAGTATTTCCCCGTGACCGCCCCTCAGCCCCCCTAAGCTGATGATTGAAGAAAGGAGCTGTAGCTTCGGGGGCAGTGGTTCTGGAGGCTGGGGTGGTGAACAGGAGCCTCCCAGAGGTTGGGGAAAGAGCAGACGCCAGAGTCCTGAGCCTCCAGGCTGTGCGAAATGAGGTGAGGAAGGGAGTGGCATTAGCATGAATGAAGAGGGGACAGGTAGCACACATTTACCGGTGCTTACTGTGCGAGGTGCTGTGCCCAGTCCTTATCTGAGTGCTCTTGGTCCTCTAGCCACCCCTGCAGGAGCCAAGGGTTTGAGTATATTCTGGGCTTCTTCCTCCATTTGGTGATCAAGCGCCATTGAACTTGCCTCCCAAATACCTCTCCAATGGTTCCTTTGTCTCCATCCCTGTGACTCTGGCTCAGCTCAGGAACCCTCACAGCCTCCCCACTGCTAGCCCCATTCTTCCTTCCCTTTTTATTTTGGCTGCCAGGAAGCTCAGTCACTGTCTTAGTCTAGATTTCTCTACCGTTTTTTTTCTGCCCTGCCTCTGATAGGATCATGTCTCCTGTGTGGCTATTGTCTGCATTGCCTCCAGCCCTTTGAGGACAGAGTTGTAAATTCTAAAGAAATCATAAGTAAAATCTGATATTCCCTAGGTTCTTAGGAGGAGGTCCACTGGCTCCTTGAGGTTTTCACTTTTTTTATTGCCTATCTCACCGCACTGACTCCTACCCAGATAGGGAGACATCGGTGCTGAATGGGGCAGTGTATTGGTCCAAAGCATTGTGTTCAAATCCTGACTCTGCTAGCTAGCTCTATCAATCTTGGGCAAGTTACCTAACCGCTCAGTCCCTCATTTCCCCATCTGTAATATGGGAATAGTAATGGTAACTGCCTTATAGGGCTGTATGAGTGTTGAATGAGATGTTTTAAGAACTGTGTGTTCGCCCATATAGTTGTTATCCAAATGCGCCTTTGCCGTCCTAGAAAGGCCAGCAGGAAGAAGAACTGGATCCGTATGGAATGTTCTCTATCAGTGTTTTTCAAATGTCACTGTATGCCTGGACCCTTGGGGATCTGATTCATAGGTCAAGATGGGGCCTCAAGGTGCATTTCTAACACGTTCTCAGACGATGCCAATGCTCCTGAGCCAAGTTCCCACAGCAGTCTGTGCCGTGAGGACTCAGATCGGGCTGTGGCTGGAATCCATGGAGGAGAACCAGAGCTCAGTGGAGGAGCCTGGGACTGGTACCCCACCCCCACCATCCCGGAAGCTCCTCGGAAGCTGGACTCCGAGCTGAGTCTGAGACAAGGGCTGAGATCCTCTTCTTCACCACTAGGTCACTGACACACTCAGAAGAGCGCGATAAATACAGAATGAGTGAATGAATCACAGAACTAGTGAAGCGAGGGCTCCGAGGGTGGCTGGGCCCTCTCTGCCTGGCAATGGCCCTATGCCCTCCACAGCTGCTCTTTCCCCCATTCTGCCCTGAGGCTCCCAAATCCAGAGTGACTGATTAGTCCAAGGGCTCCCCTTTGAGCCAGGAACACACAGGACTGGGCAGATGGAGGACCACACTCCTGGAAGGACTTTGGCCTGCTCTCTCCGAGCACTCTGGGCAGCGCTTGTGCGGGGTGGCTGGAGAGGATGGGCCGGAGAAACCATCTGGTGTCCTTGGGGAGCCCTCAGCCTCTCTGGGCGGAAGCCAAGGAAGGGCCTGGGCATCCAAGGACTCAGCTCTTCCCCCTGCACCTCTCTCCTGGTTCTGAAAGGTCTTGGAGTGAAACTGGCTGCAGAGCTGGGCAGTAGCCCTGCACATGCTGGGCCACGTGGGGGTGCACACTTACGAGGCTGCACGTGCGCATGGGGGGTGTGCCCCAGAGGGCGCCAGCTGCCTGGGCCCCTGCGTGTGCGTGGGCCCATGTGGGTTGTGCGGAGCTGTGTCGGGGTCTGGGTGTGCTGGGTGTGCACCAGTGAGGGACGGCCCCCGCCAGCACGTGCTCCTTCCTGCTCCGCCGCTTCTCGGTGGCCCCGCCGTCCTCCCTGATGATGGGTAACAGCAGACCCCAGACGCGGGACAGAATGGGGTGCCCAGGTTGCAGAGAAGGGAAGCTGAGGTGCAGCAAGAGGGCCTAGCCTCTCCCTGTCTGAGGAGCCCACCAGGCATACTGCCTGCAAGCCTCAAGGAGGGCGCAGTCCCTTGGGGACCCCAGGTCTACCCCCTGAGCCTGGGGCCGGGTGGTCTCCTGTTTCAGACAGAGAACTGAGGGCTGTTTCCCTCCTGGCTCCGGGGAGCAGCACGGCACCAGTGAGCAGTAGCTGTGGGTGTCCGGGTGTCTGGGATGTGCAGGACACTGTCCCTGCTGGCCGGTGGCTCGTCACGGGCCTTCTCAGTGGTCCACTCCTGTGGGCAGAGAGAGCGTTATCGGACAGCTGGAGAAACCCAGGTCTGGAAGAGGGGAGATGTGCCCCATGGAGTGGCCAGAGCTGTCCTGTGAGCCCAGCCCAGGGTGTGGAAGGGGGGACCCTGAGACCTGGCTGGCACCGGCTGCCGTCGGGGAGAGGACTCTGGAGGCAGCGTTCTAAGGTTGGGTTGGCTGGTTTGTGTTCAGCAACCATCCAACCAGAACATGGGGTGTAAAGTGTAAAGTGCTTGGCTATCGTACGGAGACTGAGGGGTTCCTGCTAGTGCTGGAGGGCAGGAAGGTGACTGGGGGGGTCAGTACCCACAAGCAGCAGAGGGTCTGAGGACCCCCATGAGGCAGGGCTTTGGCCTGGGGCACACACCCACCGTGAGGAGACTACACCCACGGCTCAGCTGGGAGGGCCTGAGCCCGAGTTAATCCTCTAAGCCTTCCTCCTCCTCTTGCGTAACTGCTTTTGTTCCTTGGGAAAATCGAGAGCCTGCAGGGACCAGGAACCCCACAAATCTCCTGTGGTATCCGGGCCTGCCTGGCATTGCGGCAAAGATTGCCAGGCCTGGGAAAACAAGGCTTGTGACCTGGGGGTTCACAGGATTGAGCACATGTGTGTATCACACGCAGAGACACAGACACGGGCCAACTGTCAGGCTTTCCCAGACCTCCTGGGCTGTCCCTCTCCATGTCTCCCTCCTCATCTTCTGACCACAGGGGTAAAGCAGGGGCTTTTCCTGTCAGCTGTTGGCCTGCTGGTTGGGAACAGAGGTGGTTTTGTCTTTTTTGCATTTACACTCTGATCGCATCAAGCATCAAGGGCCTGCTCTGGGGGCTACCTCAGGGTCCCACAAGCATGAGGAGGCTGTTTTTCAGACAAGCAGGGGTGACAGATGAAGAAACCGAGGCCCACAAAGAGATGGGACCTGCCTGGAGTCACACAGCAGGGGGAGGCGGAGTTAACCAAAACCCTAGTCGCCTGAGCTTGAGCGGGGGAGAAGTGGTCTCAGCCTCTCGGGGCTTGGAGAAGGACATTTTGGCCTGTCCACGCTGGGGGGATGGGGCAGGCTGCGACTATCAGGGGGGCCCAACAGAGGAGCAGCTCACAGTCACTTACCAGGAGCTGGCTGAGGGCACAGACAGCCCCCATAGGCCAGCGCTCTGCCGAGAGGCTCAGCCCGAGGCTGCCCTCGTGGACATGCCAGGAGAGGAGGCAGGAGGGGGGAACAAGGACACCTTCGCCCCGTTGTGGGATCCAGGCCAGTCCCTGCCTGACTCTGGGCCTCGTGCCCTCTCAACAGTGGGACACTGGAGGGGCGCCTGGGTGGCTCAGTGGGTTAAAGCCTCTACCTTCGGCTCGGGTCATGATCTCAGGGTCCTGGGATCAAGCCCCGCATCGGGCTCTCTGCTCAGCGGGGAGCCTGCTTCCCCCTCTCTCTCTGCCTGCCTCTCTGCCTACTTGTGATCTCTCTCTCTCTGTCAAATAAATAAATAAAATCTTAAACAAAAAACAAAAAACAGTGGGACACTGGAGTTGAGTGGAGAATGTGGAGCCTTCAGAAGGCTTCCCCGTGACCGTGAGTGGAAGGCAGGCTCAGGACGCTCCATGCCAGAGCCCCAAGGGTGCTGAGGGAAGGCCTGTGCCCCAGAGCCCTGGGCGGCTTCTGAGAACCCCTGAGGCAGGGGCTGGCACAGAATGGGGACTCGGGGCTCGGGGTCTCCTCTGGGCTGGGCAGGGGTGGTGGTGGTGGTGAGCAATTCCAGAGGGTGCCTGTCCAGCTTGGCTGAGATTGCAACCTCCTGGTGCTTTGCCCACCCTTACCCTTCCTGAGGTCGCCACAGCGCGCTACCTGACCTGCTCTGTGTTTACCAAGCTCATCAACTAAAGTAGACTAGACTCCCTGGTAGAATGTCAGTGGTGTGAGGGCAAGGGCTTTGTTTTGTGTTCTCAAGTGCCTTGGACAATACCTGCACAGAGCAGGTACCCAATAAGTACTTATAAAAACAAAAAAACAACAACAAAAAAAAAAAGAGGAGGGGGACCAATCTTCTGGAGGGGGAGGGGCTGTCCCAGGCCACCACTGGCCCCAGGCAGAGCCACCCTGTCTGGCCTCTCGTCAAGCCCAACCTTGAAGGTGGCTTAGAGCTGTTGAAGAGGATGGTGGCCCAGGCTCAGCCGTTTTTCCCCCAAATCACCCTCAATCTGAGGAGCCATCCTGGGCCCCTCGGGGGAGCCGGCGGCGTCTGGAGTCAGAGCTGTAGACGACAGAGATGCTAATGCGGGGTCCCGGCCTCTCTTAATAGATCTTCCGGACACTGCTAAGAAAACCAGGTCAACTGCTCCCGGTGGCAGCAAGAAGCAGGGCCAGGACTCTCTCCAGACCTTTCTGAGAAAGGCCAGGAGAGGGCTGAGGGGCAGGGCGGAGAGGAGGAGGAGAAAGATGGTTACCGAGGAGTGCCTCCCTGTGCCAAGCCCCGGTCCCAGAGGCGAGCTCAGACTCTCGAACGAGTGATGCCCGCTCTGCAGGTAAGCACACCCAGACGATGGGGGACCCGCTCACAACTGGGTAGTGGCTGAATGAGCTTGACTGGTTCTTGGGATTTGAGCCCCAGCCCTGCCTCTTGCCAGCTTTGTGGCAAGTTACTTCCCCTCCTTGATTTCTTGGTTTCTTGCTCCTCCTGGGACTTCTGTGAAACGTGCATGTGACAGTTTGTGCACAGGAACCGGCTAGCTCTAGGGGTTGCTCTGGGACTCAGGATTTGCTCCGACACTTCATGGACCAACGTGGAGCTCACTAACTCCTGGGTGAGTGTTCTGGGTCAGTGCCCCGAGGGTGCCTGAGCTCCCCCCTCCTCTCAAGGCTTCACACACAGTCCCCCTTGCAGCCACTGTGGCTGGTCACAGGCTGGAGTGGGGGTGGGAGAAGACTCGGGGGTCCTCCTCCCTTCCTGGTCCTAGCGGTGCCTGGAGCCTGCAGGCTGCGCAGGGCAGAGGAGATGCAGACTCGGGGACTGGGACGGGGGGGCCACCGTGGAGGAGTAGAATAGTGGAGACAGAATTGGGAGCCGTGTTGGTCTGGCTTTGAGTTTCAAGTGGCATGGGACATGTTCCCTCTTAAGGCCTCAATACCCACTCTATAAAATGGGGACAACAATGACTCCACCTGAGGATTTGAAAACTGTTAGGTATTGTATGCTGGTGAGGGTCCCCCGGGGAGGAGGCTGGGTTCTGCCCTCAGAGCCCTCTGGGAGCCTCCGGTGGGAGAGGTTAAGAAGGATTAGGTGACCCGATGGGAGTCCACAGAGAAGGCCGTTGGGAAGCTCTTGCCTCTGCCATCCCAGCTAAATCTAAGACAGCCTAGAGCTGATCCCATGTGACTGGTGGGGAAAGTGAGTTCTTGAGCCCTAGTGTGACTTGCTGAAGGAGGGTGAAGTGGGGTGAGTGAGTGAATCTGGGGAAGGAAGCTGCATTAAAACCTTCCTGGGGTTTCTGGTGCCGTCTAGCTCCTGCTAACACCTCTGGGGTTGGGGGGAAGAGGCACTGAGGCAGCACAGCCCTGGGATGGGCCCCGGATGTGTCCTGAGGACGTCTGGGATTCACATGTCTTGTCAGGCCAATTCGGGGACGACCTCTCCGCCCCTCCGTATCAAATGAGATAATAAATGAGAAGGCTCTTTGCAAAGTGCTGCGCCTCTGAGGGTGTGTGTGCCTGTGTGTGCAAGCTCTTGGGGGTGTATGCAAAAGTGAGAACGTGCAGCCTGTGAGTGTGTGTGCGTGTGTGTGTGCGTGTGTGTGTGTGTGTGTGTGTGTTTCCTCACTGCTTCTTAGTTTACCAGAAAGGGAGCAGGCCATGGTCCAGAAACCTAGCAATTGTCTCTGAGCCTGCTGACTCTTCTTCCCTCCCGCCCACCCTCGCCTCATCCTGTGACTGTCCCTAGAGGCCTGCCTGCCTGGCGCTCCCAGCGTGGCCTGGTCCGCGGGGCTGGCGCCTTGCCTGGCTCCTCTGTGTGGCTCCCCTGCCACCCACATTTCCTTCCAAGACTCTGGGCTGGCTGCTGTCACACTGTGATCCCCTCCAACCCCCTCCAGAGGTGCTCTTATGATTCCCATCTTACACGTAGGAAATGAAGCCTGAGTGAGGGGAAGTGGCTTTCCCAGGGTTACCCACCCAACTAGTGGCATTTCTGGAGGTTTTTAACCCTGACCCAACTCCAGAGACTTTATTCTTAACTTGTGACTCACCTAGCGGACATGTGCTGGCTGGTTGGCCGGATGAATAAATGAAGGAAAGAACAAATGAATGAATCACTCACTCAGTATTGAGCTGAAAGAGCAGCTGAAGGGAGGATAGCAGTGGCTGCCATTTATTGAGCATCTAGTATGTGCCAAGTGCTCCAAAGCCCTTAGATGGAGCCAACGGATGCAGCCAAGCTTACTGTTCTCCCCATTTTGCAGGTGAGGAAGCCGAGGTTCAGAGAATTTAAAGCGTGGGTCCTGGGTTTCGAATTTGTCCTCCCCAGAGGAGGGATGAGTCGGCAGAGTCTGGCGACTGGTGCTCGCTGTAGCAGAGGCCAGACAGGACTCTCAGGAAACTGTGTCTACAGGGTTCTCCCCAGTGACACTCCACCCCAGCCCTCTGGTCCCGGGCCCATTTCCCCATTTGTCTCTGAAATGGGTTTCTATTTCTGTCTGGGGTGAGTACTGCTGGCCCAGCTCAGACTCTTCCTCTCTGACTGTCGGCATGTCTGGAAAGGGCCAGCGCCCCGGCCTGGGCAAATGGAGATGGCCTCCTCTTCCCCCTGCCCTAGGGCTGGCCTTGCCACTGGCAACTGCCATGGGAGGGCAGGCCTGGGCAAGGTGCAGCTGTGGGTCTGTGGAGATGGCCTAGGCTAGGTCTGTGGCCCTTGTGCCCAGCCCCGTGCTGGATGCCAGGGACCCAGGAGTGAGTAGATGCAACTTTCCGCTTAGCCAACTTGGGACGAGTGCTGGGGCCTGGGGGGCTTAAGTCTGTAGTAGTGGGGGCAGAGCCTGGTACCCTGACCCCCAGTGCAGCCCTTGTCGGGGGGCTGGGGGGGACTGGGACAGAGTGAGGGCTGTTCTGTGGCCCCAGGAGTGAGCTGACCTGCGGGGTCTAGGAGGCAGATCTCAGCTCAAAGAGATGACATTGTCTCTGCCAAGCCGGGGAATTGAGAACCAGCCGTTCAGGTCAGCAAAGTTTCCGGAGCACCTCCTATTAAGGGGCAGGCATGGGGGGAACACTCTGCACAGGGAAAAGAAATCAGATGTTGAAATCAGAGCTGGGTTTGAATCTAGGCACCAGAGTTTGCTGGCTGTGTGATCTCAGACAAGTTACCCAACTTCTTGGAATCTCGGTTTCCCCACCTGTAAAATGGGATGATAGAGCACACCTGGACAACTCACAGAGCGGTAAATAAGACCATGCACAGAGCATTACTGTAGGTTCTTACGAAGTTTTAATTCACTTCCCTCCTCACCCTGGAGAGCCCTTCATCCGAGGGAGGAGATACACCTCTAGGCAACAGCTAGTCTGATGGTAGAGGCAGGAGACAAAACTTGTAAAGATGTTAGGAGGAACCCTGCAGATTCACCAACATTTGACATCATGGGGCACAGTCTCATTTCTCATGTCACAAAGGGGAAAGAGAAACTCGGAGAGGCTGATGTGTGAGGCAGACTGAAATGCCTCTGTTGTAAGAAGTTGCTAGAATAAAGCAGATACTAGGTTAAAATCCAACAGCCCCCATCCTGGGTTTCCTCACCAAGCTGGAAACCTCCCTGTCAGATTCCCAGGCTTAGTGAGATTCACTGAGGATTGACTTTGTGCCAGGCCTAAGCCACAGCTGTATCATAGATGTATCTTTATAGTAACAGCAACAACCGTGAAAGGCAAATACTGTAACCTATGTTTAATAAGTGGGGGGACGCCTGGGTGGCTCAGTTGGTTAAGCAGCTGCCTTCGGCTCAGGTCATGATCCCAGGGTCCTGGGATCGAGTCCCACATCGGGCTCCTTGCTCGGCAGGGAGCCTGCTTCTCCCTCTGCCTCTGCCTGCCACTCTGTCTGCTTGTGCTCTCTCTCTGTCAAATAAATAAATAAAATCTTTAAAAAAAATTAAGTGGGGAACCTGAGGCTCAGAGGGTTGTATAACTCGTTCAAGGTCATACAGCTAATAGAAGCAGACAAAGGTGTCCCGGAAAAGTCTAGCCCTGAAACCCTTGACTCTCCTACTCCATGGGGCACTCGTTCCATTAAAGATGTCAGACCTCAGATCGGAAATACATAAAATAAAATGTTAAAGTGGGAATGACAACATTAAAAAAGGAGTAATTAGGAAAGTATAATCAAAATCAAAATCACAATATAATACCACTTTACCCCCATTAGAGTGACTATAATGGGAAAGACAGAGAGTAGCAAGTGTCGGGGAGGATGTGGGAAAACTGGAACTCCCATACACAGCTGCTGGAGTGTGAAATGGCACAGCCACTTTGGAAAACAGTTTGGCAATTTCTCAAAAACTTAAACGTAGAATTACTATAGGACCCAGCAATTCCTCTCTTGGGTATGTGCCCAAGAAAATTGGAAACATGTATCCATGCAAAACCTTATATACAAATGTTCATCGCTGTGTTATCCATAATAACCCAAAAGCGGAAACAACCCAAATGCTCATCAACTGATGAATGGACAAACAAAACATGGTATTTCCCTCCAATGGAAATTTATTCACCTGTGAAAATGAAATTCTGAGCCATGCTACAACATGTATGAATCTTAAAGACATTATGCTAAGTGAAATAAGCCCAAAACAAAAAGGCATGTATTCTATGATTCCCCTTTACATGAAGTCTCCAGAATGGGCAAATCTGTAGGTACCAAAAGTCAGTAAATAACTTCCACAGGATGGAGGGAGAGAGGAATGAGAAGTGCCAACGGCTACAAGATTTCTTTTGTGGTAAGGGAAACAGTCCGAAATTAGATAGTGGGGATGGTTGCACAGTCTTGTGATGATACTAAAAGCCACTGAATTGTACATTTTGAAAGTGTAGATTTTATGGTAGGCGAATTACATATTGATTTTTCAGAAAACGGAAGCAGGAACATACAAGTGACACAGAAGGTTGAGACTAATGTGGATGCTAGGGCAGAAGCACAGAGAAATTCGACTGTGAGCTTCCTGGCAGCTAGACCAAAAAGAGAGAAGCAGGCTCCTGGAGGAGGAAAGGGCCAGCTCCGGAGGAAAGCTACCTCTCCCAGGGCTTCACTCTAGGGCGAGATTCCTCCAAGCCTGAGTCGGCTGACTATCATAATCGATTGTCGAAAACACAAATTCCCTCCATCTCCCACCCGCGATTCTGAAGCAAGGAGCACCGAGAACTGTGAAGGGCCATCCAAGCTGACAGGTTAGCCTACTGCATTTTTAACAGATGCTGGCAGAAGACCTGACTCCTGGTTGCAGACGGAGAGCTTTGTTCCTCAGCAATAGAAGCAGGGAGAATGTCAGTATTAGCACTGGCTCATCAAGCCCCAGTTCCCACAAGGGCAAGTAACATCTGCACGCACGATAGGTTGTATTCCAAGAGAGGAGCCTGGACCTGAGGCAACTGGAATCTTTTATAATGGGCAGTCAGCCTACCTGATCTTTGCCCCAGAGGAAGGCATCACCAAATGTGCAGGGTTTTTCCCTCCTGACGCCAGCCAGTTCTGACACCAACTCCGAGGGGGTAGCCTAGACCTCACAGGGGAAGGGCTCGGTCCCACAGGACAACACTGCCCCCCCCCACTCAGATGCCAGTCACAAATCCTGGACCTCTCATGCTTCTGACTGACTAGCTGTAACTCAGGAGGGCCTACAACCCCCTTCTCAGGTTTGATAATTTGCTAGAACAGCTCATAGAACTCAGGAAAGCACTTTACTGAAGTATTACCAGATTATTATTATTATTATTATTATTTTAGATTTATTTGAGCAAGAGAGCACAAGCAAGGGGAGGGGCAGAGGGAGAGAGAGAAGCAGACTCCCCGCTGAGCAGGGAGGCCGATGCGGGGCTCGATCCCAGGACCCTGGGACCATGACCTGAGCCAAAGGCAGACGCTTAACCGACTGAGCTACCCAGGCACCCCCTACCAGATTGTTATAAAGGATACAACTCAGGAACAGCCAAATGGAAGAGGTGCATAGGGTAAGGTATGAGGAAGGGGACACAATCTTCCCGGCACTCGGTCGTGTTCACCAACCTGGAAGGTCTCCAAACCCTGCCGTTTTGGGTTTCTTATGAAGGCACCATTATGTAGACATGATTGCTTAAATCACTGGCCATTGGCAACTGACCCAATCTCCAGCCCCTTTCCTTTCCCTGGGGATTAGGGAGCAGGGCTGAAATTTCTAAGTTTCTAATCAAGATTTGTTCTTTCTGGCAACCAGCCCCCATCCTGAAATCATTCAGGGGCTGGCCAAGAGTCAACTCGTTAGAACAAAAGATGCTCCTATTATGCAGGAAATTCCAAGGAATTTAGGAGCTCCGTGTCAGGAATCAGGGACAAAGACAAATATAT
>CM052884.1:48628362-48651327 GCA_028534135.1 Potos flavus | reverse complement strand
TTTTTTTTTTTTTAATAGCCATCCTAATAATGAGTGTGAGGTGGTACCTCATTATGGTTTTGACTTGAGTCTCCCTAATGATGAGTGGCGTTCAGCAGCTTTTCACGTGCTTATTGGCCATCTATGTGTCTTCCTAGGAGAAATGTCTATTCAAATCTTTCGCCATTTTTTGAATTGGGTTGTTTGTTTTTTGTTGTTGAGTTGTGGGAGTTCTTTGTGTGGTTTGGATAGTCATCTTTTTTCCAGATACATGATTTGTAAATCTCTCCCATTCTGCACAAAAGTTTTAAATCTTGATAAAATCCAGTTTATCTGTTTTTTCTTCTGTTGCCTGAACTTTTGGTGTCCTGTGGGTCAGGGCTGCATTGATTGTGAGTGACAGATGGAAGTGGTTTAGGCAAGAAAGGTATTATTACACGTTAATGTAAAGAAAAAGTCGAAGGTAGACCTAGATCGGGCCTGGCTACATCTAGCAATGATAATGATGCCATCAGCACTCTTTTTGTATCCTTTCTCCTGGCTTTCTACTTGCTTCCTATATTCTCCTGCAAGTTCTTTCTAGAAGCACCAGGCTTCCATGGCCCTCACAACTAATAATCCTAGAGGAAAAGGGAGAAAAAGTTTCAGACTGGTTCCACCAAAATTCCTGGAGCAAACTTTGATTGGTTTCCCCTAAACCAATCACAGGTAATGGGTCTGTATGGAGGCTCTAACTGGTCAGCTCTGAGTCAAGTGCCCACTTTGAATGGACAAGATTACCATTCAGTGGGAGAGGGAGCCCCCCACAGCAAGAGATGCTTGACAGGCAAACATTCCTATCTCCAGGAGAGGTTTGGGAAAGGGCATCCCTCACCTCAGACTTCCCATGGGGAGCCCTGGGAGAAGTAGAAGGAATCCTTTTAGTTGCTCCCTGAAGACTTCCTTCCCTGGAGGAAGCCTCGCGACTAGTGGGAGCGTGAGCCCCGGTCGGGCTGGGCCCAGGCAGGTTGGGCAGAGAATGGAGGGGCCAGATTTCCCTGGCACCTGAGAACCTCCCCACTCCAGCCCTAGTGTGTTGTGGGAGCTTAGAACGTGTGCCTCTGGAGCCGGGCTGCGTGGGCTCCTTGCCCAATAGCCGTTCTTTCTACCTGTGCTACCTTGGGTAAGTCAGCCAACATCCCTATGCCTTGGTTTCTCCACTTGAGGGATTAAATGGAGATAATACCAGTCTTATCTCACAGGGCCATCATGAGGATTGCATGGAGGGTGGTACATCTGGCACTCAGTAAGGATCCAGTAACTGTATCATTAGCAGGATTCATTTGGGCCTCTTTTCCAGCCACATTTGCTGGGACACTGGCAGCTGCAGCTGGGTTCAGCATCCTTCAGTGTGCCCCGTCTAGCCTCAGCCCTTGCCCTTCCCTCTGCCTGAAATGCCTTTGCCTCCATGTGTACTTGGCCATTTCAGTGCTGCCTCCTCCACGGAGCCTTCCCTGCCTGCAGAACCATCCCCTCCCCCTGCCTGGGCTCCTGGATGCCAGCCTCAGATGATGGGTTCCTCAGCTACACTGAGCGCCTGAGGGCAGGACATGGATCTCCTCTGTCCTTGAGCGCGCAGCGGGAGTTGGCCAGCGGCAGATGTGAAGAGCAGGCGATCCAGGGGCAGCAGAAAGAGTTCTGAGTGAGGAGCAAAGGTCCCAGGAACTGAAAGTAGCTCTGGGCCCTGCAGGTCGCGTGTGAGGGACAGGCGTGAGTGCTAAGAACAGAGATGTCAGCAGGGCGCTGCTTGGCCTTTATCCCCAGGCCTTGGGGAACCATAAAATGCTTACAGGGGAGTGATAAGGTCAGAATTTTGCTGAGCAAAGATCCCTCTGGCTGCAAAAAGAAGACGGGCTGGCTGGGGAGATGGAAGACAGAGCAATGGGTGGATGTGGTCTAGGCCGAGACAGGGACCACAGGATGAGACGAGGGGACAGTTTGACAGATGTTAGGCTTGGTGGTTGATTTCAAGTGGGAAGCGGCGAAGGGCACGCCCTGCCCCCCCCCCCCGGCCTCTGTGGATGAGGCTGGAGGCTGACCACCTCCCACAGTCAGTAACCGTATCCCCCATGCAGTCCCACGTGCTCCCCCCAGCCCGTCCCCTTCCCTGGATGGGGTCCAAGTCAAGCACACGCCCGGACACTGAGGAGGCTTGGTCACGTCTGTAAGCTCCAGGGACCAGAGCCAGGCCTCTTCACCCCCCCACCCCCCCCCCCCCCGGGAGAGCTGGTGGGGCTGGGGACCGGGCCCGGCCTGACTGGGCCGTGCTGATGAGATCATCTCACTCCCTTGAGCAGGGTGGGACCTGGCCCGGACAGGGAAGGGCCCAGCCCAGGGCCGCAGTTCCCTGGAGCAGATGGCACATGGTTTCTTCCTGTTCTGTCCTCCTCAGCTGCGCCTGGCAGAGACACAGGCTGGTATGGAAGGGGGCGCCCCCCAGGGAACAGTGCTGGCCGCAAGGGCAGGGCCGGGGCCAGACGCTTGTGCTATAGGAGCTCCACCCCTCACCAGCTGACTACTCGGGAATCATGAATCCAGCTGCCCCCTGGCAGGGCCGGGACTAGGACCCAGCTATTCCATCTCCCACACCTAACACCCATCTCAAGGCCCAGAGAGCCATGTTTCTCACAGGAGCTGAAGGCCTCTCTTCTCTGGGCCTCAATTTCCTCAGCTGCAGAATGGGTGTGAAGTGGAAGAGAGAACTCTGGAAGCTCTACGGGCTCCCCTCCCCAGATGGAGAGGAGAGGGCCGAGATGGGCCTGGCAGTTAGAGCAGGTTATCCTTCTGGACTCCTTATCTACCCAGGAGAGGAGAGTCAGATTGGAGCAGTAGCCTTGAGAACAAGTACAGGGGCAGAAGCCTCCCCCCCCCCCCCCGCCCCGTGGTCTCACTTCAGGGTTGTAGGCCATCCTCTTGCCTGCTCTGGGCCTTGGATTCCTGACTGTGACCTGAGGACTTGACCAGGGAATCTCTGAGAACCTGCCCCCCTTTCAGTCTGTCTTTTCAGTGCTCTGGCTGTCAGGGCTTGTGCAGGGGTGTGTAGAAGAGGGCTGTGAGCCTGGCTTTCAAGGCCCCTGATTTGGCCCCACTATGCCAGCCCAGGACTCAGGACCCAACTTGGCGCCCTGCTGTCTCGGACCATGACTCTCTCCATAACCAATCCCATCCTCCATCCAGCAGCACGGGAGACCGCCTTATCTCAAATTTGATCACACTTCTACCCTGCTTTACACACCGTCGAGGGCTCCTTGGTTGGCACCCCCGATACAGAGGCCAAATTTGTAGCCTGGCATTCGAGGCCTGTTGGGAGCTGGCTCTGATGATCTCTCAGCCTCACCTCCTGCAAACACAGACACCTGCAGTTACCCGGTGCCCTCATACCTCCAGCAGGCCTCTCTGCCAGAAACACCCTCCCCGTTCCCATCCACCTGCCACCAAAGAATCGCCTCCTCCGGGAATCCTTCCTAGATACCCCCGGCAGGGATAGGGGCCCCCTCTGTCTTCCTGTGACAGATGCAGACCCCTTCATCTGTCTTTTCCACCAGCTGGGGCTCCTGCAAGACAGGGACCAGAGCCCAGTGAAGTCCCTATGCATTGTAAGGCTTCCTGCCAATACATGTCAAAAGAGTGAATGAATGAATGAATGAATGGGTAAATAAGCAAAGGCGGTAAGTGAGGCCATCTCTCAGCTGAGCTGTGATGAAATTATGAGTGGTAATAGAAGCCCCATGGGGGGAATACTTACTCGCTCCAGATACTGGCTGGGTGTTCCAGATCCATTACGTAATTCGGGCCCCAACAGTGCCAGGAGGTGGGATAATAGATTATCTCTATTTTATACTTACGGACCTGAGGCTCAGAGAGGTAAAACCTCCACTCACAAGCTGTGGAGCCAGGACACAATCCAGGCCCGAGAGGTGCCAAGCTCTGCAGAGGGAACAGCGATGTGTGGCCGAGGGGTGTGGGTGCCAAGGATGCGCGGTTGGATCTACGTGACCTTGGGCGGGCGGGGATAGGTTAGGGGGAGCGTAGGGGACCACATGGAAGAAGCCCTGTTAACGGGGTTTGAAGAACTCTGGGTTTTCCAGGGAGCTCTGAGCAGAGACCCGTTCTGGAATGAATCCTCCTATTTCCTGTGACCCGGTGACACTGGGGGTAGAGTGCCCCCCACCCTCACCTGTTCCATGATCAATAGCCCCTACTATTTTGTGATATTCTCCTAAGCCCATGTCATGAGTGATGGCAGGGTGTCAGTCCCCTCTTCTGCTCCCTCCAGAATCCCCAGCTGCCACCTAAACAGACGTTCTAGAGGTGCCACTGCCCAGCCTGGGCCCCCGTCCAAATTCCCAGAAGAGTCCAGGCCCATTCCTGGAAGCCACAGAGACAGCTCCCCTCCCCCAGCCCTGCCTCATCCTCACGGCACCAAACCCAAGCGACCTCACAGTGGCCTGTTTTTTCCCAAGGCCTGTTATGTCCAGATCGCCTCTGAGATTTCCTCGGGACGGAGCTCAGACGGTCGCTGGTTCCCATGGTCCCATCTCGCCGGCCTCGCCTAGAAGGACAGGGTGCCCACCCCTCTTCCCTGAGCTGGCGCCAAGGCTCCCTGCGTGCAATGCCCTGGGCAGATTGTAGGGGGGTGAGAAATGAGGGCAGAGAGGGAGGATGGGAGACAGAGGACTCATGGACCAGCTGGACTGTAACGGAAGAAGCGGGAGAGGATGGGACGCGCTGTGGGCTGAGGGGAAGGACTGGGCAGAGGGCGGGTCAGCGCTGCAGGAGGCCACCTGGGGCTGGGGAGGAATGAGAGACCGGCAACAGATTCAGTTTATTTAGGTGCCAGGAAGTTGAAGGAGGCTCTTCTCAAAGGGCACTCTGCACTCTGAAGGAGGAGTTGAGGGCCGTTGGGGTTAAGGGTGGGGCTGACAAGAAAAATTGGGCAAAGTCTCTTAGAAGAGACAGGAGAGGGCCCGCTGCAGGACAGGCAGAAGTCTGGAGACTCGGCCAAGCGGAGTGGTGACCCCGTCGGTGGGGCCTCAGAGCCAGAGAGAGGCAGCCCCACGGGTGGCTTTGAAGTCTCTATCAGCCCCCAATCTCCAGTAAACATACTGTAAATGTACTGTAGTTTGCGATACAAACATAACATCATGCCTAGTCCCCTTTGCCCTCTGTCACATTTCTGCTCCTAAGTCCTCTCTGTGTAGACATTCTTTTTTTTTTTTTTAAAGATTTTATTTATTTATTTGACAGAGGGAGAGAGATCACAAGTAGGCAGAGAGGCAGGCAGAGAGAGGGGGAAGCAGGCTCCCCGCTGAGCAGAGAGCCCGATACGGGGCTTGATCCCAGGACCCTGAGATCATGACCTGAGCCGAAGGCAGAGGCTTTAACCCACTGAGCCACTCAGGTGCCCCTGTGTAGACATTCTTGAGTCATCTCTAGAAATTATCCATCCATCCACCCACCCATCCACCCATCCATCCATCCATCCACCCACCCATCCATCCATCCATCCCACAAATACTTACTGAATACCTCCTCTGTGTCAGGTACCAGCCTAAGCCCTGGAGATACATAGTGAATAAGACCTAAACAACCCACCCTGTGGAGTTAAGGTTCTGGTGGGAGGAAACAGATAGTAAGCAAACAAATAAATAGAATCGTATGTTAAAAGATGGCAAATGCTATGGAGAAAAATATAGCAGAGAAGGGGAATAGGAAGTGCGCGGGTCTAAGATGGGAAGTGGCCATTTTAGCTGGTGTGGCAGGGGAGGGCCTCCCGGAGGAGGTGACGTCTGCCCAGTGGTCCCCGGGCACACATGCACTCTGCGGCAGGAACCGTCTGCGTCACGGCTGACCTCCCGCATTTGGACCCAGGCGGTTGCCCTGCCTTTGATTTCCTCCTCCCAGGTCAGCCCTCAGATGCCTACAAAGCATGGCTCCTCCCATGCTAGGATGGCCACAAATGGAACCCCAGTCGTACGTGCCTGACATTTGAGGGTGAGGATTGGAGGTTTGCACTCTGGCCGATTGGAAGACCAGCTGATGGGCGGCCTTGGCAAGATACTAAGTTTGGGTGGGGGGTTGCTCAGTTTTATCCTCCCTAAATGGTAAGAGGAGACCATGTGGCCCTTACAAGCCCCAAGCAAAGGGTTTTTTCTTTAGATTTGGAAACGAGCGTGGCTCCCTGGCCTCATGTTTGGTTTATGAGCTCCGCCACGAGGTTTCCTGGGCCTGGGCAAGAAAGAGCACCGGATTTGGCTCTTTGGAATGAAGACCAGCTGATGAGTAGTCGTGGGACACTCTCTGCAGGGTGTCCTGGGACTTGGGGGCAGCTGAGCTCTGTAACTCCAGAAGCAGGCCAGACTGGAGAAGGGAAGCAGTGGCTAGGGGCAGACCTCAGGGTGTTGTGTGAAGAAGCACATCTCCCAGAGAGCTTTCTCATAGTGGAATGTAGCGGCCTGGGAGAGAGGGAGTGAGCCCCCTGTCATGGGCAGTATGCAAATCGAGGCCAGACAAGTCCTGTCAAAGAGGCTTCAGGAAGCCTCCTTCTCCGAGAAACTGGGGAGAGCTCAGGGTCAGATTCTCTTAAGGCCTCTCTGGCCCTGAGAGTCCAGAACTCAGAGCCCTGTCATCAACCCCTAGGCTCTGGGGCCCAGCTGGGTCTCCTCTCGCTGCAAGGTGGACTTGGGTGCTGGGGATGGTCAGAGCAGGACCAAGGCAAGGGAGCTGCCTTTCACGGAAGGTGAGAGGTTCTCTGAGACTTCTGCATACCCAGACCTTACCCGTGAGAGCTGTGAACAAAGTTACCTACCTTTGGGACCTCAGCATCTGTGTCGGAAATGGGGAGGATCATAACCCACAATGAACACCCAGGAAGTGGTGGCAGTCTGCCCTTCCTGAGAGCTGGAGTCTGGGGGACCCAGGTAGGTGCAGAGGGGCTACTCCTGCAGCCATGACCTTCACTCCCCCTGACAAGTCTTCCCTGTCATCAACTAAGACCAAGATTTTTTTTTTTCAATCGAGCCCAGCAGCACCAAGGACAGAGCCCTGTGGCTCATCTTTACAGACTAGGCTCACTCATTCAACATTTCCCAGTGCCACTCGGGAGCTGGAGCCCCAGGGGCCCCAAAGGCAAAGCAGACCTTGTCCCCAGTTCCTAACAAAGTTAGAGAAGGAAGGGAGTCTGGCTGACATTGACTCTGGCTGACACTGACATTGACTCTCAGGTCTTCTTTTCTGCCCTGACTCTTGGCCCCCATTCCTGTCCTGTCTCAGGCCACTGTGTTCCTGAGGGGCAAGGAGGCCTGGTAGATTTACCGTGCACCTTGGGCAAGTTCCTAATCCCTCTGGCCTCAGTTTTCACACAGGGGAATGTTGCCTCTCTTCCTGAGCACAGGCTTTATCAACATTCAGGTCTGTGTCCTAGTCCTGGCTTGCCACGACTCACTGCATCACCCTTGGGCAAGCCACCAGCCTTCTCTAAGCCTCTTTGCTCATCTGCAAATGGGGATAAGACCCTCCACCACGCAGGGCTGTTGTAAAAGCAAATGAGATCTTGCAGCACAAGCCCTTAGCTCGGTGGCCAGGAAACTACACGACTACAGTGAAGTAGCTAAGGAAAAGGAGCCTTGGGGAGGTGCAGTGACCTTCTCAGGGTCCCACAGCAGGTGGGTGATGAATCTAGGACTGGAAGTTGGATTTCCAGCTTTCCAGGCTCCTGCCCAGGAGCTACTGAGACGGCACAGTGGTTACTCTGGGGGCTGCTGGAGGAGAGCTCCCCTCATGGGAAATGAATTGCGGGGCTTCCCTGGCAGCCCCCGTGGGGATCAGGCTTAACCTGAGAGTCCCTCAGTCCCCACCTGCCCCTCTGCTGGTGGCCTCCGGGTACATGCCAGTTCCAGCCTCCCCTGAAGGGATATTAGGCTTCCAGGGATGAGCCTGTGAACATGTGATGTGGAAAGAGGAGAGGAGACACACGGAGCGGGCAGGTGCGGGTCTATAGGCAGGACTCCCGATTTTAAGTGACAGAATCCTAAGTCAGATGGACTGTGGCAAAAAGGGAATGTATCAGTTCATGCCATCAGAAAGTCCAGTGGAAGGTAAAACTTCAGGCGTAAGTGGAACCAGGCACTCGGTGGTATGCTTGGGAAACTGTATATTCTCATTTCTCCACTCTGCCATCCCTTGGCTTTATTTTGCACAGTTTCCTTCCTGGTGGTAATATCACCAGTGCGTAGGACAGTAGCTGGCATACAGTTCACCTGGCTCTAGAGGCTCCAGGCTCACTTCCTACCAGCTTTGCAAACCCAGTGGAAAACCTGCCTCTTCCCCAGTGTTCCAGCAAAATCTCCAAAATTGACTCCGAGGCCCCCAGCGAAGCTCCCCCATCAACCCCTGAGCCTGTTCAGGACCCGAGGAGCCCACTCTTCTCTCACGGGCAGGCCTAGGTCACAGGTCCGCCACCCCCAAATTGTCAAGACTTGAGGGGAAGGAGGGGATCCCCAAAAGAAAAATAGCAGGTGGACCATCGTCATGAGAGGGGGTCTGGGAATTGGGTGGAAGGACCTGTGAAGGAGAACAATGACTGCCTGCAGGACAGGCCAGATAGCTGGAGCTGGGCCAGGTCTTCCCCAGAGGACTGGAGCCTGGTTATCTGGGAGGATGGGTGGGTCCTGAGGTCACCAACAGAGGCTGTCAGCCAACCATAGTCCTTGCCGGTAAACAGCAGGTTCTTGCTTGAAGGGGAATCCAAGTGGCATACCTCTACAGGGAGATTAAAAACCAAAAGCAGGGAGTCCAGGCAAGGAACAGAGACCCTCTCACATTAGCTCCAGCGAAGAGGGAGTATCAGAAGGTGCTGGAATCTTCCAGAGCCCTGGGTGGGAGGTGCCACGGCCCATGGGCATGGACTTGGAAAGCTGGCACCATGGACTCTCCTGTCAAGGGCTGCCCCATCCCTGGGACACTCTGGGCCCCTGTTCTCTCTCCCATGGTTCCCCAGCCCCGAGGCCGCCCCATGCCTTCTCGGCCCCGTGCCCACCTGGGCCACCATGATCACTGACCTCTTTGGTCACCTTCCTAAGAGAGAACCTCTTGCTAACTTTGCCAAGCCCCAGCTTCCTCATCTGTAAAGCACAGGTGGAAACTGTGAAGAGCAAACGAGATGCGGCGTTTTGCACAGTGATGGTGTGAGGTCAGCGCCCAATAAAAACATCTGTCCGGATTGTGGTGGGGACTCCATGAGCCTGGTTGATGGGCCCGGTGCATAGCAGGGGGGACAGGAGATGCTAGCTCCCGCTGTGCTCAGCCTGCAGGGGCCAGAGAGAAATTAAAGGAAGCAGCCTCAACTCCCAAATTCCCCAAAGCTACAGCTTCCCCTTCCTTGCACTCAAAATGGCTGTTTCGGTTCTAGCTTTAATTCCTGTTGAGTAGGAGGTAAGAAGGGGAAGTCGAAAAAGAGAAGAGAAACCAAGTTTTCTGCCCACCCTGTGCCCGTCTCCTGCCAGATTTGCCTACTTTCGTAGCCAGCCTGGTACCCCTGGGTTGGTGAGGGACCCAAACTCCCCCAGGAGTGGTGGGCGCTGCCCTCTGCCCATGGTCCTCTCGGCGCCCGGAGGCCCCGGCATCCGGAACCGGGCCTCGGGCTGGCTTGAGGCGGGCTCCTGCCCCAGCCTGGATGCTTCTGGGTCGGGGCTGGGTTGGTGACTGTAGCAGCAGCCGTAATGACCCTGGAAGGCAGGCACCGTGACCTGTTTGCCAAGTGAAGTCTCCGGCTCAGAGAGAGTAGGTGGCTGGCCCCGGGTCACTCAGTAAGTCGGCGATGGATCGCCGTCGGTCTGCCTCGTCAGGGGAAGGAAGCTGAGTCTTGACCCCTGTCATCCTGTGCCGTTGCTGCTCAGCTCACAAGCCAGAGGCCAAGCAGGGGGGTTTCCAGGCCATATTTCCCAGCAGGCAGGCAGGCCAAGGTTCGGAGGCCTCTTCCCACATCCAGCCGGGTCTGGGCTGGTTCCTGGCTGGCTGGCAGACAGTGACTCAGGCTTCCAGCTCCTGCCTCTGGCCTCCTCATCTCTTCCAGATAGGAGGGCCCTGGAGCAGGGACGGGGAGGGACCTACAGAGTCATCCAAAGGGGATCCTGAGGCCGTAGGAGCCAAGCAGCTCCAGGAGCTTCAGCCCTTGCCAGTCCTTCCTGACGTCTGTCCCGATTGCTTCTGCTGCGGGCACAAACCAATCCCACGTGTTGCCTGAATTGAAAAAAGGAAACTGGCCGGGGCTGTCCCTTTCTGGAGGGAGGGACTTCTGTGTTTCTGCCAAGGGTGTACCTGGAACGGAGATGGGCGGCGGATGCCTGATGTTGGGGCAATACTGTTAGGCCCTCTACCCCAGACGAACAGGGCTCCACACAGGCCCTGTCCCCCTGCCAGTGTCCCCAGTGGCTCCTGTGAGCCACATGGACCAGGTGATGCTCTGAGAAAAGGGCTTGAGCCGATGTGGGAATAATAAATAGCAGAAAGGCTGGGGAGTGGGTCAGGAGGAACTGAGGCTGGGAGCCCAGGCCTGAGGTGGCTCGGTGCCAGCCCCAGAGGGGAGGCCTTGGCCTTGTGCAGACCTGTCACCCAGCCCCCACCCCGGGGCAGCCGGCAAAAGGCTTGGGCCTGGCCATCCCGGGCAGTCTGCTGGCACCATCTCATGGCCAGAGGCCCTCAGTGTAGGAAAGACAATCCTCTGGGAATTTCCTGGCCTGAACTTCTAAGCATGGATTTCAGGGAAACCTTGGATAAGGAGTCTGTATTGAAATGTCCCCTGGCTGGGACACCTTGGGGAACTCACTGAGCTTTCCTGACTCTTACTTCCTTCATCTGTAGAACGGAGAGAACACTGTCCCCCACCACCCACCCGGAACGGCAGATAAACCATCCCGCAGAGGGTAGGTTGTTAAGAAAAGACACTGGGTGCAAAGAACCCAGAAGTGAGTGCGGACTGCCGTGCGCGGAGGGAGTCCAAAGTGGGGGCCTTCACGCGGGTCCTGGAATGGATTCATTCAGTTAACAAGAGTTAATACGGAGTCTGTGCCGCGTGCTGGGACACCTCCCCTGCGTGGTGTCATTCATGTCTCACCACAGCCTAGGTGGCAGGTACCACTAGTCATTCTCATTTGAGAATGAGATGTGAGAGCCACAGGAAGGATAAGCGGGAATTATTCGGAGAAGGTGGGGGGAAAGCATCCCAGGCAGAGGAAACAGCACGCACATGGGCCGGAAAGCCTGGTGGGGAAGGGCTGAAACTGGATCGGGAGCCCTGGAAGGCCTGGGAGCAGGGCCAGCCCCCTCAGGCCTCCCACCAGGCCCCTCTTCACACGACGCATCCCATGCTGTGCTCTTCTTCATTTCTCACGTGGGGTCGGTTCCTTCCCCGCCTGTGTGCTTCTTGCCTAGGATCCCCTCTTCACTTTTCATTCGTCCAAGCCCCCCTGGCCCTTTAAGGCCCAGCCACAGCTGTGCCTTCTCCAGGAGCCATTCAGGGTTACTCCGTCCTAGGTGTACCCATAACCCCCACGACCTGAGCTCTCCCATCTCAGCCCCGCCCAGATAGCAAGAACTCAGACTCAAGCCCTGCCCTGAGGCCGACACCTCCAGGAAGCCCTCAGAGCTGCTCCCATCCTTGGGACAGACACTATGATAGGGGTGACCACTGGAGATTGTCCTGGGAACCCAGCAAAGGACTGCTGGCTGGGCTGAAAGCCAGGTCTCCTTGCCCTCGGGGGCTCCAGCACCGCTAAAATCAGAACAGGAGACCCCCACTTGGAACCGGCACAAGCAACCTCCTAGCACAGACCTGAATAAACAGTAGGTGCTCAATCCTTGCACAACTGACCACGTGTTTACCAGCAGTTCAAACCTGAATTTTCTGTTTGACCCAAACTTTTGTCCCCGACTCAGTTCCCCAATCCCGCTTGCCGGTAAAGTGGGTTTGGGTGGGAGGTCAGTGCTTACACCTTCCAGGGTAGAAAGGGTCCTCCCTCACTCTGGCCGTTCATCCTCATGACATGCTGGTGGCCAGTATGACCGCATTCTACTAAGGCTCAGAGAGGGGAAGGGGCTTGTGAGTAGGGGCCAAAGTAGAACAAGAACCTGGGCCTCAAATGCCCAGGGAAGTGTTCTTTCCTTGCGCCACCCTGTCCCCTCTCCCCTAGCTGCCTTCGCTGCTCCCAATCAAAGCCTCCTTCCTCCAGGTCACCCCCCTCAAATGCTGCCTCTACTACCGGAGCTGGCCTCCTCGGGACAATGAGAAGCCACCTCACTTCCTCTGGCCATCCTAACAGCTGTGAGTCTTGGCTTGGGAGCGAAGAGGGGTTGGAAGAGGGCTTGGCACTGGCAGGGAGACTCTCACTCAGGTGAGTTTTCAGGGGCGTCACCTCTGTCCCCACAACCCACATCTGTCCCTCCCAGGGGCTCCAGACCTGCCATGTGGAAGGAGATAGTGGGTGCTAAGTGGAGGTATGTGGGAGAATCAGAGGGCATACAGTAGGGATTCAATAAATGGTTTTGGAGAAAAGGAAGAGAGGGAAGGAGGGAGGGAGAAGGTGACCAAATAAGTGAGTGTCTAAGTGGATTGCCGGGTGGAGGGATGGACATGTTCGTGAATGAGCCATGGAATGAATGGAGAAAGGAGGGATGGCTGGGGAGTGAGTGACTGGAAGGGGGCTCTGGGTGTTACAGCTAAAGGGGAAGCCAAAAGCTCTTATATCACCGATGTGCCCATTTGACAGATGAGAAGACTGAGAGAGGGCTGAGGAGAAAGGACGCTGCTGGGTCTGGCACCCCCACAGAGGTTTGACCAGCAGCCTCTGATTCTCCCCCCACCTCTCTTTCTACCCCCTCATCACCCTCTTTCCTCTGCTGGGGTGGGGAGTGTTCCAGGAAAGAGACCTTTTCTCCGCCTCCTTTCTCCTCTAGGCCCAGTTTCCGCCAGGCCTCAGTGTTGGGGGTGGCAGGGAGGGGGTGGCCCCCGCAGGGGCTATTTCAGTCAGAGACAGCCCTGCCAAGAAACAGAGGAAGCCGCCCGCCCCATCGGAGGTGTTGCAGCCTGGGCTGAGGGCAGGAGAGTGGAGAGCCTCACAGCTCGCCTCCCCTTGTGCCAGCGCATTCGAGGCCACCAAGGTGCTTCGGGGACAGGAGGCCACATGTGAGTGTTGGTGCATCCTGGCACTGGGGGCCGGTATGAGGTGGGCATGGGGGCCGGACACAAGGAACTGTGACTCTGGGCGGGCAGGCTGGGCCCCGCACTGACCTGAAGGAGGTCCGCAGTGTTGGGGGTGGGGGCAGAAGAAGGGACTCCATCCAGCCGGAGGCCCAGAAAGGAAGAAGCAAGATCGGATCTGGAGCTGGATGGACACTTAGTGTTTTGACAGACATGGGATGAATGGCACTTCGTGTGGAGCGAACTGCCAAGATGGGGAGGCCAGAGGGGAAGTCTGGATCTCTGGCTCTGAATGGTCGTGTGGCAGGGGTGGTGTCTCAAGGACAAAGTGGCAGGACAGGAGGGGACAGAGGGCCGCACCCAGGGGGGCCTTGGATGAGGCCGGAGGGCTCGGCAGCGAGCTGGAACGTCAGGAGTTTGAGCTTTTCCTCAAAGGGCAGAGGGATGCAGGGAAGGATGTCATCTATCAGAGCTGCTTGCTAGAAAGCCCCCCATCGTAGTCAGAGTGCCGGAGCCCAGGAAGACACTGGGGCCCGAGCTGGGCCAGGGCTCAGGGCCCAAGAATGAGGGACAGCCGTGAGAACTAGAGGAGCCCATGTAAGCCGCTGCCCGGAGGCAGGGGCCAAGGGAGCCCTCCCTCAGGACCAGCCCCTGCCCCGCCTCGGTCCTCAGAAGACAGAGTGTGCGAGAGAGCTGGGGTGACAGCCAGGCCTACCTTTCTCCGTGGGCAGCCTCTGCCTCCTTCCAAGAGGACTGGTCTTACCAGGGAGTGGAGAGCAGGAAATAGCTGAGGCCTCCCATCACCTGAGGCAGAGGCCTCTCTCCTGGGGTGGTATCTGAGGACAACAGGCCTCCCCAAAAAGTTCAGAGGCACAGCACTGCTCCTTCTACCAGCTTCTTCCTCCTCACCATGACTGTCGGCCCTAGCAGGCTGCCCTCCTCTCAAGGCCCGCCTCTTCTACCTTCCCCCCACCTGAGGACACCCCTCTCCACCCAGGGATCTCCTCCTCAACCCCCTGGGTCATGTTCCACCCTTCATCCTCCTCTGAAAAGTCTCTTCTATCCTGTGGCTCACACTGGTCTCCCTCTTCAGACTAGCATATGTATGTGTATAATTTTTGTATCTCTAGCTATCTACATCTGCGTCTATATACTGTACCTGCATGTACCCAGCAGGTAATAAGTGTGCATTTAAATGCCTGGCAGGTGAAAACAGGAGAATGAATGCATAAATGAAAGAAAGGCCCAGACAAATGAATGAGATGAGGAAATGAACTCTCTCCGCCTGTACTAAGCTTGGCTTCTTGGTTACAACGGGGGGCCAGCCATGCTTCTGCCTCTGGCTTCCCCCTACCCCCCGTGTCTAACTGGCTAGCTGGTCACCCAGCATTCCTAGTACCTGGGCTGAAACCCCACAAAGGGTTTTTTTGTAATTAAAGGTAATATGGCCAGTGGGACTATAAACTAGAGAATCCAAACCTCATTTTGCAGTTTCTCAGAATCTGGGAAAAATATTTTCGTCAAAATCAAATTAAAGTTGAAAGAAATCAGTTTGGGTAGTTATGTTTTGCTCTAACATAACTTTGAAATATCTCATAACTTGACTTAGCAGGGTATATGCACGTTGAGAACAGCCAACACTTGCCCTGTGCCGGGCACTGATCTTCCTAACAACCTTAGGAAGCAGATACTACGTGACCCCATTTTATAGACAGGGAAACCAAGCCACGGCAGTTCAATAATGAGCCTAAGTCCCCACAGTTCACATGTAGCAGAGCTGGGATTTGAACCTGGGCATCTGGACCAGAGCCCATTTACTTGGTCAACCCTCTGTCCTGTTCTGTGTGCATTTGCAGGATTTCCTATTTTTTCCTTCGCTTCAGTTTTTCCCATCTATTAATAGGGAGGGGGGTGATCTGACTCAATATCTCAAAGGTTTTGTCTTACAGGTCCATTGGATTTAAGTTGTGACTTCTCGCTGGACACCAGTAAATGTGGACATGCCAGTTGGGAGGTAGGTATCAAGAAGTCAGACCTACCTCACCAGGGAACCCCCCTTAAGGCACTTGTGCTGCTGACTCCCCCAAAACCTAGCCTGGGGGAAGAGTGGGGGGATGAGTAGGATACAATAGCATAGCGTGGCATTTTTTAAGCACCTACTGTATATCAGGCCTATGACATGTTTTACTGATCAGAACACAGACCCAGGAAAGTCAAGTGACATGCCTTGGGTTGAACAGCATAGAAGTAGGGGGGCCAGGATTTGAATGAGGCTTGCCTGGCTCTGAAGTTTGATTTATAACCTCTACATTCCATGTCTGTGGGCTGCACTAAGTTGCATCCTCTCAGTCAGGTGGTTGGGTTTGGTTCTGGCTCTGCTTCTAACTTGCTGAGTAAGATTGAGCCATCACAGCCTCTCACTGTGCTGTATTTTCCTCTCTATGAAAAGCAAGAAGTAGGGGCACCTGGCTGCCTCTGTCGGTGGAGTGCACAACTCTTGGTCTCGGGGTTGTGAGTTCGAGCCCCACCTGGGGTGTAGAGATTACTTAAAAATTAAAATCTTAAAAAAACAAAAACAAAAAAGCAAAAAAACAAGCAAGCAGGAGATTTGACTGGTCCTCAGCCATTTGCCTTCAGGAACGCTGTTCTCACTCTAGCCACCAGGGGGTGCTGTGGCCCAGTGGCTCTGCCAGACAGGCATGTGTAGCCTCAAGTCAAGTGGAAAGAGGCTCAGGGAAATCCTGAATCACTTTCTCCCCCTCATTTTGCAGATAACAAGATTGCAGCCAAAAGAAGGACCATGGCTTTGGAAGGTGGAGTCCAGGCTGAGGAGGTGGGCGCTGTCCTTTGTCAGCTCACAGTGTGTGGACGTTCTGTTCATGTCGATTAATTCAGAATTACCAGGGCCTTCTCTGCCCTGGACCCCTGACCGAGCTCTCAGACACAGAGGAGCATCAGACCTGGCACTTCTCTTCAGGAGGTTCCCAGTCAGTGTTGGACAGACAGACAGGCAGGCTCACCATGACCATAATCTCCAAACTCCAAAGTTGGGAAGCCCTGCATAGCTTGATTTTGTACCTCTAATCTCATGTCATTCTGAAAGATGGGTGTATCATTCCCCCATTTTTCAGATAGGAAAATTGAGACTCAGATAAGGTATATCACTAGCCCAAGGTCACATAGCTAATAGGTAGCACAGGTGGGACACAAACTAAAGTCTGTCTGGGGTACCTGGCTGGCTTAGCCCGCAGAGCATGTGACTCTTGATCTTGGGGTCATGAGTTTGAGCCCAATGTTGGGTGCAGAGATTACTTAAATAAATAAAACTTTTTAAAAAAGATTTAAAACAACAACAACAAAAAAATCCTAAAGTCTGTCAATCTCCACTTCCAGAGGAGACATTTGACTAGGGTTTTGAAGGATGAATAGAAGTTCGCCAGGAAGGTTGGTGGGAAATGACTATTATAGAAAGTGAACCGGATTTTTCCCAGGCTTGAGCTTTATTATATTCCAGGTTTCCTTAAAGTGAGGACTGTGTGGGGCCTCCATGGGGTGGTGAATATCAGAGATGGTTCAGGTGGAGATCAGGGCCCAGAGAGGGACAGGGGCCTACCGGAAGGTCAGTGAGTGTAGTTACTGACAGGTTGTGTGTTGCTTCCCCAGCCTCTCTGGATGTAGGAAGCGCCATCGGGCAGCCATGGAGTGGGACAATGGTACAGGCCAGGCCCTGGGCTCTCCGCCCACCACCTGCGTCTACCGAGAGAACTTCAAGAGACTGCTCCTGCCGCCCGTGTACTCAGTGGTGCTGGCGGCTGGCCTGCCCCTGAATGCCTGTGTCATTGCCCAGATCTGCACGTCCCGCCGGGCCCTGACCCGCACGGCCGTGTACACCCTGAACTTGGCCCTGGCTGACCTGCTGTATGCCTGCTCCCTGCCCCTGCTCATCTACAACTATGCTCAGGGGGACCACTGGCCCTTTGGTGACCTTGCCTGCCGCTTGGTCCGCTTCCTCTTTTACGCCAACCTCCACGGCAGCATCCTCTTCCTGACCTGCATCAGTTTCCAGCGCTACCTGGGCATCTGCTACCCGCTGGCCCCCTGGCACAAGCGTGGGGGCCGCCGTGCGGCCTGGCTGGTGTGCGGGGCCGTGTGGCTGGCCGTGACGACCCAGTGCCTGCCCACAGCCCTCTTCGCCGCCACCGGCATCCAGCGTAACCGCACCGTCTGCTACGACCTCAGCCCGCCCGCCCTGGCCACCCGCTATATGCCCTATGGCATGGCCCTCACCGTCATCGGCTTCCTGCTGCCCTTCATCGCCCTGCTGGCCTGCTACTGCAGCCTGGCCCGCCGTCTGTGCCTCCACGACGGCCCAGCGGGGCCGGTGGCCCGGGAGCGGCGCGGCAAGGCGGCCCGCATGGCCCTGGTGGTGGCAGCCGCCTTTGCCATCAGCTTCCTGCCCTTCCACATCACCAAGACCGCCTACCTGGCAGTGCGCTCCACAGCCGGTGTCCCTTGCTCTGTGCTGGAGGCCTTTGCCGCTGCCTACAAGGGCACGCGGCCCTTTGCCAGCGCCAACAGTGTGCTGGACCCCATCCTCTTCTACTTCACTCAGAAGAAGTTCCGCCGGCGGCCACACGAGCTGCTCCAGAAGCTCACAGCTACATGGCAGCGACAGGGTCGCTGAGTCCGCTCGGGCAGGACACCTGGGGCCTGCGCACCGGAGGCCCCTCCAACCCCAAACCAGGCAGAGAATTAGAGCTTAGCTCAGCTGGGCATGGAGTGAGGTCCCCTCCAGACTCCAGAATCTCACTGATGACTATTTCTTGAGCCCGCGCTCTGGCCCTGGCCCTGTGGGTGCAGAGAGACAGGCTTGGACCCGGCCCTCCAGAAGGTGCCAGTCAGCCCCGGGGAGTCAGGGAAGTCACGGGAAGCTGTCCACAAAAACAGCGTGGCACGTACTGTGACTGAGGAGTATGCCGGAGGCTTTGGGGTCACCAGTACAGGGACTGAGGGAAGATAGGAGGAGGAGGTGAGAGCTTCTGGAAAGGAGCGTTTGAACTGGAAGAATATGAGCTCTCTGGAGGTGTGTGATGGTCCCTTCATTCAGCAAACCTTTACCTGCACCTTGTCCTTGGGCCCGGGTTGATTCTGGGGCCCCGGGAGAAGCAGTCCTAACCCTGCCCCATATAGGCTCCCAACTACAGGGCTTGCAGACACTTGACACAGTGATGTCAGGGCTGTGACAGAGAGAAGCATGGCTGGGGAGGGGGGGAAGGAGTAAATAGAGGATGCCCATGATCCAGTCCAAGAAGTCAGGAAAGATCTTGGGATGAGGATGGGGGGGCATCTGAACCAGATGTTGAAGACTGAGTGGGAGGTCGGCCAGTAGAAGTGGGAGTGTGCTCCCACAGCCCTAGGCTGGACCCTGCCCTGGGGCAGAGAGAGAGAGAGAGTTGGGGTGGGGGGCAGGCACACGGCCTCCTGTGTGTGAAAGCTGGGAAAACAAGAGCTGTCCCATGGCTACCCTCCAGATAAGGGCAAGAGTGGCCTCGGATGTTGCAGGCTGTGGGGACTCAGCAGAGGAGGGAATCAGGGAGCACGTCTTCAAAGAGGTGGAGCTTGAGCTGGGGAGGAATCCAAAAGGCAGAGAGAAGAAGGCTGCTCCTGATGGAAGGCACTGTGTGTGTATAAAAACCCAGAGGTCGAGATATGCTGAATCTGGCCGTAAACAGTTTCAGTTAAGCCCAGGAGGCGGCAGTGGGGGGGGGGGGGGAGACCAGAGCATTGAATGCCAGGAAGAGCCCCAGACCCTACCTCTTCTCCACCTACCTCTTCAAATGTGCCTCTTTCAGCCTCAGGGTAGCCTGGGTGCCTGAGGACCCCTCCACCAGGCCTCCCAAGTGAGGGGAAATAGCCCTTCAACACTGCTTCATTCTAGAAGAAGTCAACAGCTTGGAGGGATGCAGGGCCAGCAGGAGGCTGCAACATGGAGGTGCAGAGGTCCTGTGGCCAGGAGCCTGCCAAACAACTCAAGACGGACTCTCCCATGTGTTCTGCTCCTGCCCCCCCCAGCTCCCTCATTCTGGCCTGTGGGTGCCTGGAAGCCGCTAGAGGCTGTCTCATGGAGGCATCTCACACAGACTCGAGCCTTCAAAAGCTTTGGCAAGGCATCTTCACTGAAGATCTCTGAGGGATTCCACCACATAAGGCCTCTTTACCTGCTCTTCCCACCCACCCCTCCTTTCAGCCCCACCCATAGAGCTCCTTATCCCCTCTACCACCCTGCCCACCCCATCCCCCTAGCTTCTCCTCCAGTCCCTGTTCCCTCCTCCCAGATCTCAGCTTTCCTCCTGTAGAACAAACTAGCCTGCCCTTGGCTGCTGGTGTACCACTCAGACCCTGCACACAAACCGGCCATGACCAAGAGTCTCCCTTCTCAGAAAGTAGAGGGGAGAGAGGGCAGGGCGGAGGGACAGGGCAGGGAGGGGAAGGACTGCTTAACTTAGTATTTTTCTTTTAGCCCTGTCTCATCTCCGGGGCTGCTGGGTCACGGGGCCCTTCAGAGAAGGACTCTGCCGGCATTAAACTCCATAGACATGTTGCAGACGTGCTTGCAACTGGCTGAGGAAGGGGGAAAACCAGGCCCAGCCCATCTTGGAAATCCATCAAAAGTGCCCCAATAATTTGGACAGAAGGAACTTTGATTCTTTGGGTCACAGCGAAAAGACGTGAGGCAATGTCAGAAGAGGTCTGTTCCCTCTACATTGTGAGGTCATGCCAAGCAGTCCAAATTCTAGCTACTTTGCGTCTTGTTCCGAGTCTGAGACCAGACTCGTCAGCTGCCTGCCCCAGGTGACTAGGGGAATGGGCGACCAGAAGGCAGAGGGCCTCTGCCCACAGTGCTGGCTGAGCCCTGTGGGGAGTCCCAGCAGACTGCCAAGAACTGTGACCCTTTGGTTACTTTTCCAAGAGTGGAAATGGTGGGCCGCAGGTGAATCCCATTCCCAGCTTGCCTTCGTGAGGCAGAATCGCATAAAGGGTAGGGACTCCAGAGCCAGGTCCCCTTGCGGTTTATCTTGGCTCTACCACTTAGTAGCTGTCTTATTCTAGGCAAGTTATTTAGCCTCCTTGTACCTTAACTTCCCTAGCCGTAAAATGGAAATAGTAATGATATCTATCTTGTAAAATGATCGTGAGGATTAATATATGCAAAGCACATAGAATAATGCCCGGAACATAGTAAGCACACAATGCCTGGTACTATTATAATGAACTTGCCTTCTGTGCGCACAGGTTCCTCCAGCATCTCTCTCTGGGAATTGGCCTAGGACGTTTCTAAACAAGGGGCTTAGAGCAGAGGATTTTTCCTTTGCCTTCACCTGGGAGGCAACTGGTCTTTTAAGAAAAAAACTCAGCACACTTTTTTCAGAACAAGGGCCATAATCCATGAGCCCCATCTGTTCCTGTAAGAAGGAAAAGTCATTTATTACCTGCTGGTACGAGGGACTTCAGGTGCCATTTGGGGAGCTTGAATTGCCCCCTTCCTTCTGTCTTTTTGTCCCCACACCCCCACTCTCTCTCTTCACTTTAACCCAGAGCACACTCCGTGATGGGCGAGCACGCTGGGGAGGTCTGCTTGCCGGGGTGGAGCCAGAGGGGACATAGACCGAGGTGTGGCCATAGAGCATGGTGGGGGGTCCAGGGAGCACATGGGTTCACAGGGGTCTGAGGTGATTCTCATGGCTTGGGGAAGACTTCCGGGGGGGTAGAGTGGTGCAGCTGGGGCTTGAAGGATGGCTGTAATTAGACTGAAGATGAGAGGGCCAGGCTGTTCCTGGTGTGGGGAACAGCACAGCCCAAGGCGTGGAGGCTGTTGGAGGACAGGTAGGGAGGGTTGTGGCGTGAGATCAGGCCAGACAGTTGTCAGGGCTAGAGAGTCACAGGCTTGGGGCCAGCCCAGGGAAGCACCGGGGAGCCACGACAATGACAGCAATGGCCATTTGCTGGGCTCCGCAGGTTCTAGGCACCGTGCAGTGTGCTGTATACACATTTTTTCGTTTAATCCTTACAATACGTCCAATTACAGATGGGGAAACTGAGGCCCAGATGTGAGAATTGATGTGTCAAGTTCACACAGCCTTTCTCTGACCCAGATGCTAGATGCCACCCTCCACCTCTCCCATCCTCCCTCCCTTCCCTTTCCTTTCTTCACTTGCCTTCCGAGTGCGCACCTGCCTCAGCCAGTCCCAGTAACTGGGGACCCCCTAGGAAGTTGTGACAGAGACAGCTAAGTGCCAACCACAATATCAACTCTCTTTTAATTGGGCACGTGTCCTCCTAGGATGAAAACTTCCTTTCTTAGCCTTACTTGTAGCTAAGTATGACCAGGTACCTTAATCCTGGGCAATGGCAGATAAGCAAAGTACCCTAAGGCAGTTTAATATGGGGAGAGGATGAATGTCTGTCCTTTGCCTCCCCTCCCTTCTCACTGCTCACAAAGGGGATATCACAACTGGAACACCATCTTGGACCGTGAGAAACAGCTTGGGTTTCTGACTATTCCAGTCTGGGACCACCTAAATCAGGACTTTTGCATAAGACAGAAATAAATGTCTATCTTTTCTAAGCCACTGGTTTTTCGGGCTGTTGTTACCCACAGCCAGATGAATCCCTTTACTTGGGATCTATCCTGAGATGTGGACCTAGAGGGAGGCCAGGCAGCGTCCTGGACTGGGGTGAGGGCCAGGGTCTAGCCTGCTGACAAGCTAGGAGTCACCAGGGGCTGGGGATACCCGGGAAGGCTTAGAAAAGTTGCAAAGCTTGGGGAGTGGTCATGCTGCTTTTGGCTGGAGACTGAAGGGGTAGATGGGTTTCCTGAGGGAGAGAGTAAGAAGGAAGGGCCTGGAGAGAACCCTGGGAACTCCATTAAGGGGCTGGGCAGGATGGGGAACCAGAGAGATGGCAGGTCAAAGCCTGGGGGTTTCTGAATGGTGGTGGAAGGGGAGGTGGGTGAGTGAGGGAGTAGCAGGAGGGGAGGAAGTGGAGGTGATGGGTGGGGAAGAAAAGAGAGAAGGTTCCCAGGGAGGCCAGGTCCAGGGAAGGCACTTCTATGACAGGAGACCTGTGAGCGTTGGCTGTTGTAGGTTGAGGACAGGGGCAGGGCCAAAGACGGAGGAGCCAGAGACTCAGGAACCAGGGTCTGTCCTTTTGGAAAAGCCCAGGGGCGCTGGATCTGTCCTAGTAATAGAAGCAGCTTTCTCCTCCCTCCCGCATTCATTTGTTCGACACACATTCTCTCTGCTCCTCCAAGATGGCAATAGGAACACAGAGGCAGCTCAGACCCAGACGCTACCCTCAGAAAGAATCTGGGGGTGAGGGTGGGGGTACAGACAAGGAAACAGTTCAGCCACTAAACAACATTTATTGAACACCTACCATGTGCCAGGCATCATGTGAACAGTGGGTCCCTGCCCCTCAGGGAGTTCCTAGTCTGATGGAGGAGGACGGCAACAATGAAATAAACAGAACCCCGATCATTACAGCTGGGGAGGAGAGCTCAGAAGAACATAAAGAGAGGTAAGGGGCAGGGCGCCTGGGTGCCTCAGTCGGTTGGGCGTCTGCCTTTGGCTCCGGTCGTGATCTCAGGGTCCTAGGATCGAGCCCCACCTCCGGCTCCGCAGGGAGCCTGCTTCTCCCTCTGCCTGCCTCTCCCCCTGGCTTGTGCTCCTGCTCTCTCTCTCTCTCTCTCTCTC
>CM052884.1:48594131-48627862 GCA_028534135.1 Potos flavus | reverse complement strand
ACACCTGAGCCAGCTTGTTGAATGAACGAATGAACGAATGCATGAGTGAGTGCTGTGCACCAGCTCCCTTGCTGGTCCCTCTATGACAATGGTTCCCAAAGTGCAGGCCCTGTGTACCCCCAGGGAATGTGTTGGAAATGCACATTCTCACCCCCCCTCACTCCAAAACACACACACACACACACACACACACACACACACACACACACACCACCCTGCAGACCTGAAACTCTGGGTGGGACCCAGCAATCCGTCCACTGGCAGCACAGAGCCTTCAAGGCCTAGAGCCTGCCTGGCCACATCCCATCCTAGGGCACAGGTCCTGGCCGAGCCCCCCCTGCCCCTCGGAGGCAGAACCAGGGTCCCCCAGGAGGGCCCCAAGCCCTCCTCTACCTCTAGTTTGAACCAAGAAATCTAGTGAGTCCAGCTGCCTCTTACCCTCCCTATGGGATGGATTATGGACTTCCCTGGGGGTGGGGCACATTGGGGGAGGGTTTGGAACCTCCGGACCAGTTGACAGAGTGATGATTTAAGCAGAGAGGATGGACACACCCCCTGGACAAATCTAAATAGCCGGGTTCCAAAGATAATCCCACACCAGCAGGAGGGCCGCGGTTGGAGCGCCGTCTCTAGCCCATTGCTTGATCACTGTCGCTACTTAACTCACTTTTGGTTTTCTCTCAGCACCTCCTCCCCCATCTGACCCTGATTCCAGCTACATGACCTGGGGCCTCATCTCCCCTGAGCAGCTGGGAGGCTGTGGACAGCTTGGACTTGTTAGTAAAGTGCGTCTATGCCCTCGCTCACTCCAGCAGGACCAGGCCCTGCACAGATGAACCACTCTGGCTGGGGTCCAGGAGCTGCCAGACAATATACAGGACTCAGCAGAGGGAGTCACCTCTGCCTGGGGCGGGGGGAGTTAGAGGGTATTCAGGGAGGCCTTCCTGGAGGAGGTGGGGTTTGAATAACCTCCTGAGGTCAAGAAATCCAGAGGTACGTGGGTGCCCAGATGGCAGAGTTCACGGGAGGCCGCTGCCCTGGAGAAGGGGGCAGGGCTTGGCGCTGAGGCACTGCTTGCTGCTGCTGTCGCTTCATTAAAGATGGCTAATTACATCCAAGCCTGTTGTCATGGCAACAGGGGGAGCTGGTGGGGTGGGGAAATGAAAGGAAGTTGAGAGAAGGAACAGGAGCACCCAGCTGCTGAATCGGGGTGCGCAGGGATCACCCCCACAACAGCAAGGCATCGGAGCCCCTCAGGGTGAGGTCAGCCGGGATGGGCGTTGGGGGACACCATGTATGCCCGGAGCACCCCTGTGCAGCTCTGGTTCTTTTGTTGTTTGGCTGAACTGAACCCCACCTTTTAGGCGCTGATGTCTCTTTTCCTTTTGGGTATCTGCGGTTGTTTGGAGTGGCTCGGAATCATTTCTACAAGCGTATGAGGTGGCTGGTGAGGGCCCTGCTCTCCTTCCCATACGCCACACCCCAGCATGACACATACACCCCCCTCCTCCCACCAAGCAGCTCCCGTCCTCCTTAGGCAGGGGAAGACGAGAGGCAGGGAGGGGCCGAGGGCTCTGCTCCACCACCCCACACCCCACTGTAGGAGAAGCAGGTTGGGCACCCCAGCTGGGTGGAAGCACCCTTCTGCTGGTCCTGGGGGACACCTAACTCTCCCTCCCTCCACTCAGTCAGCTGACACTTCCCCATCTCTCAGAGAAGCCCGATACCTTGTTTGCGTGCCTCTGGACACACTGCCCGCTGTGAGCCCCACCGAGACCTCTTACAAGGTGTCTCGCCCGCTTGGGCCCTCCTGCAGCTAGCACTGGACCAGGTGGCGGCCGGGGATGAGAAAGGACATATGGATGGACGAACGGATGGGTAATGAGTACGGGCTGACTGAGTGAAAGGATGGGATGATGACAGGCGAATGAAGGAAGGGACGGGTGAGCAGAACGATATGTCAGCAACAAATGAACACATGAATGGGTGCGCAGACGCCGGCTCCACGCATGAGTGATGCACGGAGTTTTTATTTTACTCATTTGTTGATTACTTCCACAAATAATATTTATTGAGTACCTCCCAGGTACCAAGCACTCTGCTGGGGATTTACAGGGAAGAAAAGAGGCCCGTGCCCTGCTGGGCACCACAGTCCAAATGGGAAGACAGGGATTGAAAAAGAAAGGACAAAGGCATTTCAGGTTCTGGGGCAGTGGGTCTCCTCGGGCTCCTGTGGGGTGGGGAGGGGTCTCCAGCTCTTTATATCTGCACAGCTCTGAGTATCTGCTAGAGGGTCTGGACCCCAGAGGTGCCCACACCAGACTGGGAGCACCGTCATCTTAGAATCCTCACCATCACTAATGCTGTCAGAATACCATTCGGGTGTCAAGCCCCCCACCATTGCTTTCCAAGCTCTGACTCCTTTAATCCCCACAGCAGCACTACATCAAGGGCTCTGTTATTGCTTCTCCTCTATTTTACAAACAAGGAAACTGAGGCTCAGGGCAGTCACCTAAGTGATAAGAGGTGACACTGAGGTGGCGGCCTGCAAGGTCCATATTCTGCAACCCACCCTCTCCCCTGAGAGGACAGCCCATCTCCACTGCCCCTCAAGCCTCATGCACTCAGCCTGGCCTCCCGCCTGCCTCCACGGTGCACTAGTTGCCTGAACTGCCTGTCTCCGGCCTCGCTGGTACAGAGATAATGACGTAAAGAGGTTCTCCCGACCTAGGGTGGTTTTGGTGGAAGACAAAATGCCATCAACAGGTCACGCTGGGATCAGGGAGAATCCTCTTCCCCGGGAACCAAGCCCTGGCTAATGGCCCAGATGGACCGTCTGATGTTCCTGACCCACCGATCTCCACCAGCGTGGACTAGCGCTGGATGGCCCCGACCTGATGCGCTAGTCATTTCCCTGACAGCGCTGCGCTCCTCAGGTCTTCGGGTTCGTCACTGAGACCAGAGTTCCAAGAGAGGGACTTCTTGGCACAGAAACGAAGAGGGCAAGCTCTGAGGCCACCGCTTGGGCTCACGTCCTGGCTCTACCACTCGGTGGCGATGTGACCTTCGACAAGCCACTTCCCTTCTTGAGGCCTCAGTCTCTCCATCTGCTCTCATCTCAGACCCCTTCCCACTTCTTCTCATCATCTGTCCCTTTGTCCTGCCTTCCCGGATCATGGCCTGTCCCCTACAGACACTCTCTTCTGGAAGGAGGAGCCTCTCGAGGCTCCACAGAGTTCCCAGGCAGTGTCCAAACCACAGGGCTCCCCTGAGACTGGCTGCTCAGGCTGGGCCCCGGAATTCTGGGGCATGCGTGCTCAGGAATGGGAAGGAGGGATCGAGAGCCAAAGGGGCCTCAGGTCCTTCCTGCCACAGGAAGGCTGCTGCCCTGCTTAGGTGGGACCGTGAGTGACACGATGTGTGTCCCATCTGTGTGGACTCGCCCACGTGTCTGTGTATACCCCTGTCGGTGGTCCGTGACCACGTGACCACACAGCCCATCGGGGGGAGACGGTCCATGCGGTTCCGTGGCAGAGGTGAACAGCGAAGGCCATTATCAGTCATAATCAAAGGCAGCCACAGCTGTGGTTTCCTGAGCACTCACCACGTGCCGGGCACAAGCCTAGCACTTGACACCGCTGTTGCCTCTTATCCACAGAGCCACCCGGGGAGGTGTGGCGGCTGGCACTTTCCTAAGACAGCTACCCCAGTATTCTCCGTGCCGCCTGCTCCTCTTACAGTGTGCTACTGACACTCCTCCGTAGCCTGGTGAGGCTTGGGTCCCCTCCCCCTTGCAACCGGGTGACTTCTGGGACTGCCTCGGTGAACGGAAGACAGCAAGAAGGATACCACGTGACATCCAAAGCTCAGCCATAAAAACGCCATGCACTTCCACCTTGCTGTCCTGGGTCCCTTGTTCCCGGAACCAGGCTGCCGCATTGGGTGGAAGCCCAGGCCATCCAGAGGCCACGTGTAGGAGCTGAGCGCCCAGATAAGGTCCCACCCAGACGCCAGCACGGACTGCCAGATCTCTGAGCGAGGAAGCCTCCAAGGGGATTCCAGCCCAGTCACTATCTGGTGGCAACGGCAGGAAAGACTGAGTGAGAACTACCTAGCTGGGGAAACTGAGGCTCAGAGAGGTAACGAAGCCAGGTGAAGCCAGGAAGCGGCAGAACCAGGCTAAGAACCCAGCGTCCTTAATGTCTTAAAGGGAGAAGGGAAGCAAGGTGACGATTTCTGCACAGACCTAGATTTCGTCTATTGGCCCAGAGGAGTCCAGCTGGGACCCCTATCCCAGCATCCCTAGAAGATTTCACCTTCTAGAAACTGACGGAAGTTAGAGGTGGCAGCTCTCACTCCCTGTGCTGGGGGCTCGGGCCCAGTTTCTGGCCGATGAACCATGCTGGCCACCACTCAACCCAGAAGAAACGCCTCCCCTCACTGCACTCCTGACCCCCTCCTGGGCCTCCAGGAGGGACCTGCACTCCCCATGCCCTTGGTGGAGTCTGACTTTTACCACCAGCTCACGTCCAGCGAGGTGCTGCTTCTCATGTATTCTCTCATTCAATCCTCACACCAATCCTCTAAGTTACGTGTAACTAACTATTCCCTCCATTTCACAAATGACTAAACAAAGGCTCCAAGAACGGAAGCAATGTGCCTGAGGTCAAGAAGTTGGACGGGGCAAAGCTGGGACTTGGCCCCAAGTAATCAGCATAACAGAGGCTAGTGACTTCCTCAAGGTCACAGAGCACATAAATGAACCAAGCCAGATGCAGGACACCTTGAAATAGATGGTGACGGTCTGTATTCTCTTCCTTGGATGACTGGCAATAACAGGAGAGATGGAAACAAGAGGGTGGCCTGTGTCCACGGCACCCCCTTCCCCCAATAAGGTCCATAAAGGCAGAGCGCAGGACTCTCTGTGTTCATAGCTGTGTCCCTGACCCACACGAGGTACACAATACATATGTGTCAAATGACTGACTTGCTCCGTAACTTAGCGGAGTCACTCCCTACTCCGGGATTCTTGCCTCCTCTGTAGACAAATGGGGAAGGAAGGAGGGTTCAGGTGGACTCTAAATTCCCCGCCATGCTCCCTGAAGGAGGTGTGTGAGTGAGGCCACACCCGAGGCAGCCAATGGACAGACTGCCCATCCTCCTAGATTTCAGGCACCGCCCATCCTCCTAGATTTCAGGCACCGGGATTCAGCCTTCCGCTTTAGTGAGAGCTGGGGCTCCAGAACTGCACTTCCAGCAGACACCCACAGATGGCAGCAGAGGCCTGCATGGCAGGGGCTGCGGTGCATGTGGTTTGAATTTAACTGGTCTTTTTTCTTGTGGGTTTTTTCCCTTTCTTCTTCTCTGCCCTCCCCCATCCCCGCTTAATTTCAAGAAGATACAGCTGGACCTTCCAGCTTGGGAAGGAAGAGTTTCTTAACATCAAGGATAATGGCCGGAAGCAGGAGGTGGGGGGTAGGGGGGTAGATGGATAGAGAGACCCCAACAGATGTGAAAAACACCTCCTGACCAGCTAATATGCTCTGAATTTCCTCATCTCCAGGGCCCAAGAGGCTGGGGTTGCCATCTGTACTTTTCAGGCAGAGAAACTGAAACCCAGATCTTCTGGGTCCTACATCTGAGTCTGAGAGGCCAGGTTGGCCCTCCCTTGGAGGCCAGGGGTGGGGGGCAAGGACACCACTGGGAATCTGATGAAGCCTTAGAGTAGGATTTATTAAATCTGGCAACCGTAGCTCCCAGGAAATGCACCCACCCAACCCCGTGCGCACTTCTGCCCACAACAGTGGTCTGGCCCGTGGTTCCAGTCCTAGCTCAGAACCTGTGTATGAGGTCACCTCCCAGAGCCCTCCCCTCCCAACTCCAGAAACTGTCTCATCCAGAATGTCTAAACCTTGCTCAGCAGAGAACAGTGCAGAGATTTGGGCCCAGCACCACCACCTTCTAGCTGTTGCAAACATCCCTTCCCTTCGGCCTCAGTTTCCCCACTTGGAAAATGAGGGTGAACACTTCCTGCCCAGTAGATGCTCTGCGAAGGAGGGCTCCCTTCCCTCGCCTCCACCCAGTTCTCCAGCATGCAGGGAGGCCGGGGTGAGGGATCGTGGGAAAGGAAGTCATCTGGTGTCTGTTTCCAGACCCTCCTGCTCCCTCCCTCTCTCGGACCCAGGCACAAGCTAGGGAGAGGGAGGGGGTGGGCTCCATTTGTGTGTGCCTTCGGGGTGGGATGGGGTGTCCTGCCTCTAGAGCGGAAGATGACTCACCGGGCTGTGGGCCAGGCACCCTGGGAAAGGCCAGGCCAGCCCCAGGCCAGAGCCCCAGGGAGCTGAGAGGCAGGGAGGAGGGAGCGGGGCCTGCCTGAGCTGCAGATATGCTCCCGGGGGGCTCTGAGCAGACAAAGAGGCAATCTTCCCCACTTACAATGGTGCCAGAAATTGTACTCAAACCACCAAAGGCTGAGGGAAGCTTGAGGTGTTATCGCTCCTACCAGCCTATGAATCTGACCTCTGTTCTAAGTTTGGATGCTGCCAGAACAAGGCACAGGTGACCCCTCCCCTTTGGAGCTTGCAGACTTCAGTATCCAGGCCTAAACAGGCTGGCTCACAATAAGTGCCCAGCACATATTCGTGAATCAGTGAATGAATGAAAGTAAGTTTCAGTGTTATGAACGTGCATAGCAAGCTTAGAATGCCCATGTTCCAGCCCTCCTTATAAAGGAGGGAGCCAGAGAAAGGTCCGTTCCTTCTCATTTTACAGATAGGCACTGAGGCTCAGAGAGGAAAGTGTCTTGAGACCCTCAGGGCAGCAGGCAGTCAGCTGAGGCTAGAACTGGGCCCTTGGGGCTTTTCCACTAAATCTGGTCCAAAGGGGTCCAACCTGCTCAGAGGCATTGTGGCCCCCACCTCTCCTACCCCTACCCTAGTCCAAGATCCAGGGGTCACCCCAGGAGAGGAGCGAGTTCAATCCATCAGTAAGTCTCTCTGGCTCTAAAGTAAGCCCTGGGTCCCCTGGCCCAACCTGGAGCCCAGGGAAGCCCCTCCCATCATACCAGATAAGCCTAGGGTGGTCCAGCTGCCCGGGACCAAGGCCTGCTCAACAATCCCTCCACCCCAGCCTCCAGGGGGCTGTCACTGGGTCTGGGTCACGCTGGTAGAAGTGGTCTCTACCTTGGGCAGACCAAAGGCAGCCTCAACTTCCAAGCCTTGCTGCTCGGGATCGACAACTAGTGACCAGTCCTCGTGCCTGGGCCACCACACTCACCCATGTGTGGTGCACGCATGTGGGTGTGCACACGCACACACAACAGGATTCAGAGCTGAAAGTCAGCCAGAGACAGGCCTAGGCTCCACTGTCCCAAAGCCCCAGGACCGGGACTACCACTTCCAGGAAGCTGTCCTAATACCCCAGATCTGACGACTCCCCTCCTGCTCCGAGCACCTTAGGCCTCTGCAGTTGCAACCGTGTTCTCCTGACACTGATAGTAAGTGGCCTCACCCAGCACTTCACTGATTACGGAATGCTGGTAGGGCCTAAGCTCATGGAGCCTCATAGCAACTCAGGGGGGAAACCAAGGCTCAGTGAAGAGTCATAACTTGCTCAGGTTCTCAAGATGAAGGTGGTGAGGCGGGGGCCCAAATCCTGCCCTCTGTCGGTGACCTGCAGTGCCCGAGGTCGGGAAGAGAGCACTGGCATACAAATAGGAGTTCATCTCTCTCAAGCGGTTCTGAGTGCTGCTTACAGGTGTTTAAGTTAACCCGGAGACAGACCTCCTAGGTGAGCCCTATTTTGACCCTGCTTTTACACAAGACGAGATGGGCACAGAGAAGTTAAGGACTGGGTTCAAGGTCTCGCGGTAACAGGGTCTGTGCCCACGGGGTATCCCGGGGTCAGGATGTCTGTCCACATCTGTTCCACTGGGCAGGAGAGGGGGTGCCTTCCTGCCCAGGGGACAGCGGCAGCAGAGGGGGACAAGGACACTGACACTGCCTTCTTCACAACGGTCGGAACTGACTGTGAGGCTGCGGGAATCACGTGCTTAGGGAGCTCTTTAAAGGGCCACGGGGAACAGTTCAGTGTGATATTAACTGAGAGCAGCAAGAAGCATACATCCTGCACCATCGCCACATCATGAAATAGACACATACATACATACATATAATACATACCTACATATATATGCACATATGCAAGGAGAAAAGCCCGGAAGCAAATACACCAGACACCCGAAAGTTAACAGTGGGTGGGAGCCCTGGAAGAAGGAGGGCAAAGCCAGAGACCACATTGCACGGACGGCCGCCCCAACCTCCAGGAGGCCCACATCAGTGCCAGTTTCACCTATACAATATGGGATAGGAAGGGCTTACTTAGCATCTGGAACAGAGCTCTCCACAAACACTGGCTCGTTATGAATAACCAGAGAACCTTAGAAGGCAGGTGATCTCAGGGGCGCCTGGGTGGCGCAGTTGGCTAGGTGTCCGACTCCTGGTTTTGGCTCAGGTCAAAATCGCAGGGTCATGGGATCAAGCCCCGGGCTGGGCTCCCTGCTCTGCTGGGAGTCTGCTTGGGATTCTCTCACCCTCGCTCTCTGCGCACACCCCCCACCCCTATGTGCGCACACGCTCTCTTTTGCTCTCTCTCTCTAAAAAAATAAATAGGTAGGTCTTAAAAAAAAGAAGGCAGGTCATCTCAGAGGCATGCCCCTCCCAGGACAGGCAGCCCCTGGCAGTCCTTGTTTGCATAACCCCAGGGCCAAGAAGCTCACCCCCTCCGAGGGTACCACGGTAACTCCTTCCACGATGGCACATGTCTGCTTGGGAAAAAGCCCAAGATAGGATGGGTCCCTCAGTCCCTAGGCAGCCTTAGCACTGGATGGTGGTGACCTTAGGAAGGATCTTCCATCTCCCATTCCAAATCCTTTCATGGGGCGATTCTCCAGGTGTAAGTTTCGAAGACGCTTTCTGGGTGGCTCTTTTGCCCCAGCCCAGGTGACCACCTCTGTCCCTCCCACTGTGTCTGAGATAACAGAGTAGCATTTGCTGGCAGCACTCTGTGCCTTTTCCATTTTCTCCTTTGGAAAACAAATGAGAAACCAGCTGGGTCTGATCTCCTCCCTACCCCACCCCCAACCCCTCTAGTCCCCTAGGGGCGGGAGGCCCTCTCTGCCTCCTCCCTGGACAACGGGCCTGGTGGAGAACCCCCGAGAGGAGGGGCCTGTGAGCTGGCTGTTGCCACGGCAATGGCAGCCCTGGAATTTGACCACTGGGGCCCAGGAGTGGGGGTGGGGAGTTGGTACAGGTCCTGTGGGGGCAGGGAGGAGGGTCCAGAGGCCCAGGAAAGCCAAGAGAAGCAAAGGCAGGGCCGGGGTCAGGGTCCTCCCCCCCCCCCCCGTGGCCTCAGTTTCCCTATCTGTAAAGGCGGAAGAGGCAAGGACCTCAAGTCCTTCCACGCCAGCTCTAATCCGAACGGAATCTGGGGGAGGGCCGGGGAGGGCAGAAGCATGCGGGGCAAGTCCAGTTGTCCCTTTTGCTGGACAGTGACCCCAGTGGACAGGGACTGGCCCCAGGTCACACAGTAGCTCCAGGACAGTACCAGTACTAGACCCTGGGGGAGTGGTCTGTCCCTATTTCTCCGCTGGAGAGGACAAGGATGCCCGCTTCATGGAGCGGGGAAGAGGACCTCCAGGAAGGGCTATGGCTGGGCTGGGCTGGGTCCACAGTCCTCAGACAACTGACAGCGTGCCTGCCCCAGCAACCCTCAGCATTCCTGGAGCCAGAGGGCTGGCAGAGGGCCTACCCCCCACCCCTGCCTGCAGTGCCAGGCGGCGGTGGGTATTTTTAAATGGGTGCCCGCCCCTCTCTGCCTTCCTGCCGGCCCACTCCAAGAACACAGTGAATTCTGCTGCCAGTCCCCCAAACCCCCTCCGCTTCAGCCCAGCCTGAATGGGTACTGGATCCATGGGCAGCCTCGGTGTCCCCACCTCCAGGACGTCCCCACTTGCCGGCCATTACCTCCCTCACAGTCAGCCCTGGGTTCACGGTGATATCCAGGGCCCCTTCGGCTATACTCTAGGTATACTTTAGGCCCAGAGAAGGGATGGGACTTGTCCAATGTCACACAGCAAAGACGACGAGTATTTGGGAATGCTATGCCCCCAGCCTAGGCCCCATCTCCAACTGCCTATCACAATATACTGGTGTTGGCCCAAGCCCTTCTTACCACTCTGCCATTGACCTTCAATAGCTATAGCCTCTGGCCTTCATACCCACCCCAAAAAGATACTCTAGTTCTGGGAAAAAATAGAGTGGGAGCCATAACCCACAGTACACACCACGATAAATTCCAAACAGGTCAAAGATTTAAATGTAAAACAAAACAAGAAAACATAAAACACCAGAGGAAAACATGGGGAAACTGCCTTATAACCTTGAAGCGGGAAAGGCTTTTCTAACGGTGATTCCAAATACAGAAGCCATAAAATAAGAGCTTGATAAATTAGACCACATAAAAACAAAACCTTCTGCAGGGCAAAAATATACCATAAACAAAGTCAAAACTCGAGTGACAAATCCGGAAAAAATCTCTACAACTCATAACCCAGACGGTAATAAACTCCTTAATATTATAAAGGTTCCTAGAAATTGATGAAAACAAAAAGCCAACAATCCAACAGAAAAAATGGGCAAAGGGTGTGAACAGTTCATTGAAAAGAGAATCTAAATGTCTCCTGGACAGGTGGAAAGATGCTCCGCCTTGCTCATTGTAAGATAAATGCAAATTAAAATACACTGAGATGCCATTTCACCTCTCAGATCGGGAAAATAGCGCAGGTCCAGCTTGGTGATGCTGTGGGGACATAGGCTCCTTACTGCGGCGGCCCCTCCATGAAGCATCAAATCAGAATCACATATACCTTGTGTCCCAGCAATTCGACTTCTAAGACATTGCTATAAACATACGCCAGCCCCCATACAAAATAACCTACCAACAAGCTTGCTCGCTGCAGCACTGTTTTTAACGGCAAAACACTGAAAATAACCTAAATATCCTTTAATGTGGGGTTAAGTACAGATCCCGTAGTCAGTGTGATGGGACACCCCACAGTGTGAGAAAGAATATGCAAGCTCTTAATGCCCTGAGAAGGGAAGATCTGGGCCGAGATCTTACTAAGTGGACAGAGGTGTGCCTCTGTCTGTGTGGAAAGTGGAGGAAAGACAGTGCATTTGCTGGCATTTGCATATAGAAGGATTCACAAGAACTAATAAGGGGGTGTCCTGGGTGGGGCAGGGCGGGTACTAGGTAGCTAGCTGGTGGGAAGACTTTTTACCCTTTTTTGATTTTTTTTCTTTTCCTCTTTTTTGCTTTTTGTTTTTAAGATCTTATCTGTTTGTTTTAGAAAGAGCGTGCACAAGACAGCAGGGGGAGGGGCCGAGGGAGAGGGAGAGAGAGAATCTCAAGCAGACTCCCCACTGAGTGTGGAGCCTGACTCAGGGCTCGATCCCAGGACTCTGAGATCATGACCTGAGCTGAAACCAAGAGTCGGGTGCTCAACCGACTGAGCCACCCAGGTGCACCCCCCTTTTTAAATTTTTCTTAACCACATAAGTATGTCACATATTCAAAATATTAAATACATACATTGAATTTTTAAAAACTTCACCTCACCACCTGGCATCTGCTCCCTGCTTCAGGCTCCGTCTCAGCCTTTGCAACCCTCTTTATCTGCCCTCTCATCCCTCAAAGGCTTAGCTTCAGTCTCTTCCCCAGGAACCGTCCCTTCTGCACACTGACTTTCTGGGCTCCCCCGGCCTCCGGGCTTCTCCACAGCGGCCCCCGATCACCCCTGGGCACTGCCCTGTGTTCCCAGCCTATGCACAGGACCAAGTCCCGAGGGGGCTCCTAGTGAATGAAAACTAGATTTTGGAAGAAGGAGGGGGTTGCTCTGGGACCCTGAGTTTGGAGCCTTGGTCTTTGCTTTCTCCCTTCGGCTTCCCACGCAGTCTTCTCTTGTGCAATTCCCGCATCATCTGTGCTTTCCTCCAGGACACTTTCCCTGCCCCCTTCTCCTGCAGCCAGAGAGGAAGCTCCTAGCCCTTCCTGCAGAGAACTGTCAAATTCCTCCTTTATAGCCCCCATGTCTCCTCAAGTCAGGCAACTTCAGAGGTGGGCTTTAACCCAGCCAAAGCTTAGAGATGAGTCCCCAGCCTGGACGAAGGACGTGGGGCTGGAACTTGTTAGATAACCCTGGCAATCCCGCCTGTCTCTGGGCCACAGATACCGACTGTAAAGTGAGGTCAGCCGCCGGCAACTTCATAGCAGGGTGGGAATTTCTGCCAGTGAGAATCCAGTAGGTCCCCAAGTCCACGGAACCCCCACCTCTGCAAAGCCCCTAGCACTCTTCCTATGGCAGCCCCCACCTCTGCAAAGCCCCTAGCACTCTTCCTATGGCAGCTCCCTGGGGGGATGTTTGAGCTTCCCTCGGGGAACTCAGCATATCCTTCTCCCTCAGAGATGACTCTGAGCTGTTCTTGATGACCCCATCCACTTTTCCTGGGACCCCTCCTCAGCCAGGCTGGGTCATTACCCTCCTCTTCCAACTTTACGATTTCCCGCTGATCCCTTATGGTCAGTGGTCCAGCCCAACCACCGCACGCATCATCACCTTCAATTTTCAAGAAAACCCTATAATAGGTGCCATCATCATCATCACCATCATCCCCATTTTACAGGTGCATAAACTGAGCCACAGAGGGATTAAGTACTTGCTCCTGGTCATACAGCTAAGAGGAGGCGCAGGAGCTGAACCTGAGCCATTTGGCTCCAATCTATTCTAGCCATTACAGCAGCACGGCTGGACGTAGGATCAAACGTGAGCACTCAGGCTGTCCCCAATACTTGGGGTGACCTGGCTTTTGCTGACACACCAGCATCAGGTCAAATTTCCCCACCTCCTTGCCCGTGTCCCACTCAGGCTGCATGATGCTCCAGCCACAATGATTCCCCCAGCCCATCACACTCTTACACACCAGGCCTCAGCAGATGCTGGTCTCCGCAAGGCACGTCATCCCCCGTCTTTATGCTGGGCCGTTTCTGACGGCCAAAGACGTGGGAGCCTAAGCTAGGTGGCAGGCCGGGTAGGCTGGGGCCCGAGGTGGGCAAAGCCTGGGTCTGAAGGGCCTTGGACTTGCCAGGCTCCTAGCTCAGGCTTTCTCCTGCCAATAGCTAGCTATTTACACTTATATTGACTCTGAGCTCTGGGGAGCCTTTCTGATTCTAACCTCAATTCAGTGATGGAGCTGGGCCAGGCAGCGTGCCCACGCTAGGAGCATGGCTCCCTGCTAGCCCCAGCCTCCCTCAAAGGACCTGTGCCTTCCCAGAAAGCAGCAGCCAGCAATCAGGGCCTTCCCACCACTCTGAAAGGCCGTCTTCCTAATCAAGCAGGGCCCAGCCCAGCTCCACAGGCCTCTGGTAGGGGACATCGCCCGCTCACTGGAGCCCCAAGGTGGGGTGCTCCATCATCCTGGCTCCTTCTGGAGACATGGCCCCACCAGGGTTTGTCCCTGCCCAGGGAGCCTGGCTGGGCAGAACTTCTGAGCCTGCGGAGAAGCCGAAGGGAGACGCTTGTCCTGCTCTCAACCCACCTCCCCGCCCCCCAGGGCCCTTCTGCCCCAAGCAGGGATTCTCTGCCTGAGTCCCAGGGGGCTCCATGGAAGTACATGGGGGAGATGTGATCAAGGGGGCAGATATGCCCCCACCTTCACTTATATCAACAAGGTTCCAAGCTGACCTGTTTTATAGGTCAGTGTCAAGATTCCTCTAGAAGATAGGGTTCCACTAATTTTTTAAAAGATTTTATTTATTTATTTGTCAGAAAGAGCACGAGCAGGGGGAGAGGCAGAGGGAGAAGCAGGCTCCTGGCAGAGCAGGGAGCCCGACGTGGGGCTCAATCCCAGGACCCCAGGATCATGACCTAAGCTGAAGGCAGACGCTTAACCAACTGAGCCACCCAGGCGCCACCCCACTATTTTTAAGAGTTTGGAAATTCCTGCCCCGGGGTGAACTCCAGACTTTCAGGGCTGGCCTTCCAGACTCCCCAGAACCCACCTGACTTTGTCCAGACACACTGGGGCTTTTCCATCACAGGCCTCTGCCTTCCTGGTTCTCTCTGACTGAAAGGCCCGGCCCCATTTCTGCCAGTGAGTCCTGCTGGTTCTTCAAGGCTCCAGCCACATTAGCCTCCCTCCCCTCCCCCACTTTGGCCTCCTTCAGATCCTCGGTTCTCAGATGGGGCTCCCACCTCTTCTTGGGGCAGGAACGTCTGTCTGTCTGTCCTGTAGCCCACATGCTAACCCTGCAAATATAGGTACCAGTGGGCGACAGTGGAATCGAATTTTAAAGGTTACCCTGGGCTCTCCAAACCCATTCCCAAGGCGGATTCCAGAGTTAATTACCCAGGGGTCATTAGAAAAGCTCGGAGCAGCTGTGTAGTCAGCTCGGCTACCCCACCAGTGACAGCGAGCATCTGGGTCCTCCCCCTGGGAATGACGTCCTGCTCCAGGCAGAACGTGGGCCGAGGTCCCCTCCCCGCCACCTGGTTCCGGCACCCACTGCACAACACAGCCCTACACGCCGGGCACTCGGGGTTTTAGTGCAGGGACGGATGGCTCTGTCTGCATGTCCCCAGATGGATGATGCCTATTTACATTGCTTGTGAAGTTGACCTCTGGCTGTCCCTACCTACTCCAAGTCTGCTGTCATCAAAGCTTGCTCCGGGGAAGGTGTGAGAGGTTCTCGGGCAGGACACTCACTTCTGATATCTGCACAGATGTCTTTGTGAATACGGAAGTCGGCTGGGGATCAAAAAGAAATGAGTGTATGAGTGCGTATGTGTGTGTGCGTGCGTGCGTGTGTACCTGACTGCTGCTGCGGACCTCAGGCTTTGCCATGCTGGGTTCATACCACAGTCAACTTACCCCATGGCACGTGCATTGTCTGTGTAAGCGTGTAAGCCCCTTCGGACCTGCGGGCTCTGCCAGGACTCCTCTCGGCATTTCTACCCCACGCTCAGGGCCCAGAGCTGGGCGTTTCTTCTCCAGCACCCATGGCCCAGCCTTGGCCACATGGAAGGTGGCCTAATGACTGAGGGGAGGAGGCCACAGTGCTGCCTGAGGCCCAAGAGTTAAACTTGTGGGACAGGGCTCAGGGCTAGGGGCCCAGAGGGAGACTGGGGGTGGGGGGAGGCGGCCTGGGCTGGCTGCGGGTCCAGGCTTCTCTGGGCTCTTTGTCCAAATATGGAAGGTTTTTTTGTCTCCATTTGAGTCACGCCGGCCATGGCCCAAGAGATCTGCTTTCCAGATACTGCAGGCGGGACCGCGCCAGCACTGCCTGGCCTGCCCCTACCCACCCCTCCTTCCCGGGCCTGTGGTTCATCTCAGTACCCTTCCAACCCAACGCTTTCTCCACAAGCAAGGGGCCCGACACCCACCTCAGCTGCACTCTGGCACCAACAGAAAGGTCCCTGGGCCAATGGTGGGGGGAGACACTCATTCCCTCTGCCTGTCCATCACCTCCTCTTGCAGCCCAAGGGCCCCTCATATTCAAGTGGGCCATTCAGCTTGTATTTACTGAGCCTCCACTCTATGCTCCTTCCCGGGGCTAGGACTGCGGACTGCAGATCTGGTGGGTTTCCTGCGTCCAAAGTGGAATCCACTCTCTCCTCCCTCGTATCCACCTTGGGGATGGCACCGCCGCCCACCCAGGCAGTCCTGAAAGCCAGGAGCCTCAGGGACGTTCAGATATCCTAGAACCAGACTGTCTCGGTTTCGACTCCAATCCCCTGCTCAGTTAGCTTCCCTAACCCTGGCGAGCTACTTTATCATGCTTTGCCCCGGGCTCCTCATCTAGAAACAGGGGTGACAGTACCTCCCCAGAGGCGGTTGTGAGATTACATGAGTGGATGCGTGGGAGTGCTCAGACCAGCGCCTGGCCCACGGGGAGAGCTCGACACGCTTTGCTGTCAGTACTTGTGACCCCCCCCATCCCTGAGTCGGACCATATTCAGTGAAATACTATGGGCCAGATCTCCTCTAAGACTTTCCGTCCACTTCTTTCTCGATCTCTCTGCTACATTAGACCAGCAGCCTTGAAGTGAGGCCAGCTTGGGTTCTAATCCCACCACCTCTCTCCTGAGCTCTGCAATCTGAGCTTGGAACCCCAACTTCCCTGGGCCTCAGTGTCTCGTTCCCACCTCAACCCCACCCCACTTGGTACTGGCTCGGGACAGTACCCTTTGCCCATCTGCCAGCTCTCACCTGCCTGGGTGCTCAGGCCTGTCATCTTCAGGGCAGAGCCCAAACCGGGCAGGACATGGGTGGTGGGAAGAGCTCCGGGCAGCCTGGGAATTCCCCCAAGGGCAGAGCCCGGCTCTCCTCCTCCTGCCTTCCCCACTCCCTCCACGTTGTTTATTTAATAAATGTGTTTTGATGCCCTGTGTGCCAGGAACAGGAGGGCTTGGCAAGGGTGGAGCCACTTGACCAGAACCCTGTACCAGGCCACAGGGTGAACCACAGGCCCCACCCACATCTCCACACCTTGGAACCTTCGAGGTCTGTCATCCCCTACACTCCCACCCCAGGAGAGAGGGGTTGCAATCAGCTGCCAGCGGAGGGGGGGTGGTTGCTGACACGCAGGCTAGGATGCCAAGGGACACCTCCCTGTACAAGGCCCTCTTCTGCAGGCCTGGTCCTGGCCACCCGCCTCTGTCTGGCTCTGTCAGAGGCAGGGAGATATAGGGACCAGAGACAGCCAGAAGAGGCAAGGCTGGGGGAGGAGGGCAGGGAGAGGAACAGAGGAGGGAGGAGAGAAGAAAGCTCAGAGCCCCGGTGAGGGAAAGGCCTGGTGTGAGGGAGGAGGCGGCCTGTAGCCCAGGCCCTGGGTCCAGGTGAAGGGGTGGGGCAGGCAGGATAAGGGCCTGCCCCGCCCTCCTCCTCCTCCTCCTCCTCCTCTTCCCCCTCTAGCCTTGGGGCCAGGCCCAGGACTATTTTTAGCCGGGGCTGAATTGAGGGAACTGAATTTAGCTGTTCCCTCGGAAATTCCTCACCCGCCCCAGGCACCACCCCCGCTGGCCTTGGGGAGAGGCCTGAAAGCTCTGGTCCAGGAGGAAGGGAGAAGAGGACCCAAGTACAGCAAGGAGCCAGAAGGGTACTTAGGCATCTGATGAGCAAACAGGCTCAGATCAGGCCCCAAATCTGAGTTACTCCTCTCTCTACAGCCTGCCCTGCTCTCCTCCAGGAAGGCCTCCCGGACTGCAGGGACAGAGAACAGCACTTGTCTTGGGGTCAGTGATACGAATATCATAAGGATACTTTGTCTCTGACTACAGGACCCACCGTGAGCACTGCTAGCAAGATGGCCTGCCTGTCCACCTACCAGTCAGCCCACCCCCAGCTCCTGAGAGCCTGTGCAGTCCAGAGCTTTCCCGGACTCTGCCACATCTGGGATTCCCACTTCACAGAGGGGGAGACTGAGACTGAGTGACTGGTCTTGGGTCATAGCTAGCAAAGCAGCACAGGCCTGCTCCTTCTCCCCCTCCCCCATGCTCCCTACCCAGGCCAATCCCAGAAGGAGCGGGACTGGGGGTGTAGGCTGGAGCTCTGCTCTTCTCTGGTGACCCCCTTCTGCTGGAGCAGGAGGGACTGCAGTTAGAAAGGAAGCAGATGAGGCACAGAGACAGAGGCCTGAGCTGGTTCACAGCCTCCTTCCCCTTCTAGAAATGCAGGGGAACATTCTGCCCTGAGGCAAGGGGATGACTCAGATGACGGTGCATGTCCCGCTGCCATATTCTCGAACTGAAACAAGGGAGGCGGGCCCCGCTCCCCTCATTCCGGTTTCTGATAGGGCCTCTGAGCCTAAATTTAAATTGTCAGGTTTTACCTCCAAATGATTCCCCTACTAAGTCCATTTTTCTCCATCCCCGCATCACCTGTACCCCTTAGCTCAGGCTTCTCATCTCTTGCTTTCTCCAGTCCACAACCAGAGGATGTTTTTCAACGTGTCCATCTGGCAATGCTCCTCCTTAGCTCCTAACCTTCCATGGCTCCCCACTGCCCACGGGACAAAGCCCGGCCCATAACTTGGCACTTCCGGCCTTCGGCCCGGCGCCTGCTCACACAGCCTGTCCCTGCGTGCTCTGGTCAAACGGAGACCTCTCTGCAGACTCCTATCGAGGCTTCTTTTTCCTGCCTGGTTCAGCCCAACGCCCTAAAATGCCAATTGACCCATGCCATCCCCCCTCTCAAGAATTTCCACCGGCCCCTTCTATGCAGCAGTCCAAGTGCGAGGCTGGAACAGCAGTGAGGTGCACCGGGCCGCTGGGCCTGGTCCGCTATGTCTCAGCCTTGGGGAGGACTCCTCCCCTTGCTGGCCCTCAGTTTACCCTCTGAATAATGCTGGGGTAAGGGATGGCTAGAAGACACAGCTGACAGCTGGTTTCTTTCTTTCTTTTTTAAGATTTTATTTATTTATTTATTTATTTATTTATTTATTTATTTATTTATTAGAATGAGAGACGCGGACAGCACAAGCAGCAGGAACAGCAGGCAGAGGGAGAAGCAGGCTCCCTGCTGAGTAAGGAGCATGATGAGCAACTTGATCCCAGGACCCCGGATCATGACCTGAGCCAAAGGCAGACGCTTAACTGCCTGAGCCACCCAGACGTCCTGACACAGCTGGTTTCTAAAGATCTTTCCAGGTGGAGCTCTTGGGATCGAGCACCCTATCCCTTTTCCTCCTCCTCCTGCCTCCTGGCCTGCCAAGAAGTTGGCTATCTCACGCCCCTCCCAGGGTCACAGGAGAGACAGAAGGGGACAGTGAGAAACCAGGAGGGAGACTTCAGTGACACAGGCAGCCAAGAAAGATGGAGTCAGTAGGATTTTTTGGGGGGAAGGGTCCCTTCCTGTCCTTCCAGCCCTTCCCTTCCACATCTGCTCCTCGACCTCCAGTGCCCTGTCCTGGGAAAGGACTGGATGTTTGTCTAAGGGGGTTCAGGGGGAGGGGTCTCAGCAGTCCCAGGAGGCCGGGCTGTGGGGCTGGCTGGCTGGCAGGCAGCCAGGACACCCCGCCTCCCTCCCTCCCGCTCCTCGCTCCTCGCTGCTCTGGGGCAGGGCCTGCTCACCCCCTTGGGAACCAATAAACAGGAAACAGACACCAACCTGGCGCTAGCTCTCTCAGCCTGGCCCCCTCCAACACCGTCCCCCCGACCCCCCACTGGCCCAGGACCTGCCCCGCCTCTCCTTGGCCCCAGAATCTCAGAAGCAAGAAGTAACCATCGCAAATGCACGAACAAAATCAACCTAAGAGGTATGGGTTCCTGGAAAAAAATGGAATCCTTCAACCTGGAACCGCAAGATTCTACACTCTGAACTAGCAATCTCGAAAGCACACGCTCTTATAGTGGCCACCGTTCTGGGAGCTTCTAAACCCGGGGTCCTGGGCTGACAGGGCACGACACTGAGGCTCTGAGCTAAGATGAAATGACTTCTGAGTTTTCACCCAGTGAGCGGGTCAGAGACTGCTCTGAGATGTTAACCCTCATTGGTCTGACCGCCAAGCCCACCAGGCACACAGACCGTCAGACTCTCTGGCTTGGAGGCTACTGAGCCCTGCTTCAGAGGCCGGTTCCAATGGGTCTGGGGCTTTGACCAGAGAGGGCTCTGGCTCTGCTCAGCCTCCCAGGTTGGGCTGGTGGCAACACAGCGAGAGGGGGAGCTGGAGAGAAGAGCAAGGATAGCGGGTACTTGATTCCACCCAAATGCCCAGCCCTCTCCTCTGCCCACTTCCCATCTCCAAAGGCCCCGGCCTACTGGGCCACCAAACCTACCTAGTCAGTACCCCACCTGCCCTCCTGCCCAGAGCTCTGTCCTCTGCTGTAAGCTGGAAAGGGATGCTGGGAATCTGAGCATCCTGGAGTCAGTGTCTATTCGAATCTTAGCATCCTAGCACCTTGCCTCTCAGTCGTGAAGGGAGGAACTAACACTCCTTGAGCACTTACTCACTATGTGCCAAGCCCTCTTAGCATGATTCCAGTTAATCTTAACAATAATCCCTGGCAGAGTGAGGGGGCAATGCTGAGGGGTCTCTAAATGCTTGCCCTGGGTCCCAAAGCCAGCCTGGGGGAAGAAAGGATCTGGGTCGCGCTCCTGCCCTCCACATGCCCCCTCCTGGGAAGTGCCTCGGCCTCTCAGGACATGAAGGGGCCTGACAGGTCCTCTGGTCCCACAGCACCAGGGTCACCAATCCCCAGCGTGGAGCTCCTCCCCGTCTGTCCCTAAGCTCCACCTAAGGCAGCTCCACGGAGACGGGGTTCCCACTTCCTCCCTAGACCCTCACCTTCCCTCTTTGCCCTGGCTCTGAACTGCCCTGCCAACAGCCCTTCTTGGAAGCTGCTTCATCCCAGTTTTCAGTCAGCAAGCTCAGAGCCAGCGGCCCCTAAAAGCCAAGCCCATCCATAAGACCCACTGGCACTTTTGTCCCCCTCCCACCAGGCCAGGGCTCAGCCACCCAGCTCAGGGGACGAGGACCCTTGTTGAAAAGCATTGCCAGGCAGGGATGGTGTCCAAGCTTTTCCTGTGTGTCCCCACTGCCCCCAAGGGGCTCAACAACTGACCACAGAATGAAGGAATGACAAATGACAAATGACCGCAGGAAGAAACAAATATAGGACAGATGCAGTGGGCCTGTGTTCGCAGGCTCCGCCTCGTGCCCAGAACCTCCCGGGGGCTCTGGATCTCAGGGCTGACCTGATCGCAGGGCCTGGCCCCTCTGCCCACCTGTGGTAGGCAGAATAATGGCTCCCAAGGATGTCCACGTCCTAATCCCTGGAACCATGAATATGTTACCTTACGTGGCAAAAGGGACTTTGCAGAGTACCGATTTTGAGAGGAGGAAATTATTCTGGATGATCTGCGTGGGTCTAAAGTAATCACCGGGGGCCTGACAAGAGGGCGGCAGGAGGTACAGGGTGAGAGAAAGATTTGAAGGTGCGATGCTGCTGGCTTTGAAGACGGAGGAAGGGGTCCCAACGCAAGGGCCGGCAGACACCATAAGCTGCCAAAGGCAAGGAAATTTTCCCCTAAAGCTTCCAGAAGAAACCCAGCCCTATTAACACCTTAACTCTTAGCGCAGTGAAACCCTTTTCTTCTGACCTCCAGAACCGTAAGACAATATTTGTATTGTTTTAAGTCCTAAATGTGTAGTAATTTGCCACAGCAGCAATGGGAATCCAATACGCCACCCATTCGCCAACTCGGACTGGAATCCACGCTCGTCCGTCTGACCTCAGGGGCCCGCGTAGCCTCCCCCTCAGTCTCTCCCTCCCTCGGGAGCGTCTCAGAGCCACGTGATGGCCCCAGGCCCTGGACAGAGTTTAAAAATCCTGGCTAGGCCCCAGCCTGGGCCTGACAGCCTGCTGCCCGCGTGGGGAGAGGCCTCACCTGCGTGTGTGGTGGAGCCCAGAACAGCCGCCGGTGGCAAGGGCAAGGCCTCAGGGCCAGACCTGGTGAGGCCCAGCCCCACTCAGCCTCGGTCTCCTCAGCCGCCTAAAGCCAGCTCTTCGGTCTACAAACTGGGACCGACTGGGGAAAGCTAGTGCCTCTCCCACCAGCCCTGGCCTGGGGGGGAGTTTCTATCCTGGGGCCCAAGAGCATGGAGGAATCTATAGCTCCAAGGGGAAGCGACTTACTTAAGGCCACACGCCAGGAAACTGGAAAGGCTAAGGCTGGACCCCGTCTCCTGACCCCCAGTGCAGACCTCCATCTGCTCCACCAAGTCACTCCTGGTGACCCTGGCTACTGGACACCACGCTGGGAGCTAAGATACCCTGGCTGGGGCCCTGGGCCCATGCATGTCATCGGCTGGGGCCCACTCACTGCCCAGGGCCTGGCAGCCTGGCAGCTGCCCTCAGCCTAGGTCCACCCCTGGAATGCCCCAGAGGCTTGGGCTGGAAGTGGGAGGACAGGATCAACTCCCAAGGTGGGGGCATTGGCTCCAATAGGCTCCTGCTTCCCAGGGGACCCAGAGCCCCCGTTTTAGGGCCTGCCAGCGAGGCGCCAGGCTGCCTGGGCACATTTCCCAACAAATACGCCAGGGCTTCAAGCCTTTCTGGGAAACATGGGCTCCCCCTTCCCCCACCCTACCCCTGCCATTCCAGCCAACGCTGCTCAGTGGGAACTCTGTGGGGCCAATGTACAGCCTGGGTGTCAGGATACCTGGGGCCAAATCCCACACTTGAGCTATAGGGCATTAGGCAAACCTCTGTCTACTCTGGACCTGCTTCTGCATCCATATATTGGGACCAGGGTGATGCCCACCTGGCTAGAGGACCAGATGGGACAGACAGAGTTATCTTAGGGGGGTGGGAGCTCCCTGTCCCCGGAGATACGCAAACTGGAGCTGATGGGTGTCATGGCGGCTCTAGAGGAGACACCAGTGGGACATGGCACTGTCACTATCCTCACGAGGGCCCTGTGGTGGTTCCACCCTCCTGCTCTTGGAGCCCAGCCAGTGTGGTGTACAGGGGGCAGTCAGTGTAGCCTAGAGCCCCAGGACACCCGGGGGTTGATCCACTTCCCCCTCCCTGCCCTAATCAACCCCTCACGCACTGCCCAGCTACGAGAGCTGCAGTGGCTCTGTGTTCACCTTGAATGCTGGGGTTCAGGCCCTCACAAAACTCTCTGGGCTGCAGCAGAAACCCACTACTCCACCACCTCGGTCCCAGCCTAAACCACCATCTAAGTAAGCTCTTACCCAGGTTATTCCAGTGGCCTCCTTACCGGCCTCCCTGCTTCTACCCTGGGCCCCTGCAGCCAGAACAGACCTATGAAAGCCTAAGTCAGATCAGGTCACTGCTCTGCTCAGAACCTTCTAGAAGTGCCTACTGCATCTCACTTCCAGTAAATGCTGGAGTCCTCCCATTGGCCTATGAGACCTATCTCCAGTCTGATCCACTCCCACCCTCCCTTCCCTCTCTGACCTCATTCCTACTTTGCTCCAGCCACACAGTCCTCTGGGTAATCTCTCCAACACACTTCTACCTCAGGGCTTTTGCACTTGCTGTTCTTCTCTGCCCAGAAGGTTCTTTCCCCGAGACAGCTACCTCTCTTGTTCTCTCACTTCTTCCAGGCCTCTGCTCAGATCTCACCTCCTGAGACAGGCTTTCCCAGACCTCCCAGACCTAGTACTCCCTCCCTGTCAGTCTCTACTCCCTTAACCTGCTTCCTTTTGCTCCCTAGCCCCTACCCCTACCTGACATATAATGTATCTGCTGACACACAGGTCTCCTCACTAGTCTGGAAGCTCCACGAGGCCAGGCCTTTGTTTTGCTTGTTACTGTATCCGCAGGACCTGGGAGAGCGCCCCGCCCTGTCTAGGAGCTCAGTGAGTATTTGTTAAATGCATAAATGCATTGCTCTATCAAGGGTCACCCACATCTCTGATAGAAGCTTCTATCATACACAAGCTGCCATGTCTTTCCTACTCCCTAGCCTTTGCGCATGCTGTCCTCCTCGAACCCCGCCCTCTCTTCTCTGGCTATACAAACTCTCCCAGTTTTCAAGGCCAGGCTCCAGGCATAGCCTCCTCCAGGAAGTCTCCCCTGCCAGCCCTCAGGCCCATTCCTCACCATCCCAGTCCCTTCAGTCTGCTTCTAGATTCTGAACTCTCTGAGTGTCTGGTTCCCCAGGCCTGGGGGTGCCTCCATCTGCTGCCGGGCACCATATGTAGCCTGAGATCACAGGTGGGGGGGTAAGGGGCAGGAAGCGGGAGGGGCAAGTCCCTACACTGGGAGGGTTCTGGGGACAGGATTAGCAGCAGCCCAGAGCATCCCAAACCCAGCTGGTTCCAGAAATGTGGGGCTGAAAAATGTCAAACTCAACTCTGGCCCATCCCCCAACTCTTCCGTGTTTATGGGGGCGGGCGACCCATTCCTGGACTGTACTCCCTCCAATAGTCCAGGGCCCTTAGGAAGGATTAGGGGGGCAGAGAATAAACAGAAGAAAGGGACAGGCCTCTGCCTGTCCTCCCCACCCCACCCTCCTACTGGGTGACAAGACATTTAATTATAGATATTTGGTACCGCTCAGAACTCCCAATGTCCTGATTGCCTCCCCTCCCAGAACCAGTTTCCATGGAAAAATCACAGCAAAGAGCCAAGGAGGGAAAGGAGAGAACCCCCGCCCCCATGGGTTCCCTGCCAAGGGGACACAGAGAGAAGAAAGGTGATGAAGGCTGCAACGCAGGCCTTCCCCAGCAAGGCAGGGAGCTGGCTGGGCAAGCTGGGGGCGGGGGCGGGGGCACGTCTGCCGGGGCAGGGGGTTGGTGCTTGGGCCTGGCTCTGCCTTCCCTTGTTATGTGACCTTAGACTCAGCATCCACCTTCCTGAGTCTCAAAGTCCTTTGCACCCCACCCCCAGATCCCAGTGAATTAAACAACCACCAGGAAGGTGTTCAAACCATTAGGGGTATGCAGGTGACACCCCCCAACTTCCCCCAACCCTGTCCCCCTTACTTAGATCGCAGACCAATCCCACCAAGAGACGGGGATCGCCTGGGCTCCTTCGCGTCTAAGACACTGACATTCTAGGACTCAGCGGGAATCTACCAGCCTGCGATTCTAAGAATCCAGCACTGGAAGGTTCTCACAGCTTTCACATTTGAAGAACGAAACATTCAGAGTATCTGGCATAGAGTAAGTACTTAATAAATGTTAGCTGCTCTTACTGCTATTGCAGTATGCTAAAATTCTGTGAGTCAATCCATCTGTGATTCTGAGACACAGGTCATTTCCTGTTTCGGGGCTATAGTTGTCACATCTGTCAAAGGGGTATCAGTACCTGAGGGCAGAAGGCTGGGCTAGAAGATTCTGTACTCTAGGGCCAGGGTAGGGGAAGCCCCGGAAGAAGAGTCTATCATCCAGGCTACTGTGGGTCTAAGTAGCAATGACAAGGCGCGTGGCAGGGGCAGGGCATGGGGCTCCAACAGCTCTGTCTGCTCCCAGCAGAAACGCAAGCAGGTGTCCAGAGAAGAAAATGACCACGAGTTAGCCCTCATTCCCTGGGCTCCTAGGTTCTCACAGCTGTGGCCCAGAGCTGCCTTTCTCTTCCAGCAATACTCCAATGCTTCCTGTTTCCCTTGACCACTCTGTAGGCTGTCCTCCCTCAGGGCTTCAAAGACCAAGCTGTCTTAACATCCCACTGTACAGATGGGAAAATCGAGGCCTAAGATGACTCTGTCCGGGTCTCAGAGCGAGTCAGAGGCTGAGCCGGGCCTGGGTGCCCAGGCCACCCGCTCACAATGGGGATTTGCCATGCAGAGGGGAAATGCAGATTCTGGGTTGGGAGAGACCTGAGTTTGAGGGACTCCCCAAAGCCTGGGGTTGGGTCAGGGGCCACCTCTGCTCCCCGGGGCCTCTCTTGTTCGCCCCTGGCTGGGTTCAGCGTGGTTTCTGCTTCATCAGCAAAGTGTGAAAGCCTCTTCTCTTCCCTTCTTACTCTGGAGCTCACAGCACATCATCTCCACCCACAGCCCAGGGAGCGTGACTGGAGCCCCAGGCCCAAAACAAGGGAACATTGTCTCTTCCACGGAGGCCATACGGAGGGGTGAACAGCTGCTCCCCACTTCCTGGAGGCAGAAGGAAGGGGGCAGCAGAACGGATTGGAGCTAGCAGACAGGAGAACCTCCAGGCTTTATGAGGGGGTTGGGGAATTAGGGGATAGTGACTCTCTTCTGAGCCAATTCAGGTCCACCCGGTAGTACTGAGGCTCAGAGCGCCCAGCCCGGTGCTCAGAAACCAGGAGGGGGCCAGGAGGAGGGGCCACGGCTGGTTACTGAGAAGTAGCAGGGGCAGTGGAGCCTGTTTTTCCCCCTCTCTCCTGCCCCTAGGGAGGGAGTGGTCACACCACCCACTCACCCTACAAGAGCCTGCCAGGCAGAAACCATTACCCCCATTTTACAGAAGGGGAAAGTGAGGTTTGGAGCAGGGATGTGACTGATCCCAGGCCACACAGGGATCTGGAGTCTCAATTCAAACCCTGTTCTTCCAAATACAGACTTACTAGTTCTTTCCTCTATGAGGCGAGAGGGAACATCGAGCTAGGCCTTGAAAGGTGGGAGGACTAGAGTGGGCTAAGGTTTGGAGGCTGGAGAGCGGCTCTGTTGAGGACAGGAAGAAGCCGGTATTATGGGCCCATATGCCCCACCTCATAGCCTTCTGGGGGTGGACGGGGCTAAGTTTCTCCCTGAAGTTCGGGGGGAGAGGGGGACGATATGAAGGGAGGCAGACCAAAAGCCAATTCTGCAAAAACTCCCACCTCCCCTTTGGGTCTCAATGCTTCTTCTTCTTAGGAGTAGCCCCCTCCCACCATTTCCCTGAGTCCCTTGGTTCATTCCTGCCTCCTTCCCTAATTTAGCCTTCGAGGCCCCCTGAGGAGATAATGCTACGGGAAAGACAGCTGGGGAAGGAGCCCTGGCAAGGAGCTGCCCTTGCTCTTGCCGTCCCCCACCCCTGTGTTCCACAGACAACCGGCACTGGAGTTCGGGGCATCGGAGCTGTCCCACCAGGCTCTCACGGGGAAGGACAGGTCCAAAATGTCCCCTCTCCCCACTCCCTGTCTGCTGGCCCTCTCTGCGGCCTGTGAGAGACATCAGAGCCAGGACAAGGGGGAAACAGAGACAAGGAAAGAGACACAAAGAAAGAGTTCAGAGGGGCCGTGAGAGTGCTGGAAGCTGGGAGTGACCAAATTAGTCCAGGCTTTAGGGCTTCCAGGCCCTTCGCACAGGCAGGGAACACAGTGGGCGCGCAGGCCAAGGTTGGAATAACCCTGAGCCATCCCCACACTAGGCCCAGAACCCAAAACCTAGAACCGAGCTTCTAGTACAGGTGCGGGGCCATCGTGGCATTTAGAACCTATCTGAACCCACAGCCAACACTCCAGGGACATCTGAAGACCCAAGTGGGGGCCTCAGAAAGATTGAGTCCCCAGGGCTTGGGGTCTGGCAGAGGAAGGGGGAAGCATTTCAGAGTCACCAGGAAGAGGGTGGTGGAGGAAGGAGAGATGAAAGTTGGTGGGATGGGGGGCCAGTGCAGAGGCAGCCCTGCTGTGGGAGCTGGAGCCCCTCCCCAACTCTCTCCAGGCCCTTGTCTGCTGGGCTGGGGCAGCCTCTTCTCGGTCCCTGCTCTCCCCTGCAAGCCCCCGCTCTAATCGGAAGAGGCGATGGCAGACCTCAGGCACCAAGGGCGCCTCAAGTCCAACCTGTGAACTCCCAAATCTGGGCAGCACCAGCTGGACGGACACATAGGGACCCTGTCCACAGCCCCCTGCTTTCCCAGATGCGGAGGTCGAGGCCCAGAGAAAGGCCGGGGCCACCAGAGTCCTTTAGGGAGTCTTCTCTGCTCCTCCGTAAAGTAAGGCCTGTCCCTCTCCAGTTCTCCCAGGCTCGGGGACAAACCCGCGTTTCAATCTGCCACAGGTGAGCCACATGAGGAAGTACAAACCTGGGTCAGCTGTGGGCCTCAAACCCTAACATCCTACACGGGGTCTGGCCGATAGGGCAGCACGACTCAAGAAAGACTCTCACACCTCCTTGTGTATTTATAAAAAAGAACCAGATAGGAATCTCTAAAAGCAGTCGCTGAGAAACAGCTAAAGGACTAGATTAGAACCCTTTGTAATTATCACCCGGAACACCGCCAAGCAGGCAAGAACCTTCAACGTCGGCAGCGGCAGAAGCCTTCGGGGCCTGAGCAGACAGGAGCCCTGTGTCATTAACACCCTTAAAACTATCTGGGCACTCCCAGGACCAGGGAAGCACCCTTAAACCCGGGCACTGACCCAATGAGCACACTCAAAAGGCTCCTGAGGAAGTCAGCGCCCATGGCCCTTCTTTGCCCCTCCCTCCAGAGCCCCCCACAAAGGACTCACCACTTGTGGCTTGCTGCAGCACTTGCTGGCTGGTGCACGTTCATCTGGGGCCCGGGCTGCCTCAGGGGGCTTGGCCTCAGCCGAAGGCGCTGCAGCAGGGGTCAGGCAGGGCATATCCACGGGTCCTGGGGCAGGAACCTCGCCAGCGTGGAGGGTCAGCATATACTGCTTAGTGACATCCTCGAGTGACGGCGCCTGCAGTGTGGCGTGGGCTCTGGCAGGGAAGCCCACGGGCTCTGGCACAGCCACAGGGGGGCCGGCGGAAGTCGGAGGCTCAGGCACCACAATAGGTGTGAAGGTGGCGGGCACACTCGCATGGCGAACGTGTTTGGAGGATGGCCGGGCCCGAGGCAGGCTGCTAGTCTGGTCCTCATCGCCTTCCTCTCTCTGTAGTTCCTGATGACTGCTCCGGGCTGGGCGCTTCTTTGAACCCCGTCGCATGAGCCGTGGGGACAGAACATCGGCCAGTTTAGGGTCAAGGTGGAAGTCACGGCGGGCACTGGAGGAGGCAGGTGGGGTCTCGGGTAGGGCCCTCTCAGACTGTGCCCGGCCCCTGGCAGGACTGGGCTCTTCTGGTTCAGCTCGCCGCTCTGCAAGAATGGGCTCGCTGCTAGATGGAGGCAGCATGGGCTCGACTTCTCGGATGGGCTCCCCTCCCGGGCCCTCAAATCCAGGCCCGGCCAGCTCCCCACGGCGGCTGGGGTCACTCAGAGATTTCTTCTTGGGGGCTTTGCCAGCAACCCTGTCGTCCACCACACGCCCCAAAGCACCAGGCCCCTGAACAATACTCTGAATTACCTCCTCATAACCCTTGCTTTCTTCACTGCCCACAGACCAGTCACTGTGGCCACTGGTCAGGCCCTCATCCACAGCTGGGGCCGCTGGAAGCCCTGTCTTGGGGCTCAGCGAGCCCAAAAGGTTGCTATCCACGGAGAACCCAGAGGGCTCCTCGGAGGTGGCAGCCCGGTGGCGCTGTGGAATTGGGTCACTCAGAGACCGGTAGGCCTCGCCGGCCTCCCCATTGCTCAGGTCAGTTCCACCAGGGCCTGAAGGAGGGACTTTGCGTCTCCGTCGGAGGGCACCTGGGGTGGGAGGGGTGTCAGGGGACACCAGGGCCCACCCCCCCAGACTATCTTCAGCCCCAGGGCCATGGTGGTTGGTCTGGGCCGAGGATGAGGAAAGGGGTCGCCACACCCCTGTGGTACCGAGGCTGCAAAAACCTGAAACAAGAGGCTCAGGGTCTGCCCCAATGCCCTCGTCTGTCAGGCTAGACTCAGGGCCAGAAAGCTCCTCCTGGGACCGCTGCCCTTGGGTCATGTCTCCTGCCCAGTCAGGGCTTCCAGGGGGGACATCGCTTCCGTCATCCTGCTGGGCACCCATTCGCTGGATCTTCTCAAAAACCTGACGGGCCTCTTGTACATACTGATCCTGGATCACCAGGGGCAGTGGGTCCTCCTCGGCACTCGGGCCTGCCAGCAGGAGCTCAGAGGAGCTGGGCTTCAGGGCGCTGGTACGGGATGGGCGGCGGGCCACGGGCTTCTCAGAGCAGGTAAAAGATTTTGCCCTCCGCAGGGTGGCCGTCAAGTCTTTGAGTGTGGGGCGGGTGCCAGGTGACGCTGGGGCTGGGGCAGATGTGGGTCCAAGCTGTGCCCCAAGGCCACCTGCTGATGGTGAGTCTCTGCCGTCTAAGGGGCCGCTGCAGAGGTCACTGGAGCGCCCACCGGGCTTTCGGACCCTCAGCTCTGAAAGGTCTGAGCAAAGGAAATTGAGCAGTGTCAGGGTCTCTGAGGCAATATCTGGATTCGACAGGGACTTCCGCTGTCGGCTCTTGTCCAGCTCCAGTCCTCCATCTCTCAATGCCCTGGTGGTGCCCACAGGGCCCTTGGTGCGACTCCGAGCCTGGGGCCTTACGAGGAGCCCCTCTCCAGCTCCGAAGCTAGGGGAGCGGTACATGCCCCAGCCCCCAGGACCCCGACTAGCCCATGGGTCCTCATCCTTGAGGGTCTCCGTGCTGGAATAACGGCTGCTACCGCGGGAGCCTGCTGGGCTGGCTAGGTATGCTGGAAAGCTCACTTTGGCCACGCGGAAAGCTCCCCCCACAGTGTCAGACATGGGCCGGAGTCCCTCCTGAGGACCCGGTCCACAGGGAGGTGAGCCAGTATCCCACTGCCGGGCTCCTTCCTCACTAGAAGCTCTTGGAGATTTGGGGGGCTCGGGACTTCTGGCTCCCCCAGCTGAATCCATGCTGCCCAGGTTTAACCCATAACTGTCTGGCCTATAGTCTTTATCCAAGAGGGAGCTTCCAGGCCTGGGTCCCGGCCTCCCTCCCCAGCGGTGGCCGCCCTCACCGTCTTGGTCCTCGTCACTGCCCGAGGAGTGGCCTCCGTGGTAGGCCGGACTCTGCGCCCCGGGCGGCGGCGGCGGCGGGACCTCCTCTTCCTCCTCGCTGGAGCTGGCAGCCCGGCCGCCTCTGACAGGATAGGAGGAGGCGATGGAGGAGGAGCAGGAGCAGGAGGCCCGAGCCCCGGCCTGCGGTTGGGAGAAGCTATGCCAAGAATGTAAACCATCCGCCGGACGCTGCGCCCGCTCCTGTTGCTGTTGCTGCTGCTGCCGCCGCCTCCTCCCCTCCGTCCCTGGGCCGGGCAGCGGCCGCGCGGAACGCAGGCCAGCCAGGGGGAAGCACGTCCGAGGAGGTGGCGTCGGTGGTTGCCGGGGTTCGCGGGCCGGAGGCTCCCAAACGGCACCGTCGGGGCTGGGCGTCCCCGAGGCCTCAGAGTCGGCACTGGGCCGCCTGGAGCCAGGGCCGCCGAAGAGCTTGCGCATCTCGGTGACGCTGGGCCAGGCCCCGCGCGCCGCGCCCTCCGCCGCTTCTTCCGCGGCCCCGGGGGAGACGCCCCCGTCTCGGGCCCCCGCGTGGTCGTCGTCCGGACGCCGCGCGTCGAAGCGCCGAGAGAGCTGGCGCACCGACGGCGAGAGGCTGCGGAGCGGGCGCGGCTGCGCGGGGGCGGCCGGGGGCCCCGACGCCAGTTTGGACACGCGCCGGGAGGGCTGGCCCGGGACCGACGCAGCGGGCCGGCACGAGGCGCGGCGCCGCAGCCCGGGGGTGTCCGTGGCCTCCTCCCTCGGCCCGGGCCCGCCGCTCCAGTGTTCCAGCAGCTTGAACGAGACGCTGCGATACAGCGGGGACCGGGGCGCCCCGTCCGCCATGGTGGCAGCACTCACTCTGGGGGGGCTGGCCTCGGGGAGCCGCGGCCAACCCCCCCACCCCCCGCGCACTCGCCCTGAAGGAGCGCAGCAGCTGGGGTCCGAAGGCCTGGGTTCTGCAGCAGCAGTGTGAGGGGCCTTGCGGGGAGAGGGCGCAGAGACTCAAACAGAGGTTTATCTGCTGAGGCTCAAGTTTCTGAGGCCGCGGGCGGCATCGGCTCCATCCAGCGCGGTCCCTCCCGCCTCAGCGCCGAGCCCCGGGACCGGCCCCCTCTTCGGCCGGTGCGATTCGGAGCATCGCGGCCCGGCCCGGTCCGGGCAGGATCCCAGTGCTCTGTTCCTCGGCTCCGTGCCCGCCAGCCGGCCTGCCCGCCTCCCTTGTGCTCCCGCTCCGGCTCCCGCTCCCTCCCTCTTGGCTGCTTGCTCCGCGCTCCCTTTTGTTGCAAATAAACTTTGTGGCTGAGGAAAGGGGGCGGGAGGCGGGGCCTCGCGCCCAAAAGAGGGGGTGGGCTCCTGGCGCGCGCGAGGCTGGGAATCGGGATTTGGGGGGGGGGAGGGAATCGGGGAGGAGTCGAAGGAGAAACAAGACTGCTTGAGCACATGCGAACCGAAGCGACCCTCCAGAGGACCCCTTCTGGAACCCTTCGCCAAGCTGCTCCCCCAAGGACTTGCTCCGACGCACGAAACCTCTGAGTTCGGCCAGCTCCGCCGACATACAGCCGGGGCTGTGCACCGACTGCGGTTCAGGCGCTTTTGCACGGTAACACCTTCGGCCAAAGGAACTCCAATATGGCAACCTTCGACCCATAAACAGGTACACACCGACATTCAGGTACACCCAGAAACACTCTTCCAGGAGGAAGGGGGCGGGACTCGCCGCCAGGGGGAGCAGTGAGCGCCACAGGCGGACCTGGGCGCCTGCGGCTCCCTGCCCCACCCCTCCACCCCGCCCAGGCCACACCCCCCACCCGGCCCTTCGCCGTGAGTCCTGCGGTCACCGAGACCAGGTCCAGACTCCTGCTCCCCCAAAGGCCCCGCCCCTCTTACCTCGGCGTTCTGTCCAGCTCTGACCCTCCCACGTCGCCCCAGGTGCTCCACCCTTTGTGGCCACGCCCCCACCCGCCCTCACGGTTCCAGCTGCCCACCCTAGTCACGCCCCCCACCTGCCCCCGCCGTCTCGGAGGCCCCTCTCCTCGATGCTCCGCCCTGCGCCCCCCCCGCCCCTCCTCCTGAGCTCCGTGATACGCGGCTCTTACGCCCTCTTCCGGTCGGATTCGACCACCGTGTGGAGTCCTGGTCAGGTAAAGCGGTTCCCATCACCAAAAAAGGGGAGGAAGGTTGGGAAGACTTCATTTCCTTTCTTTCCTTTCAGCCCTTCCCTAATCCCTCACGAGCCTTTTCAAACCTAGTCCCTTCGCAAAGACCCTTGGCCTCAAACACAACAGGAGCTTCAACTGAAACGCCCTTGATTTGCCACTGCCAAACTGACCTGCGGCCCTCCACGCTCCTAACAGAGCGAGTGGGTCGCCTCTCCTGCCTCAATCTGATCCAACCTTGAGCTCGCTTTCCACCTCTGCCCCTGTCTGGCAAGTCTCCCATCGTCCCGGGTACTGGGGCCTTCCCCACCCCCACCTGCTTCTGGGAGGTCCCATTCATCCTCAGGGTCCCAGCTTAAATTCAAGGCACCTGCTTGATATCTGAATGAACCAATGGGGATTTATGGAGTGCCTTGGATGTATGGGTAATATTATTTCATTTATTTTATTTAATCCTAGAACCACCCTGTAGGTAGATAATATTGCCTCTTCTCTACGGGTCATGAAGGAGATGTAACTTTGACCACTGTCAAAGTCGGAAAATGGCAGCGCTTTCAATGACTCAAATTCAGGTTTGAGGAGCTTCGAACACCATGCTCCTCTAGTCTTCACTGATCCTAGATCCCTGATGAAGAAGGGGTTTCTCTCTCCTTGAGCCCCCAGCAGCCTCTTCTTGCTCCTCGGGCCTGAGCTCACCTTCCCCAGGAACAGAGGATAGTCTGGTCTGACTCACACTCCCCTCGGCCCAAGAGGACTGTGGCTGGGCCTGACTAGGCTGACAGGCCCTGGGAGCAGGAGGCCCTGGTCTAGATGAGAGGGGTAGGGATGGGCATAGGGCAGGACGGTAGACACTGAGGGATTGATTGACTACTGCACGAGAAAGGGAGGACTCAGCTAGGACCTGGCGCCCTGCCTACTGCTTCCCTTGGGTTGTAGCAAATCCTTGTAGGGAGAAAACTCTTCCTCTTGGAGTGGTACGCGACCTCCTGTAAGTCCCTCACCTCACCTTCGTCTCAGCTCTGCCTCAGAAGGACATCTCTCATTCACTGGGGAATTGATGGCAAGGAAGAGAGCCCTGCCTGGCCTAGTGCCTCTCTCCCTTGGCCTTGCTGTGTGGCCTTGGGGCGTATCCTTACACTTCCCTGGGCCTCAGCTGCCTCATCTGGAAAGTGAGTGGGTCTAGATTTCCCCGAGGGTACTTTTCTGACTCTATTCGAAGTCAGGCTCTT
>CM052884.1:48531769-48593631 GCA_028534135.1 Potos flavus | reverse complement strand
GCGCCAGCGGCGCGGATCGCGCCAGGCTCGCCCGGCGCACTCGCGGAGCGGAGGAGGCAACAGCGCCGCCGCCCGGGCCGACGCGATCGGATCGACGCTGGAACTGACATTGCGGCGGCCGGCCGGGCTGAGCCCCGGGAGGGAGCGACGGTGGGAGAGAGGGGGCCCGCCGTCCCCCGCGCTCCGGCACCCCGCCCTGGCGGCGGCCCGGCCGCATGCTTCAGATGGTGAAGACCCTGGCCCAGTTCACCATCGCGCTGGAAGACATGCGCGATCTGGGCCCGGCCACCACCTCCGGGGAGCCCGCCGGGAGCAGCGGTGCTGACGCTGAGGAGCCTGGGGAGGCCCAGGTACGGGGAGGGGGAGAGACAGCCAGGGACCTGGGCCAAGACCTAGAACCCAGAGGACCCGGGCCTGGGGGAGGCATGGGTAGATGCTGGGGCGCAGGACCGGGAAGTAGGATCAGCCACACCAGCTGCCGCACCGTGGAGCTAGGGACTCAGAGACTAGTGATGGGGGCAGGGATGGTGTGGCTGGCAGGGCTTTGAGGTTTGGTGGTACCAGAATGCAAGCTTGGGATAGCAGAAGGGCTGGCAACCTCAACTGGGGTGGGGGCTTTTACCCTGAAACCCAGCCTTGGCAAGGCCTAGTGGTTCCTAGTGCGTGATATGGGTCAGAGTGTAGGCAGAGACTGTCTCCGGAGGTATCCTGGGTTCACAGGCTCGGGAAGGAGAGGTTTCATCACCCTCTCACCAGCAGGCCTGTGGCAGTCCCCAGGTGTATGTGTGTGCTGGGGGGATGGGGTGTTGGGAGTAGCCGATCTTGCTCTGGCCTTGCCATTCTCTCCCTGCCACTGGACCCGCTGGGCCTGGGAGGTGTCATGCTGCGGTGCCAATGGTGGTGTCCCCATTCCTGGCTTGGTGCTCTTCTCCTCTGGGGGAAGAGGAGGGGGAGGCTTCCAGGGGCCGTGTCTATGCCTTTGTATGTGTCTCTGGGCCCGAACTCTCATTGTCCTGCTCTCCTGGGCTCCTGTGGGGGCTCTGGTTCTGTCTTCCTACCCATGCTGTGCTGTGTGTGGTATGTTTCTCCCCACCACCTCCCATCTCTGGGCTGAAGGCCCTGGTTCTCAGCTAGGTGACTTGGCCACCTTTCCTTTTGGTCTCTTTGCGGGGGTGTCTGGCCTTTACGGCTTCTTCTGTGTACCTATGTCTCTGTCTTCCTGCTGTGTGTGTGGGGTCTGAAGCTTTGGGTCATGACGTCCCAGTCATACTGGTAGGAGAGGCCCCCCTCTCTCTTCCTGCTGTATCCCTCCAGCCGCCCTCCCTCCCCCACTTCAGCGCCCCCTGTAGTAAAGGGGATGGCGCTGGGGCTGTTAAGGGGAGGCTAGGCCCCTGGGGGAGGCTAGGCCTACAGGGCTGTCCCGCCCAGAACAGGTGGGCCTGCTGATCTGCTTGACAGCTGCATTGCCCGTCTCCTGCCTCCTCCACCCCCACGTGCACGCACACCCGTGTCTGGGCACGTGCAGAAGGGCACTAGGTGCAGTGACAAGGAGCTGGCCTGAATTTCCATGCTTCTACCTGACAGCTGAGTGACAGCCCACTGTGCTTTCAGGCAGGAGGAGGCTGGGAAAGGCGAGTGTTGCAGCGTCAGCCTCCCTGCGTGAGTTACCCCAGCCCTCTGCGCTGGCAGGCCCAGCCCCAGCCCTGCCTCCCTCAGGAGGCCTCCCTGCCTGCCCGTGACCCTCAGCCCTGGGCACCTAGCAGGGCCGGGCTGGGGAGTGGAAGGGGGAGGGAGGCTGTGCCACTCAGGGCCGAGCCCGGCCCGGTTCTCCTCCCAGGGAGCTCCCTGTGCAGCAGGGAGATGGATATAGATGAACCATTTTGCTGAGGCAGAGTAAGAATGGACATTGAGGACCCAGCATGTGTGGAGAGAGCTGCCCCGCTTCCAGCTCCTTGCTTTCACAGTGCGGGGAGGAAGGCATTATTCAGTCTGTTTCAGGGAGGAGAATGTGGGAACCTAGGGCAGTTACCCAAGGTCACACAGCTTGTCAGGGCACGGCCGGGGCTCCCGTGGCCGGTGGCTGGCCAGTCAGTATGGGCAAGAACTCGGGGTGCTTGGGCCCTAAGACTCAGGATGAGGTGCCTAAAGAGACTCGGGTCAGGGCACCTGGGGGGCTCAGTCAGTTAAGCGTCCGGCTTTTGGTTTCAGCTCGGGTCATGATCTCAGGGTTGTGAGATTGAGCCCCACATCGGGCTCTGTGCTCAGTGGGGAGTATGCTTGAGATTCTCTCTGCCCTCTCCCTCTGCCCCTCCCCCTGCTCTCTCGTGTGTGTGCGCACTCTCTCTCTCTCTCTCTCAAATTAATAAATCCTTAAAAAAAAAAAAAGACTCAGTCCCCACTCTGCCAGTCACTGGCTATGTGACCTTGGGCAAGTCAAGTCACCTCTCAGACTTGACTGCCTCACCTGTAAAGTGGAGATGATGACACCTGTGTGTGGGGCAGAAATGAGGCCGTATCTGTGAGTGCTGAGAGGGCCCTGGGGGACAAGGGGAGGACTGGGCATCTGGGCCCTTCCTTGGGAGGCTCTTCTGGCCTTTGATGCTCTCCCAAACTCCATCCTAGGGTGGGCCCAACTGGTGTTTCCTCCTACTAGAAGCTGCCCTGGTGTTTTAAAGGCCTTCGAGTCACTGAGGGTAGATGATCTGACTGTAGCTGGAGGCTCTGAGGCAAAGCCCAGTGTCTTCTCACCCATCAGAGCGTGCGGCTGGTGGGGGTGGGGCAAGGCCAGTCTCCTCCCCTCCCTCAAGGGAGAGCCATTCGCACCCGCACCCCACCCGTGAGTTCCTAGCACAGGAGCCTACTTTTCTGAGTGTGTCCCATTGTTGACAGGTTTGGGGACAGACCTGGCCCCAAGTCCCTGAGTCAGAGGGAGGGGATCACAGGGAGGTGGGCATACCATCTAGTGAAGGCTTCCTGGAGAAGGAGTGGGCCAGAGGCATAGGAACTGGTGGCAAGGGCAGTAGGTAAGCTGAGTCCCAGGGAGTCAGACACAGAGAAGGCATCCTCCAGCTGACTTCTAGCAAAGCCTTCCCGGAGAATAGGGGCTACCCTGTCAGGGCAGGATGGACACCCTATCCCTGGAGGGGTGGGCGCAGCCTCTGGGTGACCCCTTGGGGACTCCGTACTCTAGACCATCACGTGCTTAGGATGGAGACATTAGTTCCTGGGCCTCCTTTTCCCCATCCTTAAAACGGGAAGAAGAATAACGTCTACCTCACAGGGTAGTCAGGAGGATGAAATAATATATGCTTAGAACAGTGCTTGGTGTGGAGTAGGGCTCAGTTAACCTTTTTTTACTGAGAGAACTGATATCCAGCCTTGTCTGAGAGTGGTGAACCCTGCCCCACCTGGCTGTGTGACCTTTGGCACTGACATCACCTTTCTGAGCCACCTTTTCTTCATCTGTGGCAGGAGGCCACAGTCTCCACTCTCAGGGATGGTGCGAAGCCCACTCTGGTAGGGTCTCACCTCGTGGCACTGAGCCTGAGGGAGGGGTTTTCGGAGTTGGCAGCTAGGATGGGGGGTGGCCTGGAGGCATCTTCCTTTGCTAAGGTGAGAGGTTATTTTGAGTCCCTTTCAGGAGCCCGGTGGGTAACCTTGAAGTGAACAGGAGCTCAGCCAGCACCGATGGGGGTGGTGATGGAGGAGTAAGGGGCACACCCTGGAAAGGGGGGCATTTGAGATGTGGGGGAGGGTGCCCCCTGTCCGGGGAGCATGTGAGCAAGTCTCTGTCAGAGTGGAGGTCCATGGTGCTTTGGGGTAACAGCCAGCAGCCCTGGATGATGGGAAAGCAGGCCTCAAAGGCTAGGGAGAGGAAGAGGATGGGCTCTCCGGGTCCATGTGACTGCAGGGGGTGGGGTCTGGGGGGAACAAGGCACTGCTCACCCTCTGCCTTCTGTCCCCCAAGGACATGCGGAAGCACGTGACCATGACCCTGCTGGACACGGAGCAGTCGTACGTGGAGTCGCTGCGCACCCTGATGCAGGTGAGGCTCGAGGCTGGGCCAGGCCCCTGAGAGCGGCCGTTCTGAGCCTAGGAGGCTGTCACACACGTGGGAACAAACCCGTTTTGTGGACAGGGGATGGAGGCTAGAGAGGAGAGAGGAACGACCCTGGGATACATCACCCCTCCGTGGAGAAACCCCCCCAGCATGTGACTACCCCAGAGGAGGAAGCCTCCTCCAGGGTGGGGGAGAACATGGAGGGGACTTAATAAGGCCAGACAGGCCACCCCAGGGCAGCTGCTCCCTCCTTTCACTGTCCTGCCACCTCCCCCTGGCAGCCCCAGGCCTGAGCTTAGATCTGTGCCCCGCCCACGGTAGCCCTGTCCATTTTATTCATTGACTGGGAAAATGATCGTTGAATGGAGGAAAATGTTGAGCGCCTGCTGTGTGCTAGGTCCCAGTCCGGGAATAGGAAACACAAGGACAAATAAGAAAGACAAGCTGCTGCCATGGGACCTCATCGTCCCGTTGGGCACAGAGTTGAGTATATGGTCACTTTCAAAGCATTGAGGGGCACCCGTGAGGTGTGGGGAATTTTCCCTGGAGGACGTGCCGGCTTCCTCCCCACCTGTCTTGTCAGCAGCAGGAACGGCACGTGCAAAGTCAGGTAAGGAGAGGCCACCATAGAGCACGAAGGGTTGGTCCGCTGGGAACGCGGGGCGAGCCAGCAGGAGCCACATGGTAGGGGCCCTGAATACCAGGAAGAAGGTTTGGACCCTACCAGGGGCCCTGGAGAGTCAGCAAAGGGCTTTGAGCCGGGGGTGGCATGTCGTCTGATTCATGCTTTACAAAGTCTGTCTGACTGCTAGGAAGGTGGGCAGCCAAGGGCACTGAGGGTGGGCGAGGGAGGAAAGGCCGGGACCAGGGCGCAAGCCACAGGGAGGGAGCGTTGGGGCAGACACTCGGGCAGTGGACTGGTCAGGCCAGGCGTGGTAGCTGGTCGGCTGTGGGACGAGGCCTGGACTCCTGGTCTGGGTGACGGAAGCACTGTAGGAGCCCCACGTGGGAAAGTTGGGGTGAGAGAGCCAGATCAGGTTCCGACTAGGGAAAGCGCCCGACTCAGGGCGCACATGTAGGCCTGGGGCCCAGGACCGAGAACGTGGATCCCGGCTGAGGTGGGGCCGGGCAGGTAGGGTTGAGGACGAATTCGCTCAAGCCATTTAGGCGGAGTGAGAGCAAAGAACAGAAGGTAGAGCCCTGGAAACATCCAGAGCGTGCATTCATTTACTCCGCAAATCTGCAACGAGCATCTTCTGGGTGCAGACCGTGTTCTCGGTGAGGGTTCAGCAGTGAGCGTGAGCGATCAGGTCCTGCCTCCTGGAGCTCACGGTCTCCGGCAGACACGGACAGGAACCAGCCAGGCAGACCCCACGTGGGGTCAGATGCAGGGTCACAAGTGCACGGAGGGTGTATCCGTAACAGAGTATTGTCCAGGCAGGAAAGGGAGGAGATTCTGACAGGTGCCACAACATGGGTGAACCTTGAGGACATGAGGCCAAACCAAAGTGAGCCAGTCACAAGACGACAAATACTGTATGATTGCACCTCCAGGGGCACCTAGAGTGGCCAAGTTCATAGAAACAGATCGAACGGTGCTTGCCGGCGGCTGGGGGAGGGGAAGTGGGAGTTAGTGTTTAACAGGTATGGAGTTGCAGTTTGGGAAGATGGGAAAGCTCCAGAGGGGGTTGGGGATGATGGTTCCACAGCAACGTGAAGGATTTAATGTGAGTATGCTGAACTGTACACTTAAAAATGATTAAAATCGGCAAATTTTATGGTGTATATTTTGCCACACACAAGATACATCGCTTTTATTTTTTTATTTTATTTTTTTAAAGATTTTATTTATTTGAGAGAGAGACAGATAGCGACAGAGATAGTGAGAGAGAGAGCAAAAGTGGGGAGGAGAGGGAGAAGCAGGCTCCCCGCCAAGCAGGGAGCCCGATGCAGGGCTCGATCCCAGGACCCTGAGATCATGACCTGAGCCGAAGGCAGACGCTTAACTGACTGAGCCACCCAGGTGCCCCACGTTGCTTTTATATATTAAAAATAAGTGCACAGTGGCTCTCCCACTCCCCCTGCTTGGGTTTCCTCTCTCACTGTGTCTCTCTTTGTCAAATAAATAAAATATTTTTTTAAAAATAAAAAGCGCACAGAAAGAGGAGAACACGGAATGGGGCCTGCCCTGGCGTCAGAGGCCAGGGAGGGCTTCTCTGAGGTTGCGGTGTCCAGTGGAGACCTGAAGGATGGCCAAGTGTTAAGCAGCGGGAGAGCCTGGAGGGAACCGTTCTGGCAGCGGGGACGGCAGGAACAAAGGCCGGGAGGCTGGAGGAAACCTCGAGCAGTTAGCCAATTAGCCGTGGAGAGGTGGCCCGGGTGGCTGCTGTGCGAGGTGCTGGGACACAGCCCGAATGCCATCTGTAAGATATGCCCTTGGCCTCCAGGCGGCGGTAGTCACGCAGGGGTCCAGCAGGGCGTGGGGTCCTTTGCAGTCCCCTCGGTGAGAGTTGAAGGCATTGGGGTCAGGCAGTCCAAGGTTCGAGTCACTCGCCTCCCTGCTGGGTGATGCTAACCTAGTCACCTCACTTCTCTGAGCCTCAGTGCTTTTGCGTGCAGAATGTGACTATCACACCCGCGTCCCGGCGCGAGAGGCTGCTCTTGCCTTATTCACACACGGGAGGCCAGCGTGACCCAGGCGCGTCTCTCTGCCTTCCAATCTCCTGGCCAGTTCAGGGCTGCACGCGTGGAGGCTTGCAGGACCTGCTGGAGGGAGAGCGAAGGGGCGGTAGTTCTCAGGAGGCCGGGCTGAGAGTGTGGGTGGCGAGGGGTGGAGATGGGCAGGAGAGCGTCAGCCTAATGGACTCCACGGCCCCGGTGTCCCCTCGCAGTGACCACTGCCACCCACATTGATTGGTATCATCCCTGCAGGCAACTACTGAGTGTCCCGGAGTTTCTTTTTTTTTTCCTTTTTTTAAATTGAGGTATAATTGACACACGGTGTTACATTAGTGTCAGCTGTAGGCCAGGAGCTTAAAATGAAGAAATACCAAGGTTAGCAGCCAGAAGCGATGGGATTTGAACCCACATCCTAAGACTACACCTTTCCTCAGGGTCACCCTCGTGCTTTGAGTCTTCAACCCCCGAATTCCCAGCCAACAACCCCCCCTTTTCCCCGACCCAGCCCCCTTCACCTGGAGCTCCTGACCTTGTTTTTCCCACAGTACTTGCTGCCTTCCAACACATGTGTAATCATTTCGTAATTTATGGTGTTTGTTTTCTGCCTCCCTCCACTGAGGTGTCAGTTCCACAAGCACGGGGACCTTTTTCTACCCCCAGGTGCTGCCTGGTGCTTAGAAGGCGGGACACTCAGTAGTTGCCCAGCAAGTACGTGATGAGCGGGTGCAGGTGTTGACTTCTAGAAGGTTCTGGATCAGGTTCTCCGCTTAGTCTTTCCTCCCACTGTGTGCCTGCTCCTGTATGGGGTGCAGTTTAGCTCCTTTCCTTGTGGGGCAGCAGCCCCCCCAGAAGACACTGGCTCACTGGCCTAGGAGCTGTAAGAGGGAGGCTGCCTGCCTGTCCCCTCACCATCACCCCCTGGCCTTTCAAGAATCCCCAACCGGGCAAGAGGATTATGTTGAGCTTGACTTTTCTCGAGGCTGTTGTATTAAACAAGCCAATTTTTAAAAATGTTTAATATAAATTTTACCACAACATTGCATTAGTTTTTCAAACATCCTTATTTCTTGGGCTTGTAGTTAGAGTTTGGGCCAGTAGAGGGCGACCGCTCCATGAGCTCGCCTACTGCGAAGCAGGGCTCTTCATTCTCAGGAACCGGTGAACACAGATGTGAGGCGAGAAAGGAGTTTTAATCAGACTTCACCCTACATCTGAAAACCGTGAAAACAGTGCTCAGCTGGTGGCACTAAAGGCCTCCCAGGCCCCTCCTTGCTGTATTTCCCCCACAGCAGTTCTCAACTTTTAACTTTCCACATGTAACTGATTCCAAGATAAACATCTCTGAACTCCAGGTTCAACCCATAATTGATGGGATATGATAACTTAATTGGCAGCAATTTTTTTTCTTAAAGATTTAACGAAATGTGGTTTATTTTTGTTTCTTTCTCGTATTTGCTTGTTCCATCGGACTAGATCGTGAGGCAGGGAGTTTGGTGTTCCTTGCTCACTGCCGAGCAGTCCCTGACACACCGGGACTGCTCAGTGAAGTGTCTGCTGAGTTAGTGCGTGTGGGTCTCCCAGGAGCCCAGTCTTCTTGCTTTCCTCGCTCCAAGCTCTGCTGGTTCATGCATCCAACAAACCTTCCCTGACCCACCCATCCCTGTCTTGTGCCAGGTCCTGGGCCGCACAGGGAGGGACATGGGGATAGGTCTTCCTATCTCCCCCCTAGAGCTCTGAGTCTAACGAGGGAGATCCGGGACGCATGGCCGTTGAGTCACAGGCTCAGGTGATGTCGTGTGCCCCTACGCCAGGGGGTTGGGGTGCCATCCCTCTGAGGGTACCCAGACTGACCTGTGGGGGACCCCCAGGGCTACATGCAGCCGCTGAAGCAGCCAGAGAACTCCTTGCTGTGTGACCCATCGCTGGTGGACGAGATCTTCGACCAGATTCCCGAGCTCCTGGAGCACCACGAACAGTTCCTCGAGCAGGTGCGGCACTGTGTGCAGACCTGGCACGCCCAGCAGAAGGTGGGCGCCCTGCTTGTCCAGTCGGTGAGTGGCCCTCCTGCCCGCTGCTGCAGCCCCCACGAGCCTGGGCCCCTCCTGGAAGAGGGTGGCTGCTGCCATGGACCCCTCTCCCACTCCACCTGGACACTGACTCTGATCCCAGGTCCAACCCCAGAACCTGAGCAGACTCTGGCACAGACCCCAGCCCGTTCCTGACCCTGATCCTGGACCCAGCCCTAGTTGCTGGCACTGACTTGACCCTAGTCCTGACCCCGAGTTGGTGCTGACACTGACCCAGACCTCAGTGGATGCTGCTACTGACCTCAGCCCTTACGCTGACTAGCTCTTTTCTCCATCCGGCATTTTCATCGGATAGCTAACTACCTGGCACTTACGTGCTAGCCATTATTCTAAATACATTACATAAATCCACAAGTCTAGGAGAAAGGTGCAATTATTCCCCCAAGTCTAAAGTGGATGACTCTGCAGCATAGAGAGAAAGTAACCTGATCAGAGTCACAGTTAGTAAGTGGTGAAGGGTTCAGCTCCAGGACCTGCGGCTCCGGTGCCCACACTCCGCCCCAGTCTGTGCCCCCTTCACCACAAGCAGAACCCCACCTGTGAGCTCTTCAGGATCCCACCATGGTGAATACCTTAGAAAAGGTATTGGCTTCAAAACTCAAAAGGAACTGTAAAATCAAAACTAATAAACATTTAATTAAATGTCTATAAAAACATAGCACACCATTTTCTTTAATTAAATATAGTATTTGTTTATACGAGCTTAATTGCATTTGAAAATGCTTAAGTTACATTTTGTTATTTGGCCAGAATTCCCAAGAATGCACGGCGATGACTGAGAAATCATAGCCAAACACAAACTAAGATGGTTACTCAGAGCCAAAACATTTCAAAAGCAAAATTGCAAAGCTCCTTTCAAAAATCGTATTAGAAAAAAAAAAAAAAACCCAAAAAACAAATAAAAACTTATCTATTGTGAGATGTGGATGTTCTTTCACGTGTATGTGATGACGTGGGTGGGCCTTGGACCTAAGAAGGTCTTAGAAGATGCCTGCTGACCCGGACCTGATGAGACAAGAACCCTGGTGGGACCCCCGCTGGGTGCTGACACTTCCAGGCTGTCACCACCCTCGGTGTCCCCAGGCTCATCCACTGTCTGGACTTGGATGCTGACCATGGTCTGACGAGCGGAAGCCCTGGTCCCAGGGAGGGGTCAGCAGAGCGAGCTCTGGCCTCGAGCGGGCTGGGGGGTAAGGGCCGCCTTCCTCTCCGAGCCTCTGCCCTGCAGCACACCCCGGGCCTGGGGAGGGGGACGGTCAGCACCTTAGAGACACGGGCTTGTGGGCCCAGAGGGGCCAGAAACAGATAACCACCACGGGTCCCTTAGTCCATCCGTGGCGCAGCTGACACAGGACCCAGGGTGTCCCAACTCCCAGCCAGGGCTTCTGCCCAAGAACTTTCACGTTTAGCCCAGCTGTCAGCTGGCCATCGGGTGCTAGCCACCAGCCATGTGCCCCCACTGGACAGGATGGGCGTCCGTATCTCTTGCAGAGGGGAGACTTGTCCCTGGGGGGAATCAAGGAAGGCCAGAGGCCAGGTGTGGTTCCAGGAAGAGTCCTAGTGAGGGAGGGAGGGCTTCCTGGAGGAGGCACGGTTGGACCTCAGCCCTGAGATTGGATGATGGTGAGATTTGGGCATCTGATGGAGAGAATTACATGAACAAAGGCCAAGCGGCTAGAATGAGTCTGTCTCTCAGAGGACAGTGAGGGGGAGTACCTCCTGGCTGGACTTAGTGGGGCCGGAGAGCAAGGGATGGAAATGCCCAGTTGGAAATGGGAGAGCCTGGTCTACAGGACACGTCTAGGCATATGGAAGTCCGTGTACACACAGACCCTAGGTAAGATACGTGTGTGTGCACACACACCTGCTCACACGGTCACACATACAATGTGTATACACAACACAGGGGCACGTGCCCCACCCCTTAGAGACCATATCGTGTCCAATTGGAGGGAGAGGATGTTGTTATGAATGTTATGAATCATTGGAAACCAGGACAGGGTGAGGTGGAGTAAGGGAGACCTTGAAGGTCCCCAACCTGCCTCTTCACTCACAGTTCTCCAAGGACGTCCTGGTCAACATCTATTCTGCCTACATTGACAACTTTCTCAACGCAAAGGATGCGGTGCGTGTGGCTAAGGAGGCGAGGCCTGCCTTTCTCAAGTTCTTGGAGGTACTGTGGGCCAGCCCAGGGGGATGGACATGACCCTCACCTTGGGCCAGCTTTGGGAGGGGGCAAGAGCTCCCCGACTGGGCACCGCAGCCTTAGCCTGGGGTTCAGTCTTTGCCCTTGGGCTGGGCTAGAAGGACTGGCTGGGGACCTGTCCCTGGACATTCCCTTCTTTGCGTGACATTGCTCACACAGGTGCGCATCCACTTTGTTTCTGGTTTCAGCAAAGCATGCGTGAGAACAAGGAGAAGCAGGCGCTGTCTGACCTCATGATCAAGCCTGTGCAGCGGATCCCACGCTATGAGCTTCTGGTGAAGGTGGGCATGGGGGGCAAGGCTGGGAGGCACGTGAGGCCGCGGGAGGCTGGGAGGCCCCTCTTCGATCAAGTCTGACGTCAGAGTCCCCAGGGGTCAGGTAGGAAGAGAAGTCCTCTCGGGAGCCTCCCTATAGTGTGGGGCCCCCGGGCCTGAAAGGGGCAGCTGATAAGCAGGGGTCTTATCCCCCTTTCCACCCCAGGACCTCCTGAAGCACACACCCGAGGACCACCCAGACCACCCACTCCTGCTGGATGCTCAGCGGAACATCAAGCAGGTGGCTGAACGCATCAACAAGGGTGTGCGGAGTGCCGAGGAGGCAGAGCGACACGCCCGTGTGCTGCAGGAAATCGAGGCTCACATCGAGGGCATGGAGGATGTGAGTGCCCCCCCACCCATGCCTTCATTTGCACCTGTGGTCCCCCGCAGTCACGGTCATGGCCACCTCCACAGCGTGTCTGCCAGCATCCCCACCCGTCTCTGGCCACAGCCACGTCCTCCTCCGTGTCTGTCTCTGGCCACAGGTCCCGGGGCCCGAGTGTACAGCGTCAGGAGGACGGAGGGGATGCTGCTTCTACTGGCCTGGCCCGTGGAGTGGGGCCGAGGGGTCCCCGGGGTCTGAGGAGGAGATGGGATTAATAATTGGCCTTCAGGAGGTTTTGTCTCTTCGGCCCCACAGCTCCAAGCCCCTCTGCGGCGGTTCCTAAGGCAAGAGATGGTCATCGAAGTGGTAAGAAGTGTCCCATTGTGTACCCACCTGCTCCCGTCTCCCCACTCTGTTCACACTTCCGCTCATACCTGCTGCCCTTGGGCCTCCCCGCTCTTCCCCACAACAGGAGTCCCGGGCCGGGTCCTAACTCTGCCTCTGGGCCTCTGGGGCAGAGCCCTCACCCCTCTCTGGGCCTGGCTGTCCCCTTGGGCACGGTGGGCAGGAGGGTGGGCCTCTGGGCCTGAGTCCTGCCTCGGGCCCCACAGAAGGCCGTCGGCGGCAAGAAGGACCGGTCCCTCTTCCTGTTCACGGATCTCATCGTCTGCACGACCCTAAAGCGGAAGTCGGGCTCCCTGCGGCGCAGCTCCATGAGCCTGTGAGTGGCTGGGGCGGGGCCGGGCTGGGGCCGCGGGGGAGCAGCTGTGCCTCCCTGGGCCCCACTGCCCCGGCCTGGCCAGAGCACCCCCTTGGCTCCCCACAGGTACACGGCAGCCAGCGTCATTGACACGGCCAGCAAGTACAAGCTGCTGTGGAAGCTGCCGCTGGAAGATGCGGACATCATCAAAGGTGGGGCTGGCCGAGGCCTGCCCGGGGGTTCTGGGTGCCCGGGCCCTCCTCTCAGAAGCCCTCTTGGAGGGGTTGCCGTGTGGCCAGGCTGGCTGCCTGTACCCCGCTGCTTTTCTGTTGTGGGGGCCTCACTTTCCCCGCCAGAGGCGGGGGGTGGCCTGCAGGATCGGTGTGCCTCCCACAGAGCCACACCAGGACCTGTCCACACAGACCACCTCCTGACGGGCAGGGACCTCGCCTAGGCTGGGGCAGTGCTGGGGGCGCAGACACACGTGCCACTGACCACAGCGCCTGCGTCCCAGTAGACGATGTGCCGCTCTGGTCCCGCAGTTCTGCTCAGCGGGAGCAGTGACTCCCTCACGTCAGTGCGAGCAGAAGGCTGGCTGGGAAGATCTGTGTTGTTTGGGGTCGGAGGTCATTTCAGAGAGCTGCTCCTCCTGCTGTGTGCACGTGTGTGTCTGTGTCTTCATCTGTCCGTCTCTCTCTCTCTGCGTCTGCCTGTTCTCACTGCTCTTGGCTTTCTCTGCTTCCTCCTTCCTTCCAACTCCTGTGGTCCCTCATGGCCTGTTCTGCGTCGTGGCCTTTCTCCCTAGCTGCTCCAGGATCCGAAGTTTACCCCTGCGGGGTGGCGGGGGGGGGAGGGGTTGGCGGGCAGTTTGGGTCCAGACTCTGTCCCTCGGCTCAGCTGCGGGGGCCCCCAGAGCAAACCCAGGCCTGCCTCACCTGGGCCGCTGTGGAGGAATACGAGCTGATGATTGGTCCAGTTTATCTCTTCTCACTGGAATACAGGCCGTTTGATAAAGTGACTACCTTCAGGTCAGGCGTCTGCTCCTGGTCCCATCGAGTGTGGTCAGAGTGGGGCAGGGTCCTACGGAAGAAACCAGGGCTGCCCAGGCAGTGAGGGGTTGGTGGGGGGGACGGTGTCCTTCGGAAGGAGTAGGAGAAAACCCAAGCCTTAGCTTTTCTAGTACATTCCACTGCTGTCTACTCCGCCCATTGGTGGGTTCCTGGTCCAGGCTGGACACCCCGGGCCAGGCAGCGCTGGGCGTGGGGATGCTGAGCTGGCCTGTGGGGCCGGCTACTTGGCTGTGGTCAGGTATGGGGTAGGACTAGAGAAATCCAGAGCATCAGCTCATTTTCCCTCCTCTGTCGGGGAACGGAGTCCCTTGGTCAGCAGATTTGACCGCCCGAGGCTCTGGCTGCCGGGCCGACTCCCCCGTGGGGGCTGCACCGCCACGGCTCCCGGTGTCAGCGGGCGGCTGCCGTCTGTTCTGTATGCTCATCCGCGGGGCTCTCCGAGGGACCGGCACCCCGGGCCATGTGGCTCTGAATCAGGCCCAGTCCCCTGCTGCCAGGCCTGATGTTTCTCTGCGAGCCGCCTGTCTGTTCCTTGGCTCTTGGGGTTGACAAGCTCTCGGCTTGTCAGGCCACTCCCTATGCTCGCCTGCAGACTGAGGAAAGGGAAAACTGTCCGTCCACGGTGGCCTTGTCTGCCTCTGTATCCGCCCATGGCCTTCCTCTGTCTCCACCAGGGGCATCCCAAGCCACCAATCGGGAGAACATCCAGAAGGCTATCAGCCGCCTGGACGAGGACCTGACCACCCTGGGCCAGATGAGCAAGCTCTCGGAGAGCCTTGGTTTCCCCCACCAGGTCTGTGCCCTCTGCCCGAGGGGCAGTGGGGGTTCCCAGACCCTGTCTGAGGGAGAGAGAACAGCCTCTTCATTGCCTGAGGAAGAGGTCACTCAGCTCTGTCACTTACCGGAGGAGGAAAGGACGGCCTCATGGCAGTTGAGGGAAGCAACGTGTTCCAGGGTGGAGACACAGCTCTGTCCCCAGCTGGGGGAGGAGAGAGGGCCCATCATGTCTGGGGGGGAGAGGCAGGCCCCCACTTGCGTTCTCAGGGCAGGAGCAGGCTGTGGGGAGATGTCGGGGCCTGAGGCTGGGTCCTCCTCCCGGCAGAGCCTGGACGAAGCGCTGCGGGACCTCTCAGCCGCCATGCACCGGGACCTGTCGGAGAAGCAGGCGCTGTGCTACGCGCTTTCCTTCCCCCCTACCAAGCTGGAGCTGTGCAGCACGAGGCCTGAGGGCACGGACTCCTTCATCTTCGAGTTCCCTCACCCTGACGCCCGCCTTGGCTTTGAGCAAGCCTTTGACGAAGCCAAGAGGAAGCTGGGTAAGGCAGGCCCATGCCGGTGCCCTCCTTCCAGCACCTGCAGGCCGTGGGCAGCACCGTGCTGCGGTCCGGGAGAGCAGGAGCCGGAAATCCCGAGACTGCTGTGTCCTGTGCTTCAGTCCCTGCTGGTGGGAGGGTGGGCTGAGACTCCCTCGGAGAAACAGGGGGCTTCCCTGGGGCAGGGAGGGGACTCAGTGGATAGAAAGGGTGAACTTAGGGCAGGGGCGCTGCTGTGGAGAGGAGGCAGGACCCTCCTCCCTCCCCCCCCCATATACACTCTGAGCAGGCCTAGAGCAGGGAAAGCTATTAATCAGAGTCTGTGGCTTAGAGGATCCTTAGAGACTTCTAGATCTGCCTCCCGCATTGTACAGGTGGGAAAATGGAGGCCAGGGACAAGCGGGGCATAACCCACAGCCCCCTTGCTTTCCCCTGAGAGACCCTGATGAGCAGGGGAGGAAGGGAAATGGTCGAGGGCGAGGTGGATGCTGAGCAGTGTTTGTCCACGTCCACTACAGCCTCCAGCCAAAGCTGTCTAGACCCCGAGTTCCTGAAGGCCATCCCCATCATGAAGACCCGCAGCGGCATGCAGGTGTGTGGGGGGCCCGGCCCCGCGGGCGCACGTGGTTTTATCTGGGGTCCGTTACGTGCCTGTCTCGAGCACAGCAGCCGCGCCCTGTGTCTGAGTGCACAACTCTGCACACGCATGTGGCTACTACGTGGGTCGCGTACATGTGGGTGTGGCCACACACATCTGTGTGTGCACATGAGCGAAGGCTGTCTGGTCGCCATGAGGGGTCCAAGTCACGTGCCTGAGTCTGCCTACATCTGGACAGAGGTTACCGCTTATCACATTTGGTACCGCGTGTACGTGGGGTCGTGTTCAGGGTTTCCATGCGTGTGGCTGTCTGTGTGCACATATGTATGTGAAGGGTCGAGATCGGCATCACACGGGTATGTGTGCCTCTGAACCGCAGAGTGGCCCATGCGCTGTGTGTGTGTGTGTATGTGTGTGTGTACACGCAGGTACAGAGGGGTGTCCTGGGGATTCGTGCCCCCCCCCCCCCGGCAGGCCCAGCCCCCTTCGTTCCACCAGCTGGCCGGAGAGCAGGGGGAGCGGGGAGCCCTTCCTGCGTTCACCTTTCCCTGTCCGTTGGTGCCGTCCACAGTTCTCGTGCGCAGCACCGACCCAGAGCAGCTGCCCCGAGCCCATGCCCGAGGTGTGGGTGTGCAACAGCGACGGCTATGTGGGCCAGGTATGCCTGCTGAGCCTGCGAGCCGAGCCCGACGTGGAGGCCTGCATCGCCGTCTGCTCTGCCCGCATCCTCTGCATAGGGACCGTGCCCGGCCTGCAGCGCCGAGGCCACAGGTGAGGCCAGGGACAGCGGGACACATCCTGCCCCCAGTCCCTCCTCGACTGCGGGTGAGGCTGCTGGACGGGGCAGGGCCTAGGGGGCTTGCGGCCGAGCAGGGCAGGGCCTTGGCTCCTGGCGGCTCTCATCCCACTCCTGCATCTCACAGGGAGCGGCCTGCCTTGCTGAGGAGTCCCCCAGAGACGGCACTGGAGACCCCCGGTCCGGAAATGGATGTCGAGGCCACGGACGAAGAAGCAGCAACGCTGGTGGAGCCGGGGCCCCAGCCCTGCCTCCACATCTCCATCGCAGGCTCGGGGCTGGAGATGGCGCCAGGCCCCTCCGAAGGGGACCCCCGCCCGGAATTGGTGCCCTTTGACAGTGACTCCGATGATGAGTCTTCACCCAGCCCCTCGGGAACCCTGCAGAGCCAAGCCAGCCGGTCCACCATCTCCTCTAGCTTTGGCAGTGAGTGCCCGGCTTGGGGCTGTCAGGCAGGGTGGACTGCCCAGAGGAGGGGGCACCCAGCAGGTACTAATGGGTGAGGAGGGACCAGCGTTGGCAAAGACGTGGTAGCATCGAGTCTCAGGACGTCAGCACACAGAGCAGGGGGAGTCGGCGAGGTAGCCAGTGGGCCAGTCAGGCCAGATCCTGAAGACCCTGGAATGCCGGCTTTGAACAGGCCTTTGATGAGGCCAAGAGGAAGCTGGGTAAGGCAGGCCCATGCCGGTGCCCTCCTTCCAGCACCTGCAGGCCGTGGGCAGCACCGTGCCACGGTCTGGGAGAGCAGGAGCCAGAAATCCCGAAACTGCTGTGTCTTGTGCTTCAGTCCCTGCTGGTGGGAGGGTGGGCTGAGATTCCCTCGGAGAAACAGGGGGCTTCCCTGTTAGTGGAGTGGTTGATCCCCGTCCACGACGTGGTGGTGGATTGGAGTGTGTAGTACTGAACCTTCTGCGAGCAGAATAGCTAGGCCTGAGTCAGGCAGATGCTTCGGGGAGGGGGGGCGGGGAACAGGGGTGGGAGGCCCTCAGGAGGGACATGGCCGGGAGGGACGCACTGAGGGGAGATGGGGGCCTGGAAAGGTGACAGGTCTCGGGCCCGGCAGAGGGGAATGGAGGTAGACACCTTCGTCTCCCTCAGATGAGGAGACCCCGAGCTCCAAGGAGGCCACGGCAGAGACGACCAGCTCAGAGGAGGAGCAGGAGCCTGGCTTCCTGCCCCTGTCTGGCTCCTTCCGGCCTGGCGGTCCCTGCAGCACCAGCCCCGTGGACGGGAGAGCCCTTCGCCGCTCCAGCCGTGGCTCCTTCACCCGGGGCAGCCTGGAGGACCTGCTGAGCGTCGACCCTGAGGCCTACCAGAGCTCCGTGTGGCTGGGCACTGAGGATGGCTGGTAAGGGGCAGGACAGGGGCCGGGGACACAGAACCCCGAGCTCTGTGCTTGGGAAATCACATGCTATCCTGCAGAAGCGGGAGGGCTTGGGGTCCGACCTCAGGAGTACGACCAGCCGGGGCTGCCGTGGGGTCTGAAGCCCACGGAGAGGCTTTGGGATCTCAGTACCCCGGCCCCTGGCAGGGGGGAGATGGTGGTGGGACCGAGGGGAGGGGGAATTGCGGGGGCTGGCGGGGGCAAACCTCGGTCACAAGTGTGCCCCGCAATCCACAGCGTCCACGTGTACCAGTCCTCCGACAGCATCCGCGACCGCAGGAACAGCATGAAGCTCCAGCACGCGGCCTCTGTGACTTGCATCCTGTAAGGCCCTCGGCCGGTCCTCCTGGTCCAGACCCTCCTACCCATGCAGGCCTCCTGTTCCCCCAGCTCTCCCCGCCCTACCGGCGCCTCCTCTCTCTGGAGGCTCGTCCTAGGCCAGCTGGGCCTCTCCTATGCCGTGTGATTGTGGGCGAGTTACTACCCCTTGGCCCCGGGTGACCTCCTCTGGCCTCGTGAAACCCCTGACTCCTCCCCCTTTGCCCTGCCTAGGTATCTGAATAACCAGGTGTTTGTGTCTCTGGCCAACGGAGAACTCGTGGTCTACCAAAGAGAAGCAGGTGAGTGCCCCCCACCCCCCGCCCCACTGACGGGGCCAGTGCAGGCCGTCTCCCTGAGGCCCACGAGTCCGGAGGCGTGGCTCTGGGCACCCCTCAGGCCCTCTCTGGGCCTCGGTGTCCTCGTGTACAAATGGGGTGTTTAGCATTTCACTTCAGGGTGTGGGGGTGAGGCTCCAGGGCAATACCGGACTGAATTTGCTCTGTTTTCCTTATCCCGCTCCCACTCCAGGCCATTTCTGGGACCCCCAGAACTTCAAGACCGTGACCCTGGGTTCTCAGGGGAGCCCCATCACCAAGATGGTGTCTGTGGGTGGGCGGCTGTGGTGTGGCTGCCAGAACCGGGTCCTTGTCCTGAGCCCTGACACGCTGCAGCTGGAGGTACTGGTGGGGGCTGGCGTGGGGACAGAATTGGTGATTTGGGGGTAAGCCCGGCCCGTGAGAGAGGGAGCGGAGACCATGGGGGCCACGAGAAAGCATCCATCTGTCCAGGGAGAGGCCCGTGATTGAGCTGAAAACCCTCCAAGCTCTGGTATTCTCTGATCACAGAATCACTGAGCTGCAGGGGAGAAGGCAGCTCCATTTCAATTCCTGAGGCTTACTGGGGGGGCTTTGGTGAAACCAGGCTCCGACAGGTTGGTCATCTAGACCAAGGAGCAAGGCTGCCTTTGCCGTCAGCCCAGGCGGGCTTTCTGGAGAAGTCTGGGGTGAGCTGTAGGGGTGAGGCGGGTGCTGGTGGAGCATGAGGCAGGGAGGGCCGGGGAGGGCAGGCCTGCCAGGCGCCCACGTGCTCTCTCCCTGTCCCTCGCACCGCTCCGGCCAGCACACGTTCCACGTGGGCCAGGATTCCAGCCGCAGTGTGGCCTGCATGGTGGACTCCAGCCTCGGGGTGTGGGTGACGTTGAAAGGCAGTGCCCACGTGTGTCTCTACCACCCGGACACCTTTGAGCAGCTGGCAGAGGTGGACGTCACACCTCCCGTGCACAGGATGCTGGCAGGTACTGACCTCCACCCACCCCTGCCCCTGGAGCCTTTCTGTCCCCGCATCGAGGAGGCCGAGCCAGGGCCGGGAGGCGGCCCCAGCTCTGGTCCATGTCACCCCCTAGGCTCGGACGCCATCATCCGGCAGCACAAGGCCGCCTGCCTGAGGATCACGGCGCTGCTGGTGTGCGAAGAGCTGCTGTGGGTGGGCACCAGTGCTGGCGTCGTGCTCACCATGCCCACGTCACCCAGCACCGTCACCTGCCCGAGGGCGCCCCTCAGCCCCACCGGCCTGGGCCAGGGGCACACCGGCCACGTCCGCTTCTTGGCTGCCGTCCAGCTGCCCGATGGCTTCAGTCTGCTGTGCCCGACCCCGCCACCTCCCCCAGACACGGGTGGGTTTGTGCCCCCTCCCCCAGCCCAGGGGTCCCGGACTCTGTTTAAGGCCTCCCCCTCCCCCCCGTCCCACCAGAAGAGGTTTTTAAGAGGGAAGAAGAGTGTAGTACAGGGTTGGAAGTGGCACATATGACAGGAAATAGGCTCTAAAGTCCCCAAAATAGAACCTTCTAGGATGTGGGCTGTGTGTACACCTCGGTCCAGAAGTGTCACAGGAGGCGGGGAGTGAACTGTAAGAACTGTCACTTGAGAATCAGACCGCGGCACAGCAGGGATGCAGACAGCAGGTGGGCAAAGAGGACCGGAGATGAGGGCCGGGGCGGGGCGTCCGGAAGTGACCGGCAGAGCGGGAAATGGAGCGGCAGCAACGGGAACACAGGATGGCGGGCGGGACAGACGCGGACTGGGACGGTTAGCGAGTGAGTCGTGTTAGGAGGTGGCATCCGTCACGGAGGGCCGCAGGGAGCCAAGGCTTGCTTGGACCGGGCAGGAAACCGTGTTCCCATGAGGAGGTGGCTGTGAGCATCCAGAAGCGGGAAAGCCTCAGGCGGGAGAAGACCTCAGCTCCACAGCTGGGAAAGGGCTGCTGGAAGCAGGAAGCGGTGTGAGGAGGACGGTACATGTGCGATAGAGAGGGTGGGGGGGCGCCTGAGAACTTATGTCACTCTTGACTAGGATGTACAGATAAGAGGTAAGAAGTTGTGTGACTTCCAGGAAGTGGGTATTTTTTCTTTTTAAAGATTTTATTTAGGGACGCCTAGGTGGCTCAGTTGGTTAAGCGGCTGCCTTCAGCTTAGGTCATGATCCCAGGGTCCTGGGATGCAGTCCCACATCAGGCTCCTTGCTTGGCAGGGATCCTGCTTCTCCCTCTGCCTCTGCCTGCCACTCTGCCTGCTTGTGCTCTCTCTCTCTGACAAATAAATAAATAAAATCTTAAAAAAAAAATTTATTTATTTGACAGAGAGAGAAGGAAATCACAAGTAGGCAGAGTGGCAGGCGGTAGGCGGGGGGGAGAAGCAGGCTCCCCGCTGAGCAGAGAGCCCGATGCGGGGCTCGATCCCAGGACCCTGAGATCATGACCTGAGCCGAAGGCAGTGGCTTTAACTCACTGAGCCACCCAGGCGCCCCAGGAAGTGGGTATTTCTTTCCAAAGAAGTTCTTGGCTAACAGGAAATAGCATTCCCCCACAGAAAGTGTGCCTGTCTTTCTTCCTGTCTTCTGGGGTGCGGGCCCTTAGGGGACAGCACAGCCACCAGTCACCCCCCCACTGCTAACGGACCGTCTCCCTCCAATCCCCAGGCCCGGAGAAGCTGCCATCCCTGGAGCACCGGGACTCCCCGCGGCACCGAGGACCTGCCTCAGCCAGGCCTAAAATGCTCGTTATCAGTGGAGGGGACGGCTACGAGGACTTCCGACTCAGCAGCGGAGGTGGTGGCAGCAGCGAGACGGTGGGCCGAGACGACAGCACAAACCACCTCCTCCTGTGGAGGGTGTGACCCTGTCCACTGTGGCCCAGGACTTGCCCGCCCACCTGCCCTCAACCTGCTTGCCTCTTCCTAGCCCACACTTGCTAGCAGCCTCTGACCAGGAGCGTCCCACCAGGGGCACGCGTGTGCCCACACGGGCTCCCTCCCAGCCCCGCGCAAGTATTCCTGATGGAACACCTGCTGGCCAGCGGGCCAAGGCCTCTGCCGACCCTCTGGCTGCTTCGGTGCCCCCAGTTGTGAAGGGGGTGGGGCAGGGGGCATGTGGGCTGCCCAGGACCGCTGTCCCTGGAGCTTCTACCAAAGACACGGCTGGGCCTGGACCCCATGGGGCTGGGGAGGGCCATGTGCAATATTTGGAGGGTCTTCTGGGGGGCAGTGGGAGGGCTAGGGACAGAATCCTTTCCCATGTACAGTATTTATGTTCCTTTTTAGATGTGTACCTTCCCAAGCACTTATTTATGCGATGACCTGGGCAAGGGGTGATTTGAGGAAGTCACAGAAGGGAAAAGACCCTTTTCCTGCTCCGGGGGCCACCCTGGGACCCTAAGTGAGCCTTCCTGGAAGGACCAAGCCCCCCCCTCGTTACATACTTGCACACATGTGTGGATAGACATATGGGTGCGCGTGCGCACGCGCGCGCGCGCGCGCGCGCACACACACACACACACACACACACTGCATGTTCAGGGCACTAGAACATTGCCTCTTAACATACACTTTTCATGCCCTTGTGATTGGGCTGCCCTCCAGTATCCAGAGCCGAGGACCAAGCACCCTCCGTCACCCCGAACAAGGTGATGACTGCAGGGGGCAGTGACTCCCATGTGGGGGCCACCCCAGGCCTTGGCATTTCCTAACTTGTTGGCAGTGCCTTTAGTCGTTTCCAGATTTGGTAACACTGATAGGGACTTGGACAGGGCTTTCTCCTGGCCTGAGCAGGGAAGAGGAAAGGGCCCTTGTTCTCCTCCGAGCTGCCCCCCAGCCCCTGTGTCTCATGCACTGGCACATATGGTCACCGTGGGAGGGGGGGCCTGGGAGCCCCCTCGCTCGGACCATTGAGACCCTCTCTTCACACCCTTCCTGCCAGGGCAGCCCCTCCGGGAAGAATGCCCAAAGCTGAGGGGCTGGACATGGCCTCTTCAAGTGGGAGCCACTTACGGGCAGCCTCCTCCCTGCTCCCGGGACGCCAGGAGCCAGTCTGACCCCCAGCCCCCTCGCTTCTTCAGCTGCAGCTCCAAAGGTCTGGTTTCAGATGGGGTTTGTTTGGTTCTGTTTTTGTTTGGGGTGCGTGGGTCATTGTGGTCTTAGATTATGTTTCTCTTGCTACCAAACAGTCATGTATTAACTTTCCTTGGATGATGAATTTTAAAGAGTCAATAAATAGAAACACCAAATGACCTCCCCATCGGCAGCACGGGGGCCTCCAGCCGCCAGCCTCGGGGCTCCCCAGCTGATGGGCCTCCCAACACTTGAGCAGAAGGGAGGGCTCAGAGACCAAGAAGGGTGCAGGGAAGGCAAGGCTGCCGCTTGCTGTGTTGTCCTGGGCAGGTCGCTGCCCCTGTCTGGGCTGTTGCTCTCTCGTCAGGAAGACAAGGCCTCATGCCCACTCACGGCTTTGTAACCAGGGCGACGTGTTAGAATCCCTTAGATTATGTGTGTAAATATAAAGCATGATACATAATTGCATGTCCGTATAAGTATACATCCCCAGGCTCCCCACAGCTTCTCAGTCACTGGGCCTGGGATGGGGCTTGGGAGTCCAAAGCTGACACGGGCAGCACGTGAAAAACAAGGCGACCAGAAGACCGGACGGCTCTGGCAGGAAACGGGGTTCTGCAGCAAAGCCTCGTGTGAGGCTGGGGAATCTGACAGAAGCCAAGGTGACTTCACTCCTTAGAGCAAGGGTAGGATCCAAGTCTGTGATTTCTGGTCCAAAGTGGTGTGTCACTGAATCTGACGTAAGAACACAAAGGCCAACCCCATGGGGCCAGCCAGTCTGCGGGGGCAGATCCCTTCCCCCCCGGGTGCCCCCACGGAGCTCGAGATGGCGACCACTTGTGAAGGGAAGAGCGAGGCCCCACTCTGCGGAACAGGTTGGAACATTTTTCAACCTAAGTGATGAACACTTGACACAAATCAGTTGCTGATGGGGGAGTGTAGGTTCATGCTTTGCAAACTGGTATACACACACCTTGGGTCTGCTGGGGCCTCGAGGCCGCAGGACATGCTGGGGACATTTCCCCGCAGCCTCACTTCACTTGGAAGATCTGGGGAGGAAGGGATGGTAGTAAACACACACATTCCGGAGTGGAAGGCAGGTTTCATGTGGAATTCATGGTGAAACAAAGCAGAAAAAACACAGGCTTTGAAGCCGAACAGAAATCTTAGCTTTGCCACTAACTAGCTATGTGACCTGGAAGAGTTACATCACCTATAAGCCTTCATTTCCTCATCTGTAAAATGGGGCCAATGATCTTTCCCCTACAAAGAAGAGATTTGTTGTGCCCTGAAGTAAAAGGGGGGGAGCTAATTAGTGGAACCACTAATTCAATAGTTGTCAGCACAGTGGCCCAGTTATTAGAGCCCCCTCTCAGGACACGTGGCCCCTCCACCCTGAGACTCTGCTCCCTCCCTTGCTGCCAAATGGCTGCTGTTCTCACTCACTGCTCACAGCTTCTGCAGCATCAGGGCCTCTGTGCCTTCAACATAGGGGTCCTGGCCAGACTTTAGTTTCAGCGCTGAGCACCCAAGGCCGGGTCCCTGGCGTTTTCCCAGCTTAAGTGCCTCGGCAGGGCTGGGCCTGGCCCAGCCAACTGTTACTTAGGAGGTCACATCCTGGGGCCCCGGTCAGCCTGTGGACAGGTGCTTGGCCCTGATCCAGTCAGCTGTGGGCAGGGAGGTCCTGGGATGAAGAGTCATCAGGCCGGCGGCCCAGGGGAGAGTTCTGGAAGGATTTGCTCCTCTAAAGCAGTAGTTCTCAACCTTGGCTGCACATTAGAATCACCTGAGGGGCCCAGCCCACATTCCAGACCCATTAAGCCAGAATTTGGAGGACCGACCCAGGTGCCATTATTTTTCAAGGGAACTGTGTCAAAGTATAATTTTTGTACAGAAGACGTACACAACTGTTAGCGTGTGGCTCGATGAATTTTTTGTGAACACCTCCAGATCAAAAAACCGAATATTTCGTCACCCTGAAAGCTCCCACGTGCCCCCTCTGAGTCTGTCCCCCAAGGCTAACCACTACCCTGGCTTATGAGACCAAGTTTTGATGTTGCCAGCCCGACGTGGAGAACCAGGGTATGACCAGGGCTGGCCATCGGGGTTGGAGGAAGGGGGGCTCGGGTTTAGTATGAAAACGGAACAGCCTGAGCCGAGGCAGTCAGGGGAGGGGAGGCCCTGGAGGGAAGAGTCCACGGTGCAGGCCCAGCTGGAGCAGAGGCAAAGGCAGGGGAAGCCAGAGTGTGAGCTTGGTGAGAGGCCCCTTCATTTTGTTCCTTGCTCCTGCCTTATTGAGGCTCAATAAATATTTGTGGAATTCAATCTGGAGAATCCAGCTGGGGTCCCCCTTTAGGCCTTAAACGTCACAGGACAATAACGCCAGCTCCCAATTACTGTTTGCTGCAAGCCAGGAGCATGGACCATCTTGCTAAATCCTCATGATGCTGGTACCATTATTATTATTTTCTCCGATGAGGAAACTGAGGCTCAGGGAGGTAAAATGCCTTCCTCAAGGTCACCAGTCTGCTAAGTGGTACAGCCCGGACTCACGTGTAGTCAGTCTGTCTGCTCGGGGCTCTGCGGCTCAGGGGAGAGAGGAGGGGGCGGCCACGCGGAGTGGCTGGAGGACAGGAGAGATGGAGTCTGAGCGGCCACATCCAGTCAGTCGGGAGGTGTCTGGCTTGTGTTCCATAGACCAGCCCAGGGCAGGGCGTCCTGATCTCAGAGGACGGGAGAGAGCCCTCTCTTCTCCAAAGGGATTCCCCAGGTGGTCCCTTGGGCTGGGGACACAGGGCAGGATTTAGCTAGACATGTGCCTCACGGGGAAGATGAGGCACAGAGAGGGTTAGGGACTTAACCTCAGGTCCCACAGGGAGGCGGCACTGAGGCTGGGGGGTGTAGAGGACAGCCCAGGCAGGAAGGTTTCCTGTGGTCAGGACGGTCAGAGAATGACCCTTAGAACCCACGAAGCACAGGACTAGATTAGCCGGTGTCCAGGGGCCCCGTAGTACACCTCGAACTGGGGTTAGCAGGAGTCTGCAGGTCCAGAAGTCTTGGTGTAAAGGCCGGCAAGTCTGGCTAAGGCCCCGGCTTGGACGTTCTGGGCAGAACCTGTGGAGGCGATGGAGGACCCAGACATCCGAATGCAAGCCTCAGCCCTAGCCTCCCCTCGCTGTGTGACCCTAGGCAAGTGTCTGCCCTGTCTGGAACCAAGTGACCTCTGTGAGCCCTTCACGTCTTTTGCACGCCTGCCAAACACCAATTCTCCTTTCTGTCCTCGCAGACTTTAAGCCACAGGCCAGGTTGCCGGAAGCAGCAAGGGGAAGTGCTATTTTGGGCTCATTATGGCCAATGAGGAGCCCTCCCTGGCAAAGCCAAGTGAACAGGCCTGGTAAGCTGGATCAGGGAGAGATTGCAGGGCTGAAGCGAGGAGGGGGGCATCGAGCAGGTATTGGGGACAAAGGGCGGCAGAGCCCACATGCCAGACTGCGGGGAGGACACAGAGTAAGTACTGAGGACGCAGGAGGCGAGGGAGCAGATAGGGGTTAGGGTTAGGAGGAGAGGGAGCAGATAGGGGTTCTGAGCCCAGTGTCCTGGAAGAAGCTCGTGTCCCCGACATGGGGTCTCAATAGATCCTCACAACACCCTGGGCTGATGAGCTTGCACTCAGAGAGGTAAAGTCACTTGCTGAAGCCACACAGGCCATACAGCCTGGCAATGGCAGAACTGGGACTTGACCCCTATCTCTGTGACCTCAAAACCCAACCCCAGTGCGATTCCAGACCCAGCTCAGGGTCTGGACCTAAATTTGGACTGAACCTAGCTCAGTCCCAGCAGCCTCAGCTCAGTTCCTGTCCTGCCCCAAGGCTGAGCCCCACCCTGGCCTCCTAGCCCCAGTTCCTCCTTAGACCAAAGCCCACCCTCCCCCTGGAGCTAAGGCACACACACACAGGGGGGCAACCCACCTTTAGAGGGGTGGGACTTGGCCAGTTAGGGGTTAGCCAAGTGCAGAATATTTAAAATATTTTTTTTTAAGTTTTTTTACTTTTAAGTAATCTCTGTACCCAATGAGGTGTTCAAACTTACAAACCAACAACCCGGAGATAAACTGTCCAATTCACTAACTGAGCCAGCCAGACGCCTAACTTAGAGAGCATTTCTCCTGCTTTGTACTTCTTTGTCAAAATTCCAGTGCAGCCAGCAGAGGGCGTGCCACGATTCCTGGTCCACACCCCGAGACTGACATCTGTTCAGATCCCTTGTCAACAACAGCACCCCATGCCTCAGATCCTGTTGGACAGGGTCCCCACTGCAGGCGGGGCCTCCATGGGGCACAGAGCTTATGCCCCTGACTCTGGAGCACCATCAGAGCTCATCCCGGCTTACTGGGGCCTGTGCTGGGCCGCCTAGGGTGAGGTGCAGGCTTTCTCTGGGCTCGAATCCTCAGCTGTACTATGACAAGTTCACATGAGATGGTCTCTGAGGTCCCTAAGGGCAGGGATTGTAATGCTAAGATTTCACGGGTTCATCTGCGATGCCAGGAGTTTTAAAAGCCTGTGATTGTGAGAGTCCTTTGTTCTCGAGCCTGTGGCTCTCCAAGCTCCCTAAGAAGCCAATTTAAATCTCCTGTGGCCTCCACAACTCCTTCCCTGCCTCCTCACTAGATGCTCCCAGGTTCTTGGGCAGGGTCTCATCTGTAGCTAATTGTGACTCAGGAGTCAGAGCTCGCAGTAAGTAACAATTAGGCTCCCTCATAACCTGAGGGCTTGAGGGTGGGAGGCGTGTGGTCTGTGGCTCCAGGAGATCCGACTCTACAGAGCTGCAGCCTGAGAGCCCAAAAGTGCCAACCAGAGCCACAAGAGGGACCACATCAGCCCCACTATCCCTGATCTGTTCTTCCAGCTCTGGTGGCTGCTGCCTGTCCTTTCCACTCAGGCAGGTGGGGCAGATCGCCTCGTCCCACAGAGAACTAGAACGACCTTCAGGTAACAAGTCTGGCTCCTGGATTTTCAGGTGGGGAAACTGAATCTGGGGAAGGATTTGACCAAAGCCTCGCAGAGAGTGGGCAATAGGGGAGACTCTCTGTAGGATGTCTGATGAATGGCCAGTGCTTCTTGACCAAAAAGCATTTCTCTATTTGGCCTATTAAGTGGCACATGACATGCCACCATTTGAACTGTGGAACTTGGAACTGGGCTATAGAAGGTCCCCTTACAAAGAAAACATTTGCAGGAATAGAGAGGTTCTCTTGGGCTGCTCTCTCCCCCTCACCAGGTCCCCAGCATGGATCCTCTCTGGGCTCCCCCTCACGCTCCATGGGCTTGGATTTGGGATATTCCACCCTGGGACCACCTTTGCTCTGGCCCTGGGGGGGTCTCCATTGAGATATGAGGGGGATGGGGCTATGATACTGACATCAGTCACTTGGAGCTCTTCCTGTTCTTTCCCTACAACCTGGGCAGGGCCCAGGGAAACAGAAACTCTTCTCCTGCCCCCCTCCCTCTGCAGGTGTCCATTTCTCTTCCTGGAATCTCCTGGACCCTGGGGACCTGACCTACCCCACCCCCTCACCCCACAGCCAGGGTCTATGACTCAGTTTGTTTAGAATTCTCCACCTCTCCCTACCATCTATCCCCAACAGACTTATTTACCTTCCTCTATCTCTGCTATGGGCTATGATTATCCTGATCCCAGCCAGGCCTCTGCCCCTCCCCTCCCCCCACATGAGGCCCTCCCTGATGTCCTGGGAGGACCACCTGGGTTCCCCTCAATAATAATGAGCAGGGGGAAAGTCTGGCTGCTGAGCTGCTGCCTCCAGTCCTGGCCCACAATATTGCACAACTCCAGGGGGCACGATTCACAGAGTTGGGAATACAATGTGACTAGTGTCCTCGAGTCCCTAGTCACTGCCTTGCTGGGCACCCTGGTGTCTGGCAATGGGAATTGGCAAGGTGGGACAGCTGGTGGTAGGGGAGGGAGAGCAGTGTGTCATCTGTCCTGCTGGAAGGAGGGACTCACTATCCTTTCAGACAGGGATGGGGTGGCGGGGGCGGGCGGCGGGGAGGAGACAGGAAAGGCGTCTGGAGAAGGATTTGGGCTGGGCCCTGAGGAATCTGCAGGAGACCGCCATAAGGACCTCTATTACAGATTCACTTTCACCTGGACTTCCCTCACCAATTAGGCAGGGGCTTCCAGGGGCGGGCCTGAGCCTCGTCAACAAAGCGAGTTTGTTCTCCCCGGCTGCCAATTTCTAGGAGGAAAACAAGACCCAGGAAGGGGCAGCAGTGGTCCTGCTTGGACTGGCAATGGTGACGGGACCCGGAGTAACACCCAAGTCTCCAGTCTATCTTGCATCGCGCAACCCCTTCTTTCTTGGTTTGGAGCCCAGAAGAGGCTGATCCGAGAGGCCTCTTCCCGCGCAGCCCCATGCAGTTCCCCGGGGGCGCGAGAGATGGCGACACAGAGCAGCGCGGCCGGGCGGGAGACCCGGAGGCCCTCCGCGGCTTCCAGGGGTGGGGGCCCGGGGGCGCGAGCGGGGGCTCTGACGTCGGGGGCGGGGCCGGCGGCCGTGACGCGAGGGGGCGGGGCTGCGCACTTTCCCGGCCCGGCCGGCGATTCATTCAAAAGGCGCGCAGCGTGCGCCGCGGGGTCGTGCGCTCGCCGAGCCGGGCCCGGGGCTGCGCTTCTAATCCGAGGCCCTGCTGGAGCTGTTGGGGGGCGGCCAGGTAAGCAGGGCGCGCGGGGCCTCAGCGTGGGGTGTGCTTCTCGCTGCCGGGGCTGGAGGGGTGCGGACCCGAGTGGCGCCCCCTGCCTCCCCGCGTCTCTGAGGAAGTTGGCCGGCGCGGCGGATGCCGCAGCCCCGGCCCTGCGCTCACCGCCCCCCCCACCCCCGAGCTCACCGCCCCCCCCCCCGCCCCCGCGTCCTGTCCCGGCGTCTTTCGCGCACCGGTTCCCACCCGCCTGTGAGACCACTGCCCCGGGACCTGTGCGTCCTCCGGCCACGACTCCAGGCCCGGCCGTGAGCGGTTGGCGAAGCCGCGGCGGGACTTGCAATTTGAGGAATCGGCGGGCCCCGGAGACGCCCCCGGCCCGGGGAAACTTGGACCGAGACCAGGAACGGGTGCGGGACGGGACGGCTGCGGCGCGGGGCGCCCGGAGGGGGGCCTCTGAACGGTGTCAGCCCGTGACTGTGGGTGACACGGCGGGTGAGGCGGCCCAGCCCGGGAGAACGTGTGGCGGGGACACTGAGCGGTGACGCCGGGGCCAAGCGGGAGACACAGAGGGGCTCTGTGTGCCTCTGACAGGCCGAGTGAGTGCGTGTGATTGTGTGAGAGAGACCCCAGGTCCCTGCGGGTGACCGTGACCCCAGCTTGCTGTGAGATCCAGGTCACAGAGTCTGTGTGTGGCCTGGGACATGACCAAGGCAGGGCCAGAGCGGCTCCCTAATGCGAGTGAGTGTGAAATAGAGGGAGAGAAACCCCAAGTGACAGCGAGAACCAGTCTCCAAATCACTGGAGCCGTAGCATGCTTGTTGGGTCAAGTATTGTCAGTGTGTGTGTGTGTGTGTGTGTGTGTGTGTGTGTGTGTGTCCGCGCCTCAGGGGAATGAGTAAGAGGCTGAAAGAGGAGGGACCTCAAACACCTGCCTGTAGATAGGGGGAGAAGGGGAGGCCAGGGATCTCTCCAGAACTGTCCCCAAGAGGGCACCTCTCAGCATCTGTTTAGTCAGTGGGGAGGACCCTGAGTGGCTTGCCCTGGCAGCAGGAGAGGACACCGGGGCTGGGTGGCATCTGGTGAGGCGACTGACACTTCTGGCAGTAGCTGAGGGGCCCTAAGGTAGCCTCAGGCTCCACCTCCCAAGCATACTCACACACTGAGGCCCCATTTGCCTGGCAAAGCTTTGTCCCCAGTAACCTGTATTCTCACTGGGCCCATCTTCGTCTCAGACTCTGCTCCCACTGGGCCTCAGTCTCCCCTTCTGTACCCTGAGGTGTTGGGCTGTGAATGGACTGTGAATCATCACTTTGGGATCCTCTATTGTTTTTGGGTCAACTGTCTCTGTTCTCCCCTCCCTCCCTCCAGGCAGGAAGACTGCAGTGGGGGGTGGGGGCAGGCTGGCTGCAGGGGACAGGGATGGAAGTACAGCTCCTCAGACCAAGCCCAGGATTCTGATCTGTAGACGTTGACTTCTCTGGCCCGCATCCCCTTCAGTTCCCTTTGTGTGGGGAAAGGGGGCACAGACTTGTTCCCCACCAGCAGTCTCTGATTTGGAGAGCTGGGGCAGGGCCCCTTCACCGTCTGGGCTAGACCCTCTGAGGCTCCCACCTCCACAAGAAAGTCTGTTGGGTTCATGCAGGGTGGAATGGAAATGGGGGCTCTCTAGACCAGGCCGGGTGAGGGGATACCTGCTAAAGGATCTGGAAGTTCTGTCCTCTGAAAGTGGAAGTTCTGTCCTCTGAAAGTGGTGCTTGTGTTCTGCGTTGGGGCGACTAGAGGGACAGTGCCAGGTGCTATGCTCAACACTTTATGCTGTACCCTTGCTGAATCCTCACAGTTGTTCAGAATGTGACTGCTTTTCAGAGAAGGAAACTGAGGCTCAGAGAAGCAAAGTGACTTGCCCAAGGTTATGCAGTCAGGACAGTGCCAGGATTGAAATTCCGGTTTTCTGCCCCCGAAACCCTGTGAGATGCTTGGAGAGAGCTATCCACCTTTCTAATATCTATTCATGGATTATCTAGGCTTCTTCTCTCGAACCTGGGCTGACAAGCATGGCCTTGCCAGAGCATGCCTTTGTGAGTTCTGAGTGTGGTGTGTATTTGCACACGTGTGAAACATTGCGGGTGGGTAAGTTATGTGGGCTTCCTGTATCTCCTCCTCTTCCCTTCCCACAGGTCTCACCCCTAGCCAGAGGTCACCAGAGAGGCCCGTCTCCTGCCTTCTAGAGCCTGCAGTTGGCTTTGGGAGCATCCACATAGCTACAAAGAGTGTCAGGAGTGAGCAGCACAGCCCAGGCTCTGGTGGGGGGCGGCAAGGAGAGTTGAGAGTCCCAGTTGACCTTTGAAATACTGGAGAGGCTTTTCCCCCTATTCAGAGTTGCTCTAGGGGCGCCTTCCCAAATCTGCCCACACTGTGGTGTGGTGGGGGGCAGGCTGGGGATGACCTTGAGCTTCTGCCCCACCCTCTCAGTCCTTCGGTCTCCCTGTTCTTCCCAGAGGCCCCTGCTAGTTCTGACCACTGCTGCTGCTTGGCCGAGAGCTAGAGCTGGGGGGTCAGGGTGTCCCTTGGTCCTCTTTGGAATGACTGGAGCTGTGCTTCATGGGGTTGATCAGAATAGCTATCTTGGTCTCCTGGGGCTGAGCCTGAGTTATTTCCATCCCCAGCAAACAGGGAAATAGCTCAGGGCCCGGGGAGGGGTTGGGAGAGGGGAAGGGTTAGCCTCCTCTTCGGGTCCTAGCCCTGATGGAAGCCCTCCCAGCCTTATCCTGTGCCCTGCCCAGGCTAGACCTTTCAGGGAACTTGGACCTCCCAGATGACAGTGGGGCCAGCCTGGGTTTCTACACGTGGCCCCAGCTGGGACTCATCTGATCTTTGCCGGAGAGAGGTTCCTGTGTCTGGCCAAGGAGGGGAGACTTGACGGGCAGTAGGCACTCTGCCCCTGCACATAGGGTCAGCCTCATTTTACAGCAAGAGCGAGCGAGACTGAGGTTTGAGAAGTGCTGAGACTTACCCAAGCGCCCCAGAACCCTCTTATTCTGGCTCTCACCCTGCAGACAGGGCCCCTACCTACTTTCTGTACGGCTGCATGTCCCCCGACAGCCTGGATGTGGCCCAAGCCTGGAAGCCGGCCCGAGATACACCTTCACAAAATCACGGCTCCCTCTTCTGTTCCGCTCCTGCCTTGCTGTCCTGCCCTGGACACCGGGGCTGGCCTCTGCCTCCATTTCCAGTTCTTCCACGCCCCATCAGAGCACCCTCCCTAAGGCAGCTTACTTTTTTGCCTACACGATATAGTCCAGGCTCCTCATCCGAGCATCAACATTTCCTTCCAAGACCTTTGGAACTTTACGTCTTACCCTCATCTCTCCCTACCAGATGCCTCGGTTCGACTCGACCTTTGCTTTTGCTGTCTCCTCTTTCTGGAACCCTCCTGGCCATTCAGGGTACAGCTTCCCCTCACCCAGGAAGCCCTCCCAGCCCAATGGTACTTCCTCTTCTTTGTTGTGGTCTACCTGCCAGGTGTCCACCCCCGCCCCCCACCTTCGGGAACAGGCACGGGTGTGGGGCGCTCATGGGCACTGCATACTCAGCTGGGTAGGGCGGCCCCAGCTGGAAGCCTGCCCTCTCTCGCTGCCATATCTGTGCTGGCCAGGCCTCTTCCTGAGGAAGGACGGCCACTGAGGGCCTACTGTGTGCTGAGATGCACAGGGAGGCTTGCACCCAGGGTCTCTGATGCTCCTGCATGTGTGCTGAGGGGTTGGAGGCGAAGACTCATGGCCATCATGGCCATCCTTTTCGCAGGGACAAGGCCTCCCTTCTGGGCCAGCAGATTGCCTGCTGTGTGCCTGGGCTCGGGTCTCAACAGTACTGACAGAGGATCCCCTTCCTTCCCAAGCTGCTCAGTGGGGAAGCTGAGACTCCGGGCAGAGGGGAGCAGACCTAGTTTGAGCCACACAGCCATGATGCTGGAATCTGGCACTGGAGATCTTCAAGATCTTGCCTTGCCCTGTCTCCAGGTGGAAGCAAGGGGTGTCTGACAATTCTGGCATCAGTTTCCACAGGAGGACCGTGCTGGCCACTTGCCTTGGGAGGAGGAAGGGGTGGGGCTGTTTTGCGCCCACGGGGCTGGATAAGGCCAGACTCCTTCTGTCTTGGGCTGGCCCTGGCGGGAGGGGTTTTGCCTGAGATCAGCGAGCAAGGCCCATCCGGCCCCACCCCCATTCGGGATTAGGAGTGAGTGGGACAAGGTCTGTGGCAAAGCTCAGCACCTATTGTTTGCTGAGGCCCTGGGTGCCTGGGCCTGGTCCTGGTGCCACTGGCTAGGGTGGCAAGGAGGACAGGAGGGAGCCAGTGCGGCATCCCTACTGTGTGCCCAACCCTGAGAGCAGGACCCCTGAGGCTCGCACATCTTTAGCCTCATGTCCTGAGTGTCAGCGGTCTCCTCCACGTACAAGCAGGGAAAGGAGGGCCCAGAGAGGGGGAAGGGACTTGCAAGACCCTAGTGTCACTGGGATCCTAACCCTGGACTATCTGCCTGGAAGGCCAGAACTCTTTCCTGGGCCACCCTGGGAAAGATGAGAGCTCTATAAATAAACCGCCCATGTGGCTGTGAGCGTGTGCCCTGGCTACTTGGCACAGAGAGAGGGTTGGAGGGGCATCTGCAGCCAGTTAGAAGCAGGGTCTGACTGTGAGGGTGGAGAGAGAAGGAAGGAGGGCTTCCGGAGGGACCTAAGCTTGGGTCTGCCTATTGTGGTCACTGTGAGAAGGAGCAATGAGCCGAGGGAGAGGCCTGGCCCTGCTGTGTGCCCAGCTTCCCGTGTGCGCTTGCCTGGTCTGCCTCCCCTCCTTCCTCCAGGGAGCTCACAGGTGGCTGAAGGGGCCAGGAGAGGGGAGGGTCCACCCAGACAGGGAGGCGGGGAAGGCTTCCTGCAGGAGGTGGCACCTGGGCTAAAGCCTGATTGCAAGAAGAGCCACTAGTTTCCTATGAACTCTGGCTCCTCCAGCCAAGAGATCAGCTGAACTAGCACAACTCTCCCACATTATAGGGGAGGAAACCGAGGCTTGGGGAAGTGGGGCTGGGTCCCGACTGCTCAGTGCCCCCCTCACCTTCCTGACTGTGGCTCCAGCTGGTAGGGGAGCAGGTGGACACAGGCCCATGTAGCAGCTGGGAAGTGGGCGCCCGGGGCCATCCTGGGAGGCCAGGGCTCCTCTACTCATGCTGTTGGGACTGATGTTGGGTTCCCTAAAGCACCCTTGCCCGCTCCCCAAGCCACTGGATGACCTTGGCTGGATGCTGCTTAATTCGGAGCTTGGCTCTTCCTCTGGGCGTCGGGGGCTGTGGTGAGAACTGGCGCTCGGCGGGGAGGCTGGTCGGGCCAGGCCCTGGGCAGCACTGTTTAGAGCGGTTCCACTCATCCCCGCAGCTTCCTGGAGGCAGGGGCTGGGACCCTTGTTTGCAGAGGAGAGCCCTGAAGCTCCGGGAGGGCAAGTCACTTGCCCGAGCTTCCAGAGCTGCTGAGTTACGAGCCAGAGCTTGAACCCGGGAGTGACTGCTCCAGAGCCCAGCCTCCCGCCGGTGCTGACCCCATTCCTCAGTGGCCATTGGTTAGGGCCGCCTGACCTGGGATTGCTGGGGCGAGGGGTCTCTTTCCCCCGCACCCCAACTCTAGAGGAGTCGGAGGACAGGGCAGGCTGGGCCTGTCTCCCCTCAGTGTCCTGCGAGGCCTCGCCCTGGTCGGGGGAATGCGGTCGGGCCTGGCATGCTGGTGGTCAGTACCAGCTGTGCAGCCGGGGTCGGAGGCCAAGGTGGCTTCTCGGAGGAAGCAGTACCAGTAGCACGAGTGGGTGGGCAGTGGGGCGTCCTCCAGCCCTCCCCTCGCCGTCCTGCCCTGGGGCCGGGACACAGCCCAGGGTGCCGAGCAGTTGGGTGTTGGGCCGGAGCAGGGCCTGCAGGAGCTGTGGGAAGGCCAGGCCTGGTGTGGCGGGGGCAAGGGCTGCCTGCTGCCTGCCGCCACTCCTGGGTGGCACACCTCGTCCCCTTTGAGACCAAGCTGTTACAGGGTGCTCCTTAGCCTCTCGGAGCCTCAGTTTCCTCATTCGTGAAACCTGGGACCCTATCTTTGAGGCCTGGAATGGGAATGAGGCATGAAGTAAGTGAGGGGGTTTGGGGGCCCCAGCTGTGCCCCAGAGACGGCTCTGTGGTTTAGTGCCCCCTCCCCTAGCCCCAGACGGCTCAGGGAAGGGGCGGGCTTTGCCTCTGTACCACACCAGACTGGGAGGAGCTGGGTGGGCCCAGTCTGGCCACCTCAGCCTTTTCTCAGCCTCAACGGCCAATTAGCTCCCTCACCTCCCTGCGCCTCTGCAAGTGCGGCTGTGGGGCAGCCTGGGGGTCAGGGCCAGACCACGCTGTCTGGTGTCCCCTGGTACAGAATTTGGGGTCCGCACGCATGGGCTCCTTATCCAAGGGTTGTGGCCTGGGAGACCATGGCTGCCCAGGGCCCAGGTGGGAATGGGGCTGCCCTTCTCCCCGAATGGGCCTGAGCCTGCCTCCCGCACAGCTCTAGGTCCCCAGCAGCCCGAGGAGCTGGCCTCCGCCCTGCGCCCTCCCCTTCCCAGCCCTCCCTGAGCTTCCTGCTTGTCACAGGTGCCAGTGCCATTCCGTGCAGGAACTGGCGTGGAGTAGGGCAGTGTGCAGACGGGGCTGGCTGCAGGGAAGCCCCAAGGCCCCAGAGAGCCCCGGGAAGGGGGCGGCACCTCCTCCCCTGGGGCCCGCCCGGGTGCTGAGCCGCTTCCTGGTGCCATTAGCTCCCGAGCCCCTGCCGTCGAGTTGACGAACCAGGGCCTAGGCCAGGCTCCAGGGTGGGGGGGTCAAGAGTGAGGGGGGAAGCAGAGTCAGCCAGACCTGGGCTCTGCCCCCGCGTCACCGCTCCTGGCTGTGTGACCCATACAGTGCTCGCCCGTGGCCTCAGTTTACCTGGGGGTGAAACAGGGCTGCTCACCTCTTCTGTGAGGAGTAGAGCAACCCAGACCGACCCCAAGGGAATGAGAGTCAGTTGCCTTCCCTAGGAGGGCGGAGGATGGCTGAGAGGCTGGCCGAGCTGCCCTCGCCGCCGCCCACTGTGGACACTGCCCTACTTCAGCCCCAGTTGCCAGGGAACCACGGGGTTGCTTGCTAACCCACGGGGTTGCTTGCTAACCTGGATTTCTCTATTGACGGGCGGCCTTTGTCTTTCGGTCTCGGCCACTGCCAAGGAAGGCCTGTGTCCAGATGTGTTTCCAGGCAACTCTAGCCTCTGGAGGCTGCAGGGAGGTCCACAGGCCCTAGAGCCCCTGGCTGGAAACAGAAGTAGCCGCCTCCCACCCCTTGCTCCACATGGGGACCTGCGTCCCACCTCTGTCTCCCCGCCCTGCCTCCTTGGCAGGCCGCTCAGGGAGCCCTCAGAGAGGCAGTGTTCCATACCTCTCCCTCACCCCCCAGTCCTGTGAGTCTCCCATAGGCCCTGAGGGCCGAGCCGGCTTCTCAGCTCGCATCCGAGTCTTGGAGTGACCTGTGCTCTGACTTCCTACCTTTCCAGACCTCTCCCTTCTTACACACTCCTTCCTCCTGCATCCTCACCATGGCTAATGCAGCACCTCCTGTGTACTAGGCTCTGGGCCAGATGCAGTAGGTAAATGGAGAAGCTTTTATACCTCCCACCTGCCTGTCCAGTGCACGTTGTTCCCTGCTCCATAACTTACACATGGGGGAAACTGAGGTATGGTGAGTGCTCATTGAGGGGTGACTCTGTGCCAGGCCCTGTGCTGAGTGTTGAAGGTGAATTCTCTTGGCCTCACAACAGCCTTCTGTCTTGGTGGGAGAGGGGGTGTCACAGCCCTGGAGCCCGTGAAGGGCAGAGCAAGGCAGGCTGATTCTCCCCCAAGTTAGCTCAGGTGTTTAGATCCAGTTTCAAACCCTCCTGCCCAACTCCAGCCTCTGAGCCTTCCTGGCCTTGGCAGAAGCTATACACTCTCCTGATCCCTGTTCTCCAGCCCTCCCCCCACCCCAGGTCAGTATATACCTACCCACTTGCCAGGGCTGGGCGCTGTGCTGAGCACGGAGGTTGTTGGGGAAGAGGCTGGGTAAACAGGACGGTTACACACAGGATGAGGAATGCATCAGGGGGCCTTCCAGGAGGAAGTGGCTGTGAGCTGAGCTCTGAAGGAAGAGTAGGTGTTGGCCAAGTGCTGGGAAGGTTTTCTGGGTGGAGGAAACAGCAGGTACCAGTGGCTCGGTGAGAGAGGCGAGCATGAGGGAGTGCAAGAAGCTCAGAATGGGCGCCTGGATGGCTGTCAGTTAAGAGTCTGCCTTCGGCTCAGGTCATGATCCCAGGATCCTGAGTCGAGCCCCACGTCAAGCTCCCTGCTCAGTGGGGAGTGTGTTTCTCTCTCTGGGGCGCCTGGGTGGCTCAGTGAGTTAAAGCCACTGCCTTTGGCCCGGGTCATGATCTCAGGGTCCTGGGATCGAGCCCCGCATCGGACTCTCTGCTTGGCGAGGAGCCTGCTTCCCCCTCTCTCTCTGCCTGCCTCTCTGCCTACTTGTGATCTCTCTCTCTGTCAAATAAATAATAAAATCTTTAAAAAAAAAAAAAAAAAAGCTCAGAATGGCTGGGAGGTGGGTAGGGCCAGACCCCAGTGTTAAGATACCGAGGTTGCACTTGGGGCTGAACTGGGGGCCAGGGGCGGAGGACGAGGGGTGGTGGGCAATCTTTGGGATACTGTGGAGCTTCCGTGGGAGGCCATGGTGAGCTTGGAGAGTGCGCTTGGAGATGAGGGCCCCAGGTTGGGGCCTCGTGACCGTGACCGAGTGACCCCACGAGCTGCGCGGGGGGAAAGGGGAAGCTGCCCTGGGGCTGGGTGGTGTCCCAGCTTCCTCTTTCTCTGAGGCCTCTAGGCTGCACCTCCCTGGGCTCCGCCGCCCTGGTTGCTAGCTGGTTTTCTTCCAGGGAATTTCTGGGTCTGATTGTTCCAGCATTTTTGGAGGTGGGAGTGGGCCGCCTGTGAGGAAGCCTGCCGCCCGCCCCCCCCCCCCAGCCTGTTCTGCAGGGGCCTCCTGCTCCAGACACTGCTGGGGGGGAGTGGGTTGCGGTGAATGAGACAGACACTCGGCCTGGCTGGTGCTGCTGTTGGGTTGGAGGGTGGGGGGTGGGAAGTGGGGGAGGAGCACAAAACAAGTGAGCAAACAAATACTTAATTACAAACCTAGGCCTGAGGTGCAGAGGGAAAGAAGGGAGCGATGGGGGAGGAAATCGCACGACCCGCGTTGGGCTCATCACCTCATGTAAACCAGGGCAGTCCTGCCCTGGGAGATAAATGTCCCCATCTTGCAGGCGAGCATACTGAGACCCAGCAAGGTGAAGCAGGGGCTCAGGTCCCACAGGGCGTTGGTGACAATGGGGACAGGCCCAGTCTAGGAGACTTCAAGAGGAGTGGCCTCTGGGCTAACTTCCTCCTCTGCCCTGGGGCCCTGTTGGGTCGATTCTCTGCAGGGAGCACTGGGCCCCCACTGGGTCCCCCTGAGAGGAGGCTCCCTGCTGTGGGCCTCGGTCTGCCCACCTGCCTGTGACAGTCTTCTTCCTGGAGGCCCTCTGGAGGCTTTGGAAGGTCACTGACTGCCTGGCCTTAGGACTAGGCAGAGGGGGAGGGATGGAGACTTCACGGACACCCACCCAGCCAAGGGGCTTTGATCTGAACTTGCTTTTCAGTCAAGATTCCAAGAGTCTAGGCTTAGATGCTGGAGGCCTTGTGGGGAAGGGGGTGCAGAGGGAGGAGCGGCAGGTGTGTGCACGGAGGGGGTTCTGGGTGGCCGGCATGGGCTGCCTGACGGGACAGGTCCATCTGGGGGCTCAGTCTGGCTGGGGAGGGGTGGGGGGGGCGGCTGTCAGCAGAGGCTCTGGCGGCCAGACTGGAGTAAGTACCAGTTTGGGATAATTAGAAGGCACGTAATTAGAAGGCGTCAGGGCGCTGGGCGGCGAGTGTCTGTGAATGTGCCTGAGTGGGCCCTTGCTGGCTTGGAGTCTGGGCCTTTGGACCCCCATTTTCCTCTTGGAAGTCTCGAGATTGCAGCTCCCCATTTGCCTGGAGGTAAGCAGCTGCACAGCCCTCCGTGTGGGCGCGGGTTACCCAGTGGGTGCCCGTCGGGGCCAGAGGTGGCACTGGGGCCCTCCTCTGGAGCTGTCGTGCCTCTTTTCAGCCCTGCCCCAGCCCCTTTGGGGCCAGCCTGAAGCCCTGCGGCTCGTGGTCGAGTCTGTGGGTTAGATCCTATGAAGAGGGATCTTCATACAGAGAAGGGCTTGAGTGGGAGCTGGGCCTGGGCAGGGGAAGGACCACTTTGGGGCAGAAACTGGAACGGAAGACTTGTGACCAAGTTAGAGGAGGGGACAGGTTTGGGGGATGGGTCTGGGTATGCCGCCTGTTGGGAGCAGACCGTCAGGGTGCGGCCTTAACGCTGTGGCCCGACCTTCTCCTGTCCCAGGTTTTCCCCTGAGCTGGCCTTGGGTGCAGAGCCGCTGCCAGGGACCTGGAGAGTCCCAGGGACGTTGTGCCTGGTGTAATTCAAACCCCTGGCCGCTGCCACCGAGGTCCCTGTAGGGGGATCAGTTTCGTCTGGCTCCTTTTGCAGGTGGGAAGGCCAGGCCGCCTGTAGGCCTGAGGGGCTCGTGTGGGGCCTGGGGTTGACTGCAGGCGGTGCTTCTCCTGCCGGGCTCTGCACCAGGCAGCATGGGGCTCCAGGTGGGGTTCCCTCACGCTGTGGGGGCCCTGGGCCGGGGGCTTGGCCGCCCCTTAGGGGTCAGAAGCTGTGTGGCCTGTGGCGGAGGCCTGACAAATCCAGCTTCCTTCCTTCCCCCTCCTGAGCCTGAAGGCAGGCCTCCTGGAAATACGTGCTGGGACTCCCTTCCCCTTGTTCTGGCGCAGCCCCTTTTGTTGTCTAAGCTAAATCTCCCTCCTCCTCTTTCAACCTGTCTACTGGCTGGAGGCTTCTCTCCAGAGGGCGCCATACCCTGAGCCTGGGTGCTTGACCTTAGGCCAGTGGCCATGTGCGCCCTCACCCTTCCTTATTGTTTGTTGGTACTGCCCACCATCTGGCAGGGGCCATTCCCCGTCATCTGTTGGCCATTGGCCAACAGGGATGTGAGCTCCCTGAGGACAGGGACAGTGTTTGTCTTCTGTTATCTGTTGTGCCCGGCACACAGTAGTAGGTGACCAAGAGAGGACGGAAGGCTGAATGCTGGCTGCTAGGACAGCAGAAGGTCTGCTCCTGCCCCAGAGTTGCAGTCAGACCCATCCTAGCGTTGGCACGTCCTTCCACATCCTTTGGTGGAGAAGACCGCCGGGTGGGGAGTGGGACATGTAGGGGGAACAGGACTGTGATGGGGTGGGGTAGGGAGACATGCAGGAGCTTTGGGCTCAGCTTAGGGGAAAGGGAAGTCTAGAGATGTTTCTGGAAAGCAAGGCCTCATGTTGGTCTTTGATGGCTGAAGGAAAGGGCCTTCCTTGGAGCAGAAACTGCAAAAGTGAAGGCAGAAAAGCAGGAAAGGCCAGGGCCCACAAGGGGGCCCACGGGGTGGGGGCCTGGGAGCTGGAGATGAGGTGCAGAGTCTGGGTGTGAGGGGATGGCAGGCCCTCTCAGCCCCCACCCCAGGACTGCTGCTGCAGGCTTCCTTCCTCCCAGGCCCCCCTGCCCACGTCCCAGTGCACCTATTTATGGAATGGGAAGGAAGCCCTTCCTCCTCCTCTGGGAAGCCCCCCAAACCTGGCAGAGCCCTCTGTCCCCCCTCTGCTGCCCAGGGAGGCCAGCCCCAGCCAGTGCACCCCCACCTCTACTCAGGTTTGTGGGGAAAGAGAGAGTGTAGTGAGTCTAGGCTAAACTGCCCCACAACACCTTGCAAATTCCCGTCTAGTCTTGTCCTGGAAGAGGTGCTGGGAGGAGAGACCGTGGCTGCCTGCCTATTCCCACCTCCTGCTGAGCCTCATCTCCTTCTTTCCTAGGCTGGTGACGCCCTGGGCCTGAGGATGAAGCTGAGCCCGCCACATTGGCCCCTGTCCTGCCTTTTTGTGGTGAGTTGGGGATGGGACCTTGCTACAAAGCCATGTACCCCAGCCGTCCGTGCTCAGGGACCCCATGCCGGGAGCCGTGCTAGGGTTGGTTACACAGCTCTTCCTTTGTAGAATTGCAGTCCGACCCTAGGAAACCCCTCCTGAACTATGCAGCTCTTGGTGCAGGAGGCCTCCCAGCGCTTGGCAGGTGCTGGGAGCCAGATCTGGGGCCCGAGGGGGGCCCCACAGCCTCCTGCATGATATTCCCTCTGCACTCCAGGGCAGCTGGCTCCACTCCGTGCCAGTTACCCCAAGCAGGGGGCAAATTGGAAGACAGGTTTTCGGGGAGGATCTCCCCCACAGCAGGAGGGATTCAGGGCAAGTGTTTATTCCTGGAAGGGGGAGCAGAAGGAGCGCTCAGGGGAATGTGCTGGGGGCTGCAAATTGAGGTGCCTTCCTTGGGATGTAGCCCGCCCTGTGTGGGTGCAGGGGTGTGAAGTGGCTGGTTTTGTGTGGAGCGGACACAGAGGATGTGGTCCCAAAGACTCTCTTGAGGGCCCAGGATAGGAAGCGCCAGCCGCGGACGTGGCCCCGTGGGTGACGGACGGGGGCTGGTCACCAACACGCCCGGCTGCGGTGGCGGGGCTGCAGCCACAGGAAGGGGGGTAATACTTGACAGAGGAATTCGGAAGCCCTTCCTCTTTATCGGTCTGGTTTGCTGGAATGGGTGTGACTCAGGGACCCGAGGGCTTGAGATCCTGAGCTGGCTCTGTCTGGGGTTTCCCAGCACTTTCCAGAAGCAGATACGGTTTCTCTCTACCTAGGCCGTGGGGATGCAGCAGGTATGAGGCAGGCAGGTTTTACATGCAGCCTGACGGATGGAGGCCGGAGAGTGTCCCTGAAGCCTGGGGCTGGCCCTGAGTGGTCGGTGGTCCCCACCCCTAGGGCATTAGGAAGTGGGTGGTGGACAGATGGCCCCAGAGATGCTCTCTCAGTGTCCTGCCTGCTGTTCTTCCAGCTGCTGCCTTGGCCTCTGGCCACTCCAGTATCAACGACCCCTTGGCCCTGCCCCCCGGGGAAGGAGCCCAACCTGGTGAGCTTGCCCTGCCCATCTGCCTTGTCCTGGGAAGACTGTTGAGGACCAGGGGCGGGTTCTCCAGACCTGGCTTCCCAGGGACCTGAGGCCTGGCTCCTGGCTTTGTTCTCACCCTTTCCCTCCCACAGGACCCAGGGCAGGGCACATTATGCAGGTCCTGTCCCCCCGGCACTTTCTCTGCTTCGTGGGGCCCTGGCCCGTGCCAGCCCCACTCCCGCTGCAGCCCTCGAGGGAGGCTGGAAGCTCAGGCAGGCACAGCGACTCAAGACACACTATGTGGAGACTGCCAGCCTGGGTGAGCTGTGGGGTGGGGCTCGAGGGCTCATGGCTAGCTGACCAGGACTTTGGGTCCTGGGGTCCCAGCCTCACCCACCCCCTGAACAGGCCTCAGTCTTCCCATCTGTGAAATGGGCTGGACCAGGACCAGTGAGCGTGCCTGGCAGGAGCCTCTCTTAAGGATAGTGATGTCCTTGGGCCTCAGTGATGTCTTCTCTCCCTGCAGGTGGGTTGCCACTTTGGGGGTCCCCCATGTCCCCTGTCAGCCATGCTCCTGGATGCCCCTGGGTACTCGTGGCTGCTCCGGTGAGTGACAGATGGGGGCTAGGACTGGTGAGAGTGTGTACAGGAGGGGATCCAGTGAGCTTGAGCCCAGGGGCCCCCCCGGTGTCTATCCAGGACAGTGGGGTCCTCAACCCTGACCCAGGGAAGGGTGTGCGGCCAGAGTGTGTCCAGCAGGATGAGATCAGTTGTCCCACTGGCAGCGTGTCTGCTCACCTTTTTTCTGAGTGGCAGAGACCATCTAGCAGGTGGCGGCCACAGCTGAGGGGGCAGGTGCTGAGGGGCTAACGTCCTTCCTGTCTCCTGTCCTCATCCCCTCAGACACGTGCAGGTGCGTGTGAGCACACACACCTCTTACCTGCCTTCAGGAACTTTCTGAGGCAACCATCTCAGGGATGCCGTCAAGGGGAGGCGGGAGCCGGGGTCCGTGTGCCCGGGCACGTGCTCGCGGGCTGTCTGTTCACCCAGAATGAGGGGGATGGATCACGGGGCTCAGGGTCTGGCTGTCCCGAGGTTTGAGGAGGCCTTACTCAGGCTGACTGATAAGATGCCCAGAAACATGTGGGAGTGGGGGAGTGGCCTCTGCTTCCCCAGCACAGTGGGGAGTGGGCAGTAGGCGGCTCTAGACACTGTAGTGCCCCCTCCGCCCCCTGCCCCACTTTAACTCAGGCCCTGGGCCTCTCTGCCTCCCTCTTTCCTCCATGCCTCCATCCCTCCATCCTCTGTGGCGCTTAGAGCGGGGACGGCGGCCCCGACGTGGTGTGGAGGTAGCAGCAGGGGCCACCAGCCCTGGGGACACACGGCAGCCTGGGAACGGCACCCGTGCAGGTGGCCCCGAGGAGACGGCTGCCCAGTATGCAGTTATTGCCATCGTGCCTGTCTTCTGCCTCATGGGGCTGCTGGGCATCCTGGTGTGTAACCTGCTCAAGCGGAAGGGCTACCACTGCACGGCCCACAAGGAGGTTGGGCCCGGCCCTGGCGGTGGAGGCAGTGGTGAGGCCTGGCCTAGGGTCTGGGAGGGGAGGCCAGAAGGCACAGACGAGCCCAGCCCGGCTCAACTGGCAGGCTGCGCAAGGGAACCTCTTGGCCTAGAGGGTCTGACGGGGAGGGGCCTGCAGAGGGCTAGCCAGGAGGGCTTCCTGGAGGTGCAGCATGTGGGCTTGGGAGGAGACCCTACTGAGTGACGCAGTGGAAGGAGAGGCGAAGTGGCCTGAGGTGGCGACAGGGGCAGAGGAGAGGTCAAGTGGCTTCAGTGGGATTCTCACCCTGGGTGAAGCCCTGCCCAGTCTGGACTCCTTGGGGGCTGCAGTTGTGTGTATGTGGTTCAAGGGTTGGCCCGTTTTCTGGGAACTCAAGCTGACCTCTGACCTGAGCCACTGGCAGGGCAGTTGTCCTTGGCAGGCTCTTCCCCCCCCCACCCCCCCACGAGGGGCTCAGGTTTCAGCCTCAGGCTGTGGTTTGAGTTAGGAGTCCTGGAACCAGAGGGAGACATGTGTTCCTCCCAGCCCCACCCCAGAGCCCCGGGCCCCTTCCCGCCACGATCCCCCATCCCCCAATCACTTGAAGGCCAGTAGGGCCAGGGTCCGCAGGGCACATACACGGCCCAAAGAGCCTTGTGGCCAAGTCAAGATTGAAATGGTGCTTTCCAGGCCTGTGCCCCAGGCTGCCTGGGGTTGGCCAGAGCCCTTCCCACCTGCAGACACTGCAGTCTAGAGGGGGCAGGAAGATAGCAGCTCAGGCCATTTTGCCCAAGACTGCACTTCTTTTCCTAGCCTAGGTCTTCCTTTAACTGCTGGCTGCTGCCTGGGTGCAAGTTCTAGAAGCTGTTTGCTGCTGAGCTAGGATTGGTCACGTGGCTCGTTCTCATGCTCTTGAGGTTTGGGCCCTCATGGCCCTCATTTAGTTATGCGGACAGGGTGGTGTGCGGGGAAGAGTGATAAGCGTGAAATGGCAGAATCTGCCAGAGAGCTGTCGGGGTCTGGGCAGAAAGATAGCCCACAGCTCCCTGAAGCTGTAGAGGGGAGACAGCAGGCCCCAGAAAAGGCTGCTCCCCCACCCTCGTTCGGTAGGGAATGGTCATAATGAGCCTCCAGAGCGGAGGCCTGGAGGGCCAGCAGTGCATAAACACCTGGGCTTGCAGCACAACTCGTAGGTAGGCCTGGGGTGCCCTCTGCTGCCACATCTTGGTGTAGCCGTCAAGCCCGGAGGCCCACCCCAACGAATCCCGCCCCCACTTCCCCAGGATCACGGTTCTGGCTTTTTTCCACAGGGATCAACCCCGCCTACAGGGCTGAAGATGCCAACGAGGACACCATCGGGGTCCTGGTGCGCCTGATCACAGAGAAGAAAGGTGAGGGCAAGGTCTGGCCCTGTCGCCAAGCCCGGGAGAGGACGGTCTCTCAGAGCCTGAGGCAGCCAGGGGGGTCGGAGGGCCGCCCTGCTCTGCCCCTCCAGCCAGGACACCCGGGGCCAGCCTGGCACTCCCTGACCAGTGTGGCTGAGGATGCTGCCCCTTTTCTTTTTCTTGCCTGAGGGCTGGAGGAAGAGGCGCTAGGCCCTGGCTGGGACGGGGGCTGGGGGGCGTGGAGGGCGTGGGGAGCGCGGTTCTGACTGCTGCCGCCCACAGAGAACGCGGCGGCCCTGGAGGAGCTGCTGAAGGAGTACCACAGCAAACAGCTGGTGCAGACCAGCCACCGGCCTGTGCCCAGGTGAGCGGCAGGGGCCCCGAGCCCACACACGGTCAGCCTGCTTCCCTGGGGCTTCACCACTCGGGTGCGTTCATGTTACCCTGATGGCGACCGCCGGCACCGGCCTGCCCTAGAGACCACTCCCACCTGTGTCCTCTGCAGGCTGCCGCCGGGCCCCCCTAGCTTGCCGCACATCTGCCCGCATCGCTACCACCTCCACACCGTGCAGGGCTTGGCCTCGCTCTCCGGCCCCTGCTGCTCCCGGTGTAGCCAGAAGAAGTGGCCGGAGGTGCTGCTGTCCCCGGAGGCCGCAGCTGCCGCTACCCCCACTCCCAGACTCTTGCCCAACCCCGCCAGGGCTCCCAAGGCGGGGGCCAAGGCAGGACGCCAGGGCGAGATCACCATCTTGTCTGTGGGCAGGTGAGATGGGCACTGATGCAGGAGGGTCAGGGAGAGACGTTATACTCAATGTGGGGCACACGGGGCCCTATTTGAGCCCTGAACATCCTGTTCAGTGATGGTCCCTCTCTGGCCTCAGTATGCCTCTGGGCAGAAGGGGCGTGGGTGGCCAGGGAGAAGTCTGGGCTTCTCTGTGTCTCGAGCCCGTGGGCCCCAGGGCAGGGTCCTGGCCTCCATCATACCTTGGGGCCCTCAGGCCAAAGGACTGTTTATCTACAACCTAGTGTTGGGGGTGTTTGGGGGGCTCATGTGTGGGTAGGAAGATGTAGGAAGGGCTCAGGCTTCGATCCATGAACTTGGTGCAGGACCCTAGCAGGTGCTGCCCTTTCTATAGCCAAGGTTCCCTCTTTAATGGGGGGGGGGGGGGGAAGGGGCGTGGATCATTATACCACCACTCCTCACAGGTTTCGAGTGGCCCGAATTCCAGAGCAACGGTCAAGTTCAGCAGCCCCTGAGGTGAAGACTATCACAGAGGCCGGGCCCTCGGGGAGTGACTTCCCTGATTCCCCACAACCCGGCCTCCCCACTGAGCAGCGGGCACTGCTGGGAAGTGCTGGAAGCCATACTAAGTGGCTGAAGCCCCCGGCAGAGAACAGGGCTGAGGTGAGGGCCTGAAGGGGCAAGTATCTGTTGGCACCTGGACCAACCCGGACTTGCGGATGGGGCAGGGGTGGAGGTACAGGGAGCCCTGGGCAGGGGCTGCTTTTCTGGAGCCCAAGAGCCCCCTGACTCAGCTCTGACCCCTCACTTCTGTCTCCCAGGAGAACCGCTATGTGGTCCGGCTAAGTGAGAGCAACCTGGTTATCTGATGGTCTGCCTCAGCTGAAGACACTGGAGCCTTGCCCTGGAAGGTTCCGGAGGCTTCCTGGAGGAGGTAGAGCTGCAGCTAGGCCTGTGAGGATCAAGAAGCAATGGTCCAGCAGACAGAACAGCAAAGGCCAAGGCCTGGAGGTGGGAGTGTCCGGGCCCGTGCAGAGGCAGGCCAGCTGGCGGGTGCTGTGTGCAGCAGGTTGAGAGCCCCTCCCCTGCGCCCTGCCCTGGCCAGACCCTAGGACCCTGTGGGACCCTCTGGACCACCAGGTGGCTAGGCCTTGGCTGTGGTAATTTACTGCCCTGCCTCTGTCCAGGGCCCTAGGGTGGACCTCTCCTTCCTCTTCCGGTGAGCCCCACAAGGGGAAGAGGCAACAGAAAGCCGTGGGCTGGAGCCTTGAGTTCCCTGGTTCTAACTGTGGGCAAATCCCTGGCCATCACCTGGTTACAGTTCTTCTGACCGTGAAGTGGGGAGAGCTTGAATCCTTGCCACCCCTCCCAGTAGTAGCTTTACCTATGGCCCCATTTTTTGCAGCTTCCAGGGCCTGTGCCTTCAGGCCCCCATAGGGCTGCCCATCCCTGGCTCTGCCTACAGAAGGGGCTTAATGCATGTATCTGCCCCCCCTCCCTGCTATTTTTATTGAAATTGGAACCAGTGTCTTGACCTGGGCAGGGCTGTGATACAGGGTGCCAGCCTGCATAGCCACCCCAAGATCTCAGGAGCGGTCAGGGAGGGGTGTGTGTGTGTGGGACTGGAGACACCCCTCTGGCCTCGGTCGTTTCTGTGTCCCCGTGGTGTTGGTGTCTGTCCCCCAGCTGGGCAGTGCAGGCGGCTGCCCAGCCCGGCTCCATGTCCACTCTAGCCCAGTGACCTGGTTATTTATGTGGGCCGTGCAGGCATGGGCCCCACTGCCATCCCCATTTCTCTTATTTATTGAAAATTTGCTGTTGTCCTGTCCTTGTCTACATTCCCATCCATTTATTGAATAATAAAAGGTGGGAAAGTGGTGTCACGAGGAGCTTCTTTCCCTGTTCCTCTTCCCAGGTCCGTCCGTCTGTCCACCAAATACCGCTGTGTCAGGTACCTTGTGGGGGGGACAGGCCATCCCTTCCCTTGTAGGGCCAGCTCTGTGGCGGGTGGGCGTGGGGCAGCAGGGGAAGTGGGGAGGCACCTCACATCACTGGTTCTCACTGAAGCCCCTAGAAGCAGTGCTGTCCAGTGGAAATACAGCACATACCATGTATGTAATTTAAAATTTCCTAAGAGCCACATTTTAAAAAGTATCAATAATGTATTTAAGCCAGTATATCTAAAATATTTTCATTTTAATATAAAGTCACTATAAAAATTATGAAGAACCATTTTTTGCTTTGAAATCTGGTGTTTTATACTTAAAGCACATCTTAATATGAACTAGCCACATGTGGCTAGTGGCTCCTTTCTTGGACAGCACAGCTCTAGAGGACATGGGGCCTGGAGGATGGATGGGTAAGAAAGACATGGCGGGAGCTGGAGAATGTGGGAAGGGGGAGCATGGTCCCCAGAGAGGGAACAGCATGTGCAGAGGCCGAGGGGCATTATGAGGAAATGGAAAAGCTGGAAGTCGAAGGTGACAGGTGTGGAGACCAGAGTGGGGGTGGGCAACAGAAGGCAGCCCCACGTGCTCCTGGAAGACCTTAGGCCAGGGATGCCAAAGAACCTCTAAGGCATTTAAGAAGGGGAAAAGTCAGCTTGCTCTTGGCCACAGTGTGGAGGGAACAGGGCCGTGGGTTAAGGGATTAGAGACAACTGTGATAAAGCCCCATGGCATCTGGATGTGAAGGCCTGGAGTGCTCGCTCGAGACCGATCTGGACTACAAGAATACCTAGAAGCACTTAAATAGGCATTTGGACCAGGAGAGGGCTCAGGACAGACCCTTGGGCTGTTCCAGGGGCAGTGCCAAGAGGTGGAAAGGAGACCAGCGGAGAGGTATCCTGCAAGTGAGGAAAGGAGAGTGAGGGGCAGACTCACCTCCCATTGGGCTGTGAGGATTAGGAGAGTTACCAAACCTAAAGCACAGTGCTGGCCCTATGGGAGGCCCTCAGCAGACAGCAGCCCTCAGCCCTCATCACTCATGGCCCCCCACCACCCCCACCCCCGGCTCCTGTATCACCCACCTTAGTCCAGGTGCTGATGGCCACTTCCCAGGCCCCTCAGCTGAATCGCAGGGAAGGCCTGCTAAGCCTGTGGGGAGATGCACCATAGGCGTGACCTGACTGGTGAAAACAAGTTCAGAATGAGCTTGGGAAGAAACCCAGGGGAGTCACTGGCCTAAGAGGTGAGCTGTGTCTCCCTGCCCCAAGAACCACCAGTCTGGTCACCCCGGACTTTTTTTTTTTTTTTGGAAACTTTTTTTTTTTAATAGTTATTGAATGTTCTACAGCTTACAGTAAATATCATAGTTACAAATTCTTGGCTTCAATCTTTCAGAATGATCACTATCTGATCTTCAAAACAAAACGAAACAAAAACCCAAAAGAATCCAAAACAACAAAACAAAACCAGATTTACACTTCATACACACAAGGCAAGGCCATGGGGCTTCCCAATCTTTACACTCCAGGCTGTGTTTTGAAAACACTTATAAGTTCTTTGATCAAACTACTTGGAAGACACCGGTCAAAGGTTTATTATTTTAAATGTTTTTTTTTAAAATGTGAGTTCCAATAAAATTTAAAAATTAGATTCCAACCTGTAGATTAAAATGAATTAAAAAATACAAAATCATATACAATGCTCTTACAGGGATGTTAACATGCCATGAGAACAGGTTTCTCTGTCATGTGATATGAAATAGGGATGCAATGCCTTTTAGTCAGGAGATGGGGACAGACCCTTGGGCCTTTAAAGGTCATTTTAGACAACTTCCAAGTTGCTAGAGGCCTGGCCTTACCTCCCCTTGGGTAAGGAGGAGGAGCTGGAGTCCCCCCCCACAGGGCCACATGAAATGGCTGACCCGAGAAGGTGGTCTGTGGGCATTCCCACTCTTTCCCTGACTCACAGGCATGAGGAGGAAGGCTAGAGCCTCGAGATGCTGGTCTTGCTGGGGTCAGGCCCAAAGAGGATTTCACCCATTTGACTCCTATGGGCTGGTACTTATCTGCAAAGCTGTTATAACTGTTCTCTTCAGGAAAGAGAATACCCACTTTACCAGGAGCTCGGATGGGTACAGGGCCTCACCACCACAACACGAGTGCCCAGGGACTATCGATGCAGCTGCGGGAAACAAGAGTTCTAGTTTCCCTTTCTGGCTTTGCAGCGGCCAGTCCCAACCCCTGTGTTCCTCACTTGGCCACTGGGCTGGATTCAACAGCATGCAAGATAGAAAATAACCACTGGAGAAACTGAGGGAACGGGGCCCACGTCTGGCTCAAGCAAAGTTGGCTATGGAATGTTGAAGCTGGCCTGCCAGGCAGGAATTTTGAAGGCTGGGCCCTGGAACCATGTAATATGTAACTTCAGAAACAAGTTTTCTAGGAGAGAGGAACACAGGTAAAGGACCACAGTCAACCTGGCATGCCCAAGGGAGCCTGATGTCGGAGGCTCAGGTATGGAATTCAATGGTTAGCCTGGCTGGGTTTCCTCTGCTGTGATCTTGCTGTTGGGCGGCGCCTGGATTCCTCTGGGGCTGTGCACCTGCACGGAGCTGGTCTCCTACCTGCCTGCTCCACTGCCCCTCTCTGAAACTTGGCAAGCAGATGGGACTGCATACTCTAGGGACATGGTAGAATACAGGATGGAAAAGCAGAGCTTCCACAGATCTTCACTCAGCTGCAACGGAGGAATGCCACAGTGACCTCTAAGTGATTAATCCAGCCAGAGTGCTGTAACTAAGACCACACAAAGATTAAGACCCATGCCCTCCAGGCCTTCCTTCTCTGGCCATGGAGCAGAGCCAAGGATTGTGATATGTAGGACTCCAGGTTCGGTGACCAAGGGGCCTGCCCTACTTTTATGCTCCATGTGATTAATTTCTGAATGCCATTCAGAACAAAGGAGCCTCCCCCCCACCTGTCTGGGATTGGTAAATCTCAAACTGGGAACAATTTGGGTGGCCAGGGGTAAGAGCTGGGATAGGGTAAGAACACTTTGGTCCTGGTTCTCACCCATGGGAAAAGCAAGCCCAGGCACTGAAGTCAGATGTGCTTTTGGCCATTCAGGGCTACACCAGGTGCCCTGGGAGCACCAACTCACTGCGTGGGGACAGTGGGCAAGCTTCCCAGGGCCACAGGTCTTTCAATGGACAGATACCCGGAGCTGCCCTTGAACGTGGCTTCAGTCCTAGGCATTATGACCCCAAAGTGTTTTGTTCAAGTTAGGCCTTTTGTTGCCAATTTTCATCCCCCTGCTGCTGCCAGCGTCCTCAGGGCCCACCCATTATAAAAATCTCAGCTGGGAGGACTGAGCTCCCCAGGTCTCTTGGGAGTCTTCCTCTGTTAGGGGCAGACAGATAGCTCACCTCTTCTTCATGCCTGCCACTGAGACCCAGCAGGTGACAGATGCCAGCTGTGAAAGGGCAGAGGATTTGAAGAGTTCAAATCTGGGCTCTTTCTCAACTGTATGACTTTTGTCAAGTCTCTTAAGCCTTTTTTTTTTTCTTTCAAGTAAGCTCTAGGCCCAACGTGGGGCTTTAACTGATGACCCCGAGATCAAGAGTCCCATGCTGTACCGACTGAGCCAGCCAGGTGCCCCAAGTCTCCTAAGCCTTCTGAGACTTAGTTTTTTCCATCTGTAAAGTGAGGATTTGCCAATCAATGTGAAAGTACTTTGTACATTAAAAAAACCCATGGATAGGTGTACGTGGCCTTGTTCAATATTTAGCTAAGGGGCTATACACTTTAGGGTCACTGCCAAGAGAAGAGCTGTAGCAACTGTCCTGTCTGAGGAAAAGATTACCTTTAAGGAAGTGGCAAAAAGGTTATGTTCTGACCACTTGGGGGCACTCCAGACTCCAGATTCCTGGGCCTTAGGCTAATGAGAGGGAGTCAGGGAGAAGCTGGGGAAGCCAAGAGGGCTGGCTACTGACTGGAACCACTTGTGCCCCTAAATCCGGCCACCAAGCTTGTGGTGCTGGGAGGAGGCAGTGGAGGGACATTTGCATGCCGCTGCCACCTTGGTAGCTATGTCCTGTGGGCACACCCCTCGTCCTCTTGGGCTTGCCAGCCTTCCTACAGTGACCGGGCCCTTCCAGCTGACCTGTCCAGCTTCACCACTGGGGCCACCCAGTATTTTTGGATGCTGCCCAGCAGACGCCTCTGATCCTACCAGGAATGTTCCTCCTGCCCGAGGCACACTATTGCCCCTGCTCTCCTGGACTTGTTCCCTTTGCGATGACTCCCCAAGCTTGGCTAGGCTTGTGGATCTCTGTCAAAGCAAGTGGGGGAGGCTAGCAGAACTGGGGCTCTACCACATATACTGAGAAAGGGGTGCTGGACTTGGGCTCTTCCAGACCACAGCCTTTCTGCACCTTGTTTTTGCCTCGGGGCCTGTCTTTGATCTGGAATCACATACTAGGGCAAAGAGGGGGTGCAGAGCATAGATGCTTCAGTCCACAAGCCTGTGTGTGGAGTCCGAATGGAAGGAAAGCGGACAAACTGGGATTCGGGTGGCTGTGCCACTGATAAGCAAGTCCCTTTGCTTTCCCAAGTCTCCGTGTCCCCATGGATCAAATGGGAGGAATACTCTATTTCACAGGGTTAAGCCAGACTAGTGGATGTGAAATTGCTTTGTGAACGGTGACACGGTACTAGATGTTAGTTTTTACTTACTGGTATAGAAAGAACAAAAGTAACAAGGTCATTCCTAGGTCTCCTCCTTTTTCCCTCCTCTCGTTCTAGCCAGCTCACTTAGAGGCAGCAGGGTTCAGAGAAGCCTATTAAGACCCTAGCATTCTGCTCACACTGGCAAGTTCCCTTTCCTTCTAGAACCAGTTTCCTCATTTGTTCAACAGGTGCAAGAACTCTGACCCCATCTCTCTCTCTCAGGGCCAGTAAAATAAAGGCCGGGAAGCGCTCTGAAATCTATGGAGCACCTGACAAATGCAAAGGTTTCCTATTATTATCATTAGTATTATTTTGGCATTTTCCAAACACGTATGACATAATCTAGAACAACCTTCACCCACCCTTACAAAACCAGAGAGGAGGAGGAGGTATTTGCAAAAAATGGACTAACACTGGAAAACTTGTTTTAAAACGAAACCCCATCAGCACCCTAGAACAGACCCTTTAGAATAGCTAGGTTTCTCCTTACTGGTCCTGCAGTTTCCTGGAAGGCCAAGAAAGTGGGTCCCCCAACTCCTGGCTCTCAGTTGGATGCTGATGGGCTCTGCCCTCCTGGGAATAAGCCAGACAGCCTCTGAGGTCCCTCTGGCTCAAGTTTCCTGATTTTTTCCTCCTTTAAGGGAGACATGGGAGGTACAGGTAGGGGTATGTCCAAGTATGCATGAATTTAAAATGAAAAGGGTTATTTAAAAGTCCCAAATGTTATTGATGACCCTATTTTGTACAGTAAAATGTTCCTGCACCCCTCCACCCCCAAAGGGGCTGCTGGCCCAGCCAGAAGCTGGGTGCAGGGGACAGTGCTGGGACAGTGGGCTCCTGGCTGAGACTAGCCATGATTCCTGACTCAAGGGTTCCTTGTCTCCCATGAAAGCCCTGTCTCCTGGGTCTCATCCTTGTCCTCCTCTCTTCTCAGGATGAGGGGCTACTGTCCTAAAAGCATAGATTCTCCTTTTCAGCCAGCCCACTTGTTCCTTCTAGGGCTGGAGTCTGGTATAGAATGAAAGTTCCAGATGTCTTCACAGAATTTCCAAATGCTATTTCCTCATTTGCAATTTCTGTTCCTGCCATCTGCCTCCATGTGACCTCTGCCCAGTCTTCAACTCCCTCCTTTGGAATCCATGGAGGAAAAGAGCAGAAACCAAAGCCCAGAGACTGTTCCAGAGTTCACCAGGTGTGGGTGCTACTGACTTAATTTTTATAAAACCAAGCTAATCCGTCCCTAGGTAAATTTTTGTGGGTAATATGCCCCTAGGTAGGAAGGCTGCATTTAATGCTAATTTACTGCTAGATCTAGGGAAGTCCTTTCGTCTTCTCTGGGCCTCAGCTTCCTCATCAATCAAACAGGGGAATGGATGAGATGATTGCTAAGGTCCCTTCAGTTCCATGAGTCTATGAAATGTTTATTGCTATTGCTTTTCCTTCACTATCTTGACCTTCAGAGCTGCCAGCACCCACCTGGAATATGGTTCCTTCACTTTGGCCGTGAATGGCACAGGTAACCAAGAGCCCAATGGACTGGTGAGCCCTGGCACTGGGAAGGGCAGAGGGAAGGGAGAGAAATGCCACAGGTTCCCACTCTGATCAGGAGGAAGCATCTTATCAGAGTGGGTCCACTCGGGCTCAGGGGCTAAGGTCTGGATTACATAGGGCACCCGGCCTTCCAAGGCTTGGGGAGGCTGGGATACTATCGCACTGCAGCTGCTTGGCAGGTCTGAGGTCAAGATTACCTTTTGAGGAAGTGCCAGGTCATTTAACAACACTGTGCAAATCAGAGGGTCCAGGCCCAGACAATTTGGCCAGAGACCTTCCAAACCAAAGCCAGCAGGCAAGCACCTCTCCCCCCTCTTCCTTTCCACAGTGCCCCCCCCCCCAAGTTCTCCCAAAGAAAGAATCTGGTTTTCCCAGGTTCTCACCTGGGGTATTAAGCTGCTATGAACATTCCTACCTAATCAGGTGGTTCTGTTCTTGGTCTGTTGCGATGGTTCTCAGAAGACTTTCCTTTGCGTTAGGACATGGTCATGTCCTCAACTAATCTTGCTTAGGAAAAATAAATGATCCCCCAGAGGTGTAACTTGCTGAACAGCTCTGAGTTTCTACCCTGGACCCGAGGGCCACATGCGTTATGCTCTTCAAAGGAAATCACACCTTCAGCTGAACCATTGCAATAAACCCCACTCTCTGCCTGCCACTAGACTGGGGTCCCCGGGGACCAGATGCTTGGGGAAGGAGAGAAGAGCATAGAGGATGTGCCTGGTCAAGAGGAGGGGACAGAGCTGGAAGGGTAGCGGCTAAGAAGGGGACAGTGGGGAAAGGCAGGAGATTAGAAAAAGCAGCTTTTACAAAAACCAAAAATAAAAACCAAAACCATTAAAGATGCATAAAGTGACCCTTGCACTTCCGTTGTCTCTTCTTGCAAATAGAGGTGGTGCTGCCAGGGGACTGCTCCAGCACCTGTGTAAGACTTGAGTAGTTGCATACAATGTGTGACTCCAGATCTGAGAAAGGAAGGGGAGAGCCATTAGTGACAATGATATTCCTGAGGCCACTTCAGGAAGCAAGCGGATCCCCTCCTGTCCCTGTGGGAGCCCTACAAGGAGCCCTCTGTGCCTTCCTGCTGGAGCTGCCTGCTTCCCATCCAGTGCTGAGAGCTCCTGGAGGAGGTGGAGGGCAGGGGAGATCAGGAGGGAGGACAGAGAGTTTAACAGTGACATCCCTGGAGCCCTGAGGTTCACTGGCTCTGCCTCAGGAGCTGCGGGCAGGGTGCGGGGGTCGTCAGGGGGGTCTTGAAGGAAGCTGGGGGGGGAGGGGCGGTGGCCCAAAGTCTCCATCTGATTAAGCTAAGTCTTCATCTGAAGAATGAGGCCCTGAGTTAAAGGAAGTCTGAAGACTGTAGGTAAAGAGCACAGAACTTAGTACTAGAGGACTGGAGTTCTACTGGTTAAGGTGTGTTGAATTATGTATTTATCTGTAAAATAGAGCTAATAATCTTCATTTCACAGAGTTACCATAATAAGGATTATAAGATAACATATGTAAAGTATCTAGAATACATGCAAAGTCACAGCTGTCCTTGAGAGTGGTATTACTGAACGTGGAGCAGGAAAGCAGCTGGTGACTGTCACTGGCCCCTGTGGACACCTGTGCTGTAGACCAGGCCAGGGGCTTTGCTAGGGGCAGTCCTGGTATTCCGTCATCCTCCTACCTCTCCCAGCCCGGGCCCCACTCACTTGGATGGGCTGCAGGCTTTACCAGTGCGGGGGCACATAGCTGTACGCGGGGGTCCCTTGGGCCCTGTATGTCGGCATGGAGACAGGGTGTGCCCCGATCGCGGTGTGCTGGGGTGCGGTCAGCAGGGTACCTGGGCATCCAGAGAGAAGAGTAAACCCAATGAGGCCATCGAAGGGCACTGGAATGAAGAGGATGAAGCCATGGCCTTTCACACAGCTGCTCCCCAACCTGGGCCCCCTACCTCCCCACCTGCTCATGAACTGCTGCCCGCCCCTCCCACCTTGCCAGGCTTCATCTCCTTAGGGAAAGTTTTGCTGATGCTCCAGGACAGAGTCAATCATTCATCTTCAGTGGCCTCCTTTTACTCTTCTTTATATGTTCCTCCTATTCTACCGAGTGGAAATTGTTGGTTTATATGGTTGTATTTATCCCTAGCCCTGCTGTTGCTAAAGGCAGGGCTCTGATCTGTCAGTAACTGGTCCCCAGGACCAGAACAAGGCTGGCACCAAGCAGATAATCAATAGCTTACTGACCTGATCTGGGGAATGAGGCCTCAACAACCCCTTACATTAGGGGCAGAATAAAATCCCAACTCCCACCTCCCATCCACTAGACTCCTTGTATTCTCTTCCCTTAAGTGACTGTTTAAAAGTTGGGTCTCGGGGCGCCTGGGTGGCTCAGTTGGTTAAACCGCTGCCTTCGGCTCAGGTCATGATCCCAGGGTCCTGGGATCGAGCCCCACATCAGGCTCCCTGCTCAGCGGAGAGTCTGCTTCTCCCTCTCCCTCTGCCTGCTGCTCTGCCTACTTGTACTCTCTATCTCTGTGTCAAATAAATAAAAACTTAAAAAAAAAAAAAAAAAGCTGAAGGTTATTCTAAAGGTTATTCATAGCCCTCTTAACATCTCATGCTCTTCTTTTGAATGTCGGCGCATCCAGAGACTTCCCTGCTATTCCTGGGGTGTCTCCACCCCAATCCGCAAGATTCCGGATGGACTCTGGAATGTGGTTTTGATCACAGGTTTTGATCAGGGCTCTGGTGTGATTTTTGGAGTAAGCCAGAAATGGAGAAGGGGTCCTCCATGCCTTACAATCAATTACTGGACAGGGTCTTGAGCTCCTGCCTGCCAAATAACATTGCCTCATGCCCCCCTTTCTGGAACCAGAGTCCCAGTACCATCGTCCTTCCTCTAAACTACAGCCTCCCCACTGACCTACCTGCTTCCAGTCTCTGCCATCTAACCACGCCTCCACCCTGCAGCCAGAGAATGTTTAAACTGAACCCATCTCTCCCCTGCTTAAACCCCCCCTTTGCTAGCTCCCCTATTACCTAAAGGTACTTGGGCCTCTCCACTTTAGGTTTGCTGACTGCTCCAGCTGCCCTTCCAACTCGACGCCCCTATTTTCTAAGGGCCTTGGACCATATCCATTCTGTGAACGTGCCGTACTCATGTTCTTTCCACTGCTCTTCCCTCTTCAATCCCTCTGGTTAGCTTCTGTTCCCCCTTTAACACCTAGCTCAATATGTCCTTCTCAGTGAATCTTCCTCATCCTTGTGGACAGGGTTCCCAGAAGAATTTCTCATGCTATGCTACACTTGATTCCATGACAGTGTTCTCTGGTCTGTCATGAGTTTCTGGAGAAGGGGGATAGACACTGACACAGACGCTGCCCTCACCTGCTGACATTGCCATGGTGGTGCCGGCCACCATGCCCATGGCCACACCATTGGTCCTGGGGGCAGCAACAGGCGCCGGGTAGATGGCAGAGGGAATGCTGTTGGGCTGGACAACCGTGGTGTGGTGGATGACGTGGGGCTGGGCAGCGTACACCGGCTGTGTGTAGTAGGCTCCCTGGGGGAAAAAAGGCTGAGGTCATACAGGCTTTTGGAGACGTGTGGTAGGATATGGAGAGAGGAGGAAGGAGGGGAGACTGTTCTTCCCAGACCCTATGAGATGGGCTCAGAGGAGCACAGGCCCAGGGACTGAAGGTCTGGGCCCTGGTGGGGACTCCGTGTCTGTCTTACTACATGACTGTGGACAGTTCGGTCTCGGGCTCAGCTTCTGGTATGAAAAATAAGGCTCCAACTCTGTCCTGCCTTGCTCCTAGGGCTGTTATGATGATCTAATGGGGTAACAGCCCTGATTTTAATATTTTAAAATGTTTGTATCTTATTGCAGTGTGCTTCTGCAAGCTGCCTAAAATGTAAAGGCAGGGACTATAGCCAATGAGGAAAGATATGGATGTGGCTGGTGAATCCAGACCACGTATGCGTGCACATGAAGCATTACTAGTGTGATGGTCACATTGGTGTGAGTCCTGCCATCTCACCTATTGGGAATTGTCATAAATGCAAAGCATTTCCTCAGATGTCTCTTACTATTTCTCTTAGGCAAAGAGGTAAGGATGAAGACAGAGGTCTGAGGTGACTTCCCACTGCCCAGATCACATGGCTGCTTCCTGCTGCCACAGTCCACAGGCCTGCTGACCTTTGTGGGGAGTAGACACAGGCCCCTGGATCATCTTAATCCAGCGATTCTCAAATGCCTCTACTAACTACTGACAGGAGCCTCAGAATATGGGTTTATAATCCCAGAGGTCTGAGAACATAGCGCAAAGCAGCTTACCACAAACAAGAAAAATCCATCTCAAGCCTATTATCTTTTAAAAGTTTCACAGTCTACTCTACCACGTAGCTGTTTTTTAAACTAAAGTGTTCTTCTCACTACTTAAACCTCACATAGAATGGTCACTCCAGAAAAATGTGCCATGTGCATGCTGGAGCCTCACATAGGCCCTATCATAGCCATCCCCTCAGGATACACACATCCTCTGGCTGAAGGAGCCCAGATGGGGACACAAAGGCACAGAGAGAGAGAGTAACTTACTCAAGATCACACAGTGAACTGGTAGCAGAGCCTGAGCCCTTACCTCCTCCCTGTTTAGCTCATGGACTTTATCAAGGAAGGGTAGATGTGGGGGTTAGGGAGAGAAGCCCAGACACTTTGGGTCTCATCCTGACTCAACTAATAGCTCCCTGTGTGACCTTGGACAAGTCACTCTCCTCTCTGGGTCTCAGCTTCCCCACCTGTATAAAAAGGAATTGTGCTAGATGATCTCCAGGGGCCCTTGCTCCTCTGACATTCTAGGCTCTGTTAATCTAAATGACTTCATGCGTCCAGGAGCTGAGGAGGGGTGAGGAGGGGTGAGGGAGTATGTAGACTACAGGGCTATTGTTTCCATGATACGACAGTGACAACTGGCCAGAGCCATGAACTTGCCTTCCCTCTCTTTCTCACCCACCCCCACCCCACCTAGGGCGGTGGCTCCTCTGCCTGCCGAAGAGATGGGCCCAGGCTTCGAGATGCACCTACCTGGGCATACAGATTCTGCTGGGGGTAGGCACTTCTGATTGGATACATGGCCGTCTGATAGGGGTTGGGTGATGGGGAGTAAGGGGGTGGAGCAGTATTACTCTGGGTCGGTGGGACCTTGTATGGTGTCCCCGCAGTATATCCTGTACCAAGGCAATAAGAGAGACTTCCAGTTAGTTGACAGAACAGCATTGCTGGAAGGCAGCAGGTCCCAGTCACGACTCCCCAGACAAGGAGGGGCTGATTCCAGGCTGGAAACACAGATGAGAACAGACAGAGAACAGGGCTCCGCCCAGAGAGCCCTGGGCCCAGAGGCTGCTCCCTCAGTCCTGGTGCACAAGGCTGCATGAGTGATTCTGGCATCTTTAATTTCTCTGGTTCTCAGGGGCATGATCTATAAAATAAGAGTCCAGAACCAGGTGATCTCTTAAGGGACTGCTGCAGCTCGGACAGTCTGGGATTGTGTCTGTGTACCAGGAGATGGGCGTGTGTGCACAGACAAGACGGGGAGAGCCTCCGTCCGCTTGCTCCCTACCGCACTCCGTCTCCCTGCTTTCTGTCGCCTCCCTCAGCAGCCCAGGGCGTCTTCTGCTCCTGGTTCTCTTCTGTTTTCCCCCTTACTCTTTCTTTTTCTCCTTGTATCTCTCTCTTTTTGGACTTCTCTCTACCATGTTCTTCTTCTTCCCTGACAATCAATTTTAAGGCGAAAAGCCCACAGAAGACACCATTTAGAGAGGCTCATCTTCTGAGATGCTAAAAAACTGCCCTACGGAGCAAGCCTTTCCTCCACTCCTGGGGCTCAGGGAAGGACCACCTTGGCCTCAACGCCTGGGTCACAAAACTTCACATCAACCTAGAACCTACGAGCCCCAGGGAGTTCACAATCAGTCATTCAATCAAACCGTGCTGCCTTTGAATCTTCTGGAAAATAGAGTCAGATCCTACGTCCGCAGGAAAAACCTGAAACATAAATCACTCTGGAACAAGACTATGTACTTCCAGAACACAAAATGAAATGATTCTATGGGAACCAGGTGATCAAGGGCTCAGAAAAGGCAAGTGTTTTTTGGAAACAACTTCCTTCTGAGTTGAAATGCCAGTGCCAGGAGACCTTGGCTTCTGATCTCCAAAGGGGTGTTGCTGGAGCTTCTTCCCTGTGCTTCTCATTTTGGCTCAGTCTGCCTGGCACATCACTGGGCTTCTCCTGGCCTCAACTCAGTTCTTTTACCTACAGGACGCTCACCAAGGACTTTGTCAGCAACACGGTACTGATTCTGCAATAAGGGACTTGGGGGCAGAGTGGAGAGCGGTGCTTTATTGGGAGAGAACAGATCTAGGCTTCGGTTTAGGCTTTCTTCCAATTTGCAGTGACTACTGCCAAGTCTCTGGGTCTTAGTTTCCTAGTCTGTTAAAACAGAAGGTTAAGAAAGAAGATCCCTTCCTGAACTAAAATCCCATTTTCCCCAAAGATCCTGAGTCTCTTGTACCTTAACCCTAAGTAAAAGCAAGGTGCCCTAAGGTCACAAATCGTTCAGTCCACAGCACTGGCTTGGCATCCCCTCGCCCCTGGTGAGGTACTCAGGATAAGAGAGCTGCTCAATATTTGATTGTCGCAAAAGGCACCACCAAAAGGTGTCCTGTCCTCTTCCCTGGAATCATTTCATTTAATCTTCCCCCTTTCAGATCCATAGTTTGTTCCATGGGAAGCTAGTTTTGTGGTCAAATGTGCTTGGGAAAGAAGTAGCAATGAGGATGGAGTAGAAAGAATACATGCATGAGAAGGTAGCCCTGTGAAGAACTAGAAACTAAGTAGACGTGGAGGTACGAGTCAGCTGAGAGAGGGAAGTATGGAGCAGATTCCTCCAAGTTTCTAGACTGTGGTGCTAATTATGATACGTGGTTAGAGCAGGTGAAGCAGATACTATGGGGGAAGACAGGAAGTCTAGGCTTGTGACATCTAAAAGGAGCCATCCGAGGGCTTCTTCACCTTGGAGTGAAGAGTAGCAGCAATGTAGAATAGAGATAAATAGGTTTGGTTTTTATTCCATGACCCTGAGAAGTTTTAAATGACAGGATGAACTATGAATCGCCAAAATAGGGATATGCAGACTATTTCCAAATTTATTTATTATCAAATCTTTGATTCACGCTATTAACATTTAAAGCACACAAACTACAGAGGTGCCTGGCTGGCTCGGCTGGAAGGGCATGTGACTCTCGTCTCAGGGTCATGGGTTTGAGCCTCACACTGGGTGTAGAGATTACTAAATATAAACAAACTTAAATAAATAAATAAGACATGCAAACTACAATTGTTTTTGTAATTGCAGCTTATTTTGGGAAGTAAAGTTTTACTGTGACATGGCCATGCCCATTCATTTACTTATAAACTATGGCTGCTTCCTGCTACGATGGTAGTTATGACAGACACCAGGAGGCCCGAGAAATCTCCAATACTTATTATTTGGCTCTCTCTAGGGAAAGCTTGCCGACTCCCGATTCGAGGAATAAAATAAGGCGTGAGGAGTCCTGCTAGAGCAGAGAGCATCTTTTCTATGAAGAAGGGCAGGACACCTCTGAACCCTAAGATGCCAGCTCTGAAAGTTATACAGCACAGTGTAATGGTTATGAGTAGTCTGGAGCCACACTGACTGCCTGGGTCCAAACCCCAGCCCTGCTATTTAATAGCTACACACTACAGCAGTCTCGTCATCTGTAAAATGGGGATCACAACAGTACCTACTTCATAGGGTTACTCTGATAAGCACATTAATTAATAATTTGCAAAGCCCTTCAAATAGCG
>CM052884.1:48495741-48531269 GCA_028534135.1 Potos flavus | reverse complement strand
TGTGTCCTTATTTCACTAAAGGCAATATCATGACAGAAAAAAAAGGAATTAGATCACTAGCAGTCCCAGCTCTGCCTTATGAAAGAGGCTTTAGGAGGCCCCGTTCTTTCTCTCAGGTTCCTAACTATAATTTTAGGCTCCATCAAACAGGTAATAAATAGAGTGTATATGTTAGTGAGATAAACCCATTTCAGCCCTCCCTTCAATCTTTCTGCACTATCATAAATCTTTTTCAGGTGCAGAGCCCCTACCACCTTCAAAGGTGTTGATCCTCACATCAAGGATGCCTTTTAGACTAAGCGGTTTATTGACCATCAGATTTACATGTCTGAACAAAGCTCTATGTCTGAGTCTTGCCTTGACCCCCAAGTCTCCTTGTTGGTAGCCAAACAAGAGAGTGTGGAATAAACAGGAGGGAGACCTAATTACAAACAGGCTTAGCAAGTGTTAGTAAAATTGAATTTGCCAAAGTACCCTGAATTTTCCGTGGCATTAGAAGCCACGAGATCTGTGTGCTGGGAGGAACCCTGGTGGACGGGGGTGGGTCAGTTGAGTCCACTTCTATTTTACAAATGCACAGGTTCACACAGGACTTGCTTAAAGGAGAACAGGTGCATTTTGGTCCTTTCCAGGAAATGTGACAGCCTTTGAGAGGACAGTGGGAGTAGCTGCTGGACATTTCAATAGGACTTCAGGAAGATTTCCACACAGGAAAAGGCAAAGCCTTCTATTATTCAGACATTCTCACTGTAGAAAGGGTTGCCTGTGGAGGGAATGAGTACCCTGGAGATATGTGAGCAAAGGCCAGTTGGTCAACTATGGGCAGGGCAGCTAGAAAGGAAGTCCCTGCTGGGGTGTGGGTACTGAGTACACCGCACCAAAGTGACAGAATCAGGAGTCTGAAAGCTAGAGAGAACCTTAAAGATGACCTAGTCCTGCCCTTTCATTTCACAGTTGGAAAAACCTAGGCTAAAACTTGGACATAAATTATCCAAGGTTACGCTGAAGCACGTCTAGAATCCAACTCTATTGGTCTCCGTGCCAGGCCTCTTTCTGTTCCACTACAGTATGTGTGTCTATATGCATCTACAACCATATGTGTGGATTTAAGAGAAAATATGTATGTAGAAGCCTGTTTACCTATACGTTCATTCAATTCCACCTGAGGCACCTGGAAAAACTCCCTACTACTGCCATCTCTCTCTTAATGAGAAAAATTAATCTCATGGAAAAAGTCAGTAAATTTAACCTGAAAATTAACCTGAGTGAAATCATCTTTAGTTGTGCCGCTTGCTACTTGGATGGTACTGGACATATACCTTTCTGAGCCTCAGCTCTCAAACTGGAGTGAAAATCCACCATAATAATAGGACTCTAGTGTAGATTAAATGAGAGGGTGATTATGAAAGCAAATCCTCTAAAAGGTGAGAGTTATGTTGTTTAAAGGTAAGTTGATGTTAACATCTAGGATAATGGTAAGTAAGGAGAAAATAACATGGGTATTTTAAAAAAAAGAAAAAAATGCAGCATATTCTTCTAGTCTATTTAATAGATTAATACTTTACTGAACCACAGACTATCAGGCCTAGTCTACAGCATCCCTCCAAGGGTACATCAAACCCCTGCTGGCACAATTTAAGAAATAAGCACTTCCCCCATCCAAAGCCAGCCACTCCTCTTCTGGACAGCTCCAACATGGCACAGAGTCTTCCTATGGAGTCCAAGTGCTACTCAGCACCTTCTAAACACTGGTCCTCATTTTACCCAGTGGAGCCTTCTTGTATTAAAAATCAGGTGTGAAGGTGAAATCATTAGCTGAACCTCACGATGAATTTGTAAGCAATCTGACTGGCTGGATGGTTTCTGTCTTCCCTGGGGACTCCAGGTACACACCATGCTCCCACAGTGTAGCTTCCACTAGGGGAGTGTTTCTCATGGGGAGGGCAATTCTGCCTCCCCAGGAGATCTTTAGAAATGTTTAGAGATATTTTTAGTTGCCGTAATGAGGGTTTGCTGGCACCCAGGGAAGCCGAGGCCAGGGAATTCTGCTAAGCACCCTACAACGCACAAGTTAGCCCCCCACAACAAAGAATTATCTAGTCCAGATGTCCACAGGGGCAAGGCTGAGAAACCCTGTGCTAGCTGGAGAAGCCTCCTCTGTCCAAAGGTCCACTGGCCTTCAAAGATGCCCTCTGTTCTTTCCCCTGAAATGCAGTACCAGCTCTTCCCTAATCACACTTGTGCGCCAGGTGCATACTTCCTCCTCCCTCCCTCACTGCTTTGTGTCTCCCCAAAGCTGAGTACATGATCAAAGAGGATGACCTTTTCTCTAGGAGGAAGGTCAATTTTTTGTGTGGGTAGGAGAACCTCTTAAAACAGTGTCTTATGGGGTGCCTGGGTGGCTTAGTGGGTTAAAGCCTCTGCCTTCGGCTCAGGTCATGATCTCAGGGTCCTGTGATCGAGCCCTGCGTCGGGCTCTCTGCTCGGCGGGGAGCCTGCTTCCTCCTCTCTCTCTGCCTACCTCTCTGCCTACTTGTGATCTCTCTCTCTCTTAAATAAATAAAATCTTAAAAACAAACAAACAGTGTCTTATAATGTCAGTTTTAAAAGTTCCCTTTCCTTTCTTCCTAAAAGACAAATCAGTCCCAACCAAGGGGAACAAGGAAAGGAGGAGACAGGCTGTATTTACTGAAAGCCGCAGAGGATGCTTGGTAAGTTCGGTTCTCGGTCCCGGTGTCCACTGGGAGGTGGAAGGTGCCTTCAGTACCACAGGAAGACGAGTTCTGTGGCCAGGCCTGTTTCATCAGCAGAGTTGCTTAAGGGAAGACACAAGAATGGCATTAGGCAGAAATAAGAAGTGGGCACCACCAATCACAGACACAAAGCAAGGGTCTTGTGCTGGATGGAAACATATAACCCGAGGGGCCCTGCTCAGACACACAGGATGGTTCAGCCTTTCTGAGATGGGTGAGTGGGTTGGGAGGAGTGCTGACATGAGCTTCCAAATGATTTGAAACCAAGGAAATCTGAGCTTATACTACAAGAGCCAGGATTTTCTATCCACTACCAAAAACCATGAAGATGCCTATGAATACCACCTTCTACTGCCTGACATTCTGGCCTAAGGCTCTGGGATAGTCCTTAGCTGCTTTCTTATTAATATGTAGCAACTTAGGAGCCTGTGACTGTGTACTGGGCCAGATCAACTAAGTACTCATTTTTTATGTCTGAAATCTCACCTGGGCCGGGGGTGGGGGGGTGGTGGTATTTAATAAGTTGTTCCCAAAGAGAGACCTGAAAAGAATTACCACGTGACACGAACGTTGCTGGACCGTCATCTCTTCTAAAGGGACTGAGCTTTGGCAGTTCAGAAGGCACAGGTTGTCCCGTGGGGCACTTCCCATTCCTTCTCCTGTACACCCAGCTGGAGCCAGACAGATAAACCTCTTACACACATTTTTATACCTCCTGGTGAGGTGCTGCTGGTGCCCCACTTGAGATGTCCCCTCATGAATTAGAGAGCATCTGCTGGGCCATTAAGAAATTATATGTCAAACTTGGGGCAGGTGTAAAATAGAGATGCGGCCCAGTTTGAAAGAAATCTGCAGAGACTTCCCAGGCTGACCTGAAGCTCAGCTTGAGAAATTTGAAGGATGATGCTTCATATGATCTAGAAGTGGGAATGACTCAAAAAACTTACCTTCGTGGTATCCTGTGGGAAAGGAGAGAGGAAAGAGGGTTTCAAAGGGGGGGGGAAAATGCCTAACTTTTTAGAGATTTCTCTAGACATACTTCCTCCTAGAGGAGAAACCATTTTTCACCCAAATTTCTACTTAGAGTAGGAAGAATAATTTTAACAGTATCTTCTGCACTCAGATAAGATCTTAGACATGAGGGGTTTTAAAGAACATTAGCAGGATGGGGGCTACACTGGTAACAGTTGCATACGTTTGAAACATTTCAACAAGGGGCTGAGGTAAAGCAGGGTGGTATGAGAAGTATGCCTGTACACTCTAATGCCACCAAGGCAAGGACAGTCCTCCTTCAGAGATCCCACAACCCCTCTGCCCAACTGGGTAACAGGTAATGCCTCTGATTCCTTCAGTCATGGAAGTACTGGGGCCAGAGGAGGAGGTCAAGGACTCTGTTGTTTTGCCGAACTAAGGCTAGAAGGTGTAGCTGTTCTGGGCTGACAATGCGCTTGCATTAATGGCCCGCAATATATACAGCAGATGCTGAGAAATGAGAAGGAAATCATGGGCAGGAAAGTGACACTAAAAGGAGAATTCTGGCAGAAGAAATGGAGATCCAGCAGAACCCCATGCAGAGTCCAAAGCCTTTGCTGGACATCAAGGCATGGCTCTGCGGACAGCACTGGAGGAGGGCAGTCAGTTTTAAACAATTGTCTTAGGTTTCCTTTCCCTGGCATGGGGATGGGGGGGGGGGGGGGCTCGGGATTAATAAAGGACCCAATTGGTGTTGAAAACTCTTTATCAAAATGTCTCCAAATTTAGAACTTGCCACTCCATGTGGCTGGAAAGCCCTGGTCACTCAAAACAACTCCCTAAAAAGTAAAACATATACTTCTGAGCAGTCACGTGTCCTCAAGACCCCATAGGGACTCCATAAGGAAAAGAGAGGCCTGAATTTAGCCACAGAGAATTTGGGTGTCCTGTTCCAGTCCAGTTTTTTTCCCCGAGTGGTGCATACTTTACCATAATTTTCATCATAAGCCAAAAGTCTCACATTAGTCTGAAGGACTGCGTGACAAAGTAAATCAAAATTAACCAAAGGGTAACTGAAGCCTACACTGCACTCAGCACTGAGGGGAGCGCCACGGTGGACAGGGACACACGTGGGTCATGGTCACCGCACACAAGGTATTCATGGGCCAGCGGGGATGCAACACAGCCACACGCCAACCAGAGAGTGAACAAGACAGCATTACACACAATAAAATAACATTCCAGATTAACCAGGAAAGAAGCAAGTGCGACTGTGCCTTTGACTATGTCTTACCTAACTAACTGATCGAATGAACTAAACTATATATGTTCTTGAAGAAGTGTGTATTTTCTTCTGGTTTCATTGAGAAAGAAAACAAATACTAGTATTTTCTCTATTTCTCTCTATATTTTACTACTTAATAATTTAAATAACTGGACAAATATGAAGACCAGGAAAACCAACAAATATTAGCTGTCAACGTGACTTCCTCATTGGTTGGTTGTACCATATGATCTTCGTCTTCCATGTACAATTCTAAAGGAACCCATTCTGTTGGTGGTAGCAATTCAGAGCTCAGTTGTGGGACAAAGACAATCCAACAGAAACTTCAGAGGCACAGTAAGAGAGGAGGCTGCTCTGGCAGGCATGCCTGCTCTTGGGTACCATGGAAGGTACCAACTCCTAGAAATGTTCTATATTTTGAACTGGGTGGTAAATATAAGTGTATACATATGTCAAAATTACTGAGCTATACATTTGAGACTAGTGTGCTCTATGTGCTACTGTATATGTGTTATTCCTCAATTTAGAAAGGAGACAGAGACAGAGAGAACCCTTGGCAGTGAAGGGCCATGGCCCAGTCACAGCATGCTGCCCACATCCAGGTGCTGGGTTGTTCACTTCCTGGGATACGGGGCCCTCACGCCCTCTGACACTTGGACAATCTGTTAAGCACACTTACAAGAAGGAGAGGCAGCAAGGGACCATCATCCTGAATAATGCAGTAAGTCAGGAAATTTCAGTTCTAGCCTGGGCTGTGCTACTTATTAGCTGGGGGACCTTGGGCAAGTCACCTAACCTTCCTAAGCTTCAGTTCCATTGCCTCATAACACAGCAGTAATACTCTCTCCCTGACCGCTTCGTAGTGTTGATGTGAGGATCAAAAGTGAAGTGTCATCCAGTCTTACAGTTTCTAATTTTGGCATCTGCTCATCTTCCATCACCATAGTTCTGGACAGTTCTAATATAAGTTCTCATCATCTCTTAACTGAACTACTGCAACTTCTTCCTCACCATTCTGTTTTTAAACCTGCCAACTCCACAATCTCCAAACTGTAATCAAGAGATACTTCTAAGACCTAAACCTAATCACAAAATCTTAAAAGCATTCCATGGGTCTCCACTGCCTACAGACTAAGGCTGAACTTCTTGTATGCCATTCAAGGCCCCTCCTGATCTAGCCCTGTGAGCCCTCTACTCTCACTGTTATCACTTTCCAACTCTACACTACAGCCAAATAAACTCTATCATTCCCAGATTATGACAAAGAGTGTCACATCACATCTCTGTATTTTTGCTCATATTGTTCACTCTTACTGGTATGTCTTTCCCCAAATGCCACCTGTTAAAAATTTATTACTCCACCAATGAGGTTGCCTCTACTATGAGGTCTTTTCTTTTCCCCACAGTTCCTACACATATCCCATATGGTTTACTATCCCAGTTTCTGTGATTCTTAGAAGCCCCCATACTTGCTGGCTTACGTGTCTCCTCCACTAAACTGTGAGTTCCTTTAGAATAGGGAGCTTGTCTTATGGTCTTTATCTTTAAAGGGCCAGTGTAGGGTCTGGCACAAAATGTTTAGTGAAGAGAAGAGCTCCACACATTCTTTTTGTATTTCTATATCAGATGCTATAACTAGAGGGGTAAGGAAGCATGAAAGCTTCTCCTACTTTTTATGGAGTCTTCTGTCCAAGTTCATATATGCCAAGGCAAACAAAAAATGGACTCCCTATATATAAGAGAAACAGGTCTGTGACTAGCAAAAATTAAAATAATACAATTATAAGAGGATACACTGTTAACATTTAAAGGGGCCTAAGAGATCATCTGGAACAAAACACTACCTATGGCCTGGACACATTAGCAAATTGCCCAAGATCACGCAGCCCACAGCAGCGGCAAAGAGAAATTTTCACAGCTCATCTCCTAAAAGATGTGCCACACACAAATTCAATATTTAACATCCAAATAACTCAAGGTTAAAAGGTGAGAAAGTGTGCAGGGATTTCAATGAAAACATTGTCCTGAGCAGCCCAGGTGAGGGTAGTGAAAGTGACAAATCCCTCCCATGGTCCCTTACTGTCTGACGAAAAGGACCTAGTCCAGTTACACTGCTGGGACCCTCACAGGTGCCCAGAAGTTCCCGTGGTGCCTTGGGCCTGGAGTCCACACTGCCCAGAGGACCTCACTTATTTAGCACACTTGGCCCTCACCTCTCACCATCCAGGAAAATGCCCTGGAAATGAGCCAGAGCTCAAGATCTGGCCTAAGGGAACAGATTGTATCTAAGGTCAACCAGGTCTTCAAACATGTCAGACTGCCAATGGAGATGGAAAATTAGATCCCGGGGCAGACTGTTTTTTGGGGTTCTTATAGGTGTAATCCAGGTACTCCTCCACAGGGGCTGCCACAAAGCCAACGGAGGAGCCATACAGGCTGAAGAATTTTGTTCACTGGATCGTTTGAATTCAGCAGCCATGTTAGGGTGAAAGTTTCTGACCTAGGTCAGATGGGACCCCCGGAGGTGAGGAAGGGGAAAGACGCCTTTTAGTGCCATGATCCTTCATTGCTGCCCTAGGGGACGGTTCATGTGTGTCTCCAACCCATGATTTTGCACCATCAGACATGTTCCTGCATGCTTTAGGAACTGCTGCTGAGCCACCTGGGGGAGCCCAAGCCTAAGGGATGGGATCTGGGGAGGGAAGGAGAGGGGATCTACCATTGTTACGAGATAACACATTCATAGGCCATAATACAGATGAGGAAAAATAGCTCTCCTACCATAAGCTGAATGCAGGAACTGAAACTCTGTTGGATAGAAATGTTAGTTGAAATTACCACTAAGAATTTGTGCAAAGTAGTACACATCGCAGTTACAAAAACAGACCGTCTCAAGAGAGCAGTTTCCCCCAGGCGACATAAGAAACAGTGAATGCAGAGGGTGTGAAGTGCCTCTACCCCCGGAAGGAATGACAGACTTGCCATCCAGAAAAGCCCATTCATTGAGGAGAAGCATCTCCTTGACGCCCTGGCATCTTCCAGGTAGCTGACCCAAGTTAGTGCCCTTTGCACAGCAGAGCGACTTCACACATGACAAAGGCTTTATGTACCAGAAAAAGTAAGGTTCAGGAACAAAATTATCACCTTTGGCCTCTGAAGAACTCTCTGTAAAGCCCCAGAGGGCTAGGACCAATGCAGAGATACTTCACTCGAAACCTCTGGGAGACCGTGGTGCTTTCAGAAGGAGCACAGGCTGTGGGGTCAGACAGACTGGGTTTGAATTCCAGCTCCACTGCTTTTTAGCTGTGCAACTCTGGACGAGTTATTTAACCTCTGAGCAAAACTGGATGCAGGAAGATCCAAATCACACAAGAGTAAAGTAAGAACATTTGTGACAGGCCTTGCACAGTGTCTGGAATATGGCAGGTATTCAGAAAACACATATTCCTCTCCCTTGCCTTTCCTCAGGTTTGTCATATGCAAAATAGGAACAATATATTTGTACTTTATAAAGTTGCAATGAAATCAAGTGAGACAGTAGATGAAAGTGATTTATAAACAAACCTCTTGTGATGAGGTATTTCATTTCTATCTATATTAGTTATTCTGTTTATCCTTTCATTTTCAAGTCAGATTACCAATAATGTGATACATCCTTTGGTTTCCAGATTCTGAAAACAAGTCTCAGTTGGCTCCTGCCTCCTGCAGGGCCAAATAGTTCTTTAAATAAGATCCCTGAAGTCATTAAGAGCTTGGAAAAAAGCTCCAAGTACCCACACTGCTTTCAGAACCAATGAAAGAGTGAAATGTTTCCCTGCATCCTGAACAGATGACATCTTAGAGTACTCAGAGCTGCTAAAAATAGCTCTCTCTGAAGCAACTTCTTGGTCTCCTTGAAGAAGCTGAGAGAAATTTAAACCTGAGAGCCTGCCTCCTTTGCAGGCTTCTACCCCACGGGGATCTCATGGCTCACAAATGGCCGGTTCTGGCAGGAAGCTGAGAGTAACCTACACTGCCCTCTCTGTCCTTGAGCCAGCTCTTCCTCAGCAGGAGTTCCCCTACGGCAGTCAGGAGACCTGGTGAATACCGAGGCTGACCTCCCAAAATATGAAACAGACCAGTTGTGCGTGTATGCGTGCGTCTAACTCCAAAGGAAAGAGATCTGCTCAAGGTCACACCAAAATCAGTAGGAGAGTTAGGGCTATAACCCCAGTCCTTCCATCTCCTAGTTTGGGGCTTTCCAACACAATGTGTTAACACCACCCTCTATAGTGTATGAGTTTCTAAGGAAATGGTCAGGAAACATAAAATTGAGGAAGATTAAGTTAGGTGAGAGCTGATATTTTATGTCTTAAAACAGAACAGAGCTCTAGATTTGCCACCTCACCAAAGCCTCCTTAAAGGCCTGGCTCCTTTTGGCACCCCTCCTCCTGCATCTCTGACTTGCCCTCCTCACTTGCTCCTTCCCATCAACACTTACTTAAACATGCTCATATCTAAAAAATGCCTCCTTTAATCCCACCTTCTCTTGTTCTCCTTGCCCTCATAGTCAAGCCTCTTGTAAGAGCAGGCTCTATCCACTAACTCTGCGTCTTCACTCCCAGCTTCACCATCTCATGGACTCTGCTTCCACACGTCACCGCGGCCTCCCGACTACACAGACAACCCATCTTCTTTGTTCCTGACCTTAGCTGACCTTCTACAACTACTCACCTCATTTTGTTTTAGACCAGGTAGTTTACCAAGCCAATTCACAGATCTCACAGCATTTAGATTTAAATCATTTCTATACTCTGAGAGATAGAAAACCACCATAGTTTTTAAGACAGAACTTATCAAACTTGATTAAATCTTTTATCAGAGTTAATTTCTGCAGCTTTTATTGTTGCTGCCTCATAGTATACGTTTTTTGGAAATATATATCTTATTGATTAAAAGTGAATATAGAATAAACTATCAATGCTGAGATGGATTTTTTTTAGCATGTGGGTCACTGCTACCCTCACAAGCTCTGAAGTCAACGACTTTAGCTTCCTCAAGTTTGAATTACATCCAGTGCCTTCCAGAGTGGAAGTGATTAGGCATCACTGGGCCAAAATAAATGTCTGTGGAATGACACAGCTATGTAAAGCACTTTAGGGGTTAACATCACTTATTTGCACAAAATAGTTCTTGTCTCCCAAAGAGGGGGTTCATAATATGTGTGTACATGTGTGTACGATTACAAAATGATCCCTATTTCAGAATGAAGTAACTTAGGGGGTGCCTGGGTGGCTCAGTTGTTAAGCATCTGTCTTCAGCTCGGGTCATGATCCCAGGGTCCTGGGATCGGGTCCCGCATCAGGCTCCCTGCTCAGCGGGAAGCCTGCTTCTCACTCTCCCACTCCCCCTGCTTGTGTTCCCTCTCTCACTGTCAAATAAATAAATAAATAAAATCTTTATTAAAAAAAAAAAGAGAGAGAGAGACTACTCTGGTGTTTTAAAAACAATGAAGTCAGGTGGTTCAGAGAAGTCAGGTGATTTAAGGTTGCTAATTTAGGACGTGACAATGAGAACTCAAACCCAGGTCTTCTGACATGGACCATGTTCTTCTCTCATTTAAATATTCTAGAAGAAAGGGAATGATGGTAGGATATGTGCTACATGGGCACAGAAAAGCAAGAGATCAAGAACCAGAAGATCTGCCAAAGGTTCCAGTCCATATGCTACTGTTGATTCACTGGGTAACTTGGACAAAACACTGCTTGTCTCTGGATCTCCCATGTCAAGAGAAAGGGTTGAGCTGGAGGATCTCTAATGTCTTTTCAAGCCTTTTAACTCTAGAATAATCATTACTAAACAAGAAAGTGGGTGTTATCATGGCATTCAAGGCCTTTCCACATCCTGCCCTTGGACATCTGTAGTTCAGATTCCTCTATTTTCTCCACTCCCACAGTGAGCTTCAACCATTCTCACTACTTCTAGGTTCCTCAGTGTCATGTCCTCACACTGCCATCCCTTTGCCCAGGCTCTACTCTGTCCAGAATGCCCAACTCTTCCTTTGTGTGCTTAAAAGAATGCCTCCTGCTTCCCCCTCAGGTCTCTATTGCTAACCTCCCTGTGAAGTCCCCTGCGTGCTTTCAACCTCAGGCAGACTGCTGTTCTCTCCTCTGCTTCCTCTTCTTACATGTATTCTCTTCACAATACTCATCACAGCTATAAATTTGTTTAAATGCCAACTACCAAATGAACTATAAGTTATTTTAGGCCAAGGTGGTTCTTTTTCTCTATTCTAGTGTGGAGGACATTCAACAAATAAATAGTTGTTCAGTAAAGGAAGAGAAACTTATATAAAACCATCTACACCTCTGAGGTAAAGAACACATTTCTCTGAGAGATGAGGTATCTTGTCCAAGGCCTCACAGCCAGTGAGTTGAGTAATCAGGATTCAAACCCATGATTTTCTAAAGGCAGTATCCATACTTTCTTCCGCCCCTTGAATGATAAAGCACCCGCTAAGTGTGTGGGTTAGTATCGGTGGTAAGACCTCTGCACTGTTCCTATCCCAAACTAGAACAAACTTCAACGTTTTCAAATCTGTTTCAATCTCTATCCGAGGAGTAGTGGGCCTTTGTTATTTTTGAAAAACTTCTTTGCCTCAGCTTGAAAACCAGCTCTTTATCCTCTGGTGGCAAGTCTCTCACTCTCTTCCAAAACCACATCCAGGAAGTCTGGTGAGTGTGTGTGTGTCTCAATGGCAGCCTTAGGGGAAACTGAGAAAAGAATGGATTCGGACATTGTGTGGGAGAGCAGAAAAGGTTCTGTGAGGAGGATGCGTGTCACAGATATGCCAGCAGAGAAGAGATGGGCCAACCTTAAGTCCCAAAGAGAATAGAGAAAATTCTATTCCCACCCCAACCCTGAGTCTGAACTGCCCCAGTTCCCAGAGGGGACTCCCAGGAGAATCAGGCTTGGACAGGCTGAGTCCAGAGTGATTAAGGACAAGGAAAGGCCAGCAGGTGGGTTTGTTTTTCTAAACCGAGCCCACTTCCCACCCCAGGCATCACTGCTGGTCCCTACTTTCTCCTTACCTGGAGCATAACTGGGGCTATTGGTGGGGTACAGGCTGGGATTGTAGGCAGGGGCTGCTGCCGGGTAGGCTGTAGGGTAACCTGTGAAGAGACAAAAAAGCCCCAATTAGTTGGGCAAGAAGAAAAGGAAACAGAATCCAAGTCCCAGGTTTGGCCTTCAGCCTTTTTGTGGGCCTTTTCAGATAGTATATGCGACCGGCTTTTACCAATACCACAGTCTCAACATACGCAGATTTTTCTTTCTTTTAATTTTTCTAATTTTTAAAAGCAGTATAAGAACGCTATGTCTATATACTCATTGTAAAAAAAGAAAAACAAACTGAAACACCATAGAAGTGTATGTGGTAAAAAGTCTAAGTTCACTCTCACATTCCCGCTGCAACACTACTTTACTCTCCAGGGGTAGTAACACTTATCCTTCCAGATAGTCTTCTACACATTTTTTTCTTAAAGATTTTATTTATTTATTTGAGAGACAGAGTGAGCGAGAGAGCGAGCACATGAGCAGGGGCAGAGGGAGAGGGAGAAGCAGGCTCCCTTGCTGAGCAGGGAGCCCAACATGAGGCTCAATCCCAGGACCCCAGGATCATGACCTGAGCCAAAGGCAGACTCTTAACTGACTGAGCCACCCAGGCGCCCTCAACACATTTTTATACACATATAGTCAGTGGTGTTCTGGTAAATATTTGACCAGATTTGGTTTGAGGGGATTGAAGTGGAGCTCTATGTGTAGCATTCGCCAAGTTCCATGGTATAAATACTCCCACCATGGCCAATTTCAAGCTACCAACATCAAAAAGAACAGCTGGGAAAAGATGCTCACAACTGGCTCTCTAGCCCACAAGCCAGATCTAGCCTGCCACTGTATATTACACATAGGGTTTTTGGTTGTTGTTGGTTTTTTTTTAATGTTTAAAGGATTTTTTTGAAGTACAATCTACTCCCCAATGTGGGGCTCAAACTCATGACCCCAAGATCAAGACTCACATGCTCTACAAACTTAGCCAGTGGGGAACCCCATTTTTTTGAAATTTTTATTGGGACAAAATACATATAACATAAAATTTGTGATTTTAACCATATTAAGTGTATAATTAATTCGGTGGCATTGTGTTCACAATGTTTTACAACTATCTCCACTATCTGTTACTACGACTTTTTAATCACTCCAAACAAATTCTGAACCCAGTAAGCAGTAACATCCTATTCCTTCTCCCCATAGCTCCTGTTAACCTCTAATCTATTTTCTGTTTCTGTGAATTTGCCTATTCTAGGTATTTTATATAAATGGAATCATACAATCCCCTTTTGTGTCTAGCTTCTTTCACATTTGTTTTAAAGAGGGGGGAGGGGGATAGGCTGAGGGAGAATCTTTTTTTTTTTTTTTCCATTTAAATTTTACTTAGTTAACATCCAGTGCAATACTGATTTCTGGAGTAGAATTAAGTGATTACTCACTTACAGACAATACCCAGTGCTTATCATAAGTGCCCTCCTTAATACCTTTCACCCATCTAGCCATCCCCCGGCCCACCTCCCTCCATCAACCCTCAGTTTGTTTTCAATCTTTAAGAGTCTCTATGGGGGCACCTGGGTGGCTCAGTCGGTTAAGTGTCTGCCTTCGGCTCAGGTCGTGATCCCAGAGTCCTGAGGTCAAGTCCTGCATCAGGGCTCCCTGCTCAGTGGGAAGCTTGCTTCTCCCTCTGACTCTCCCCCTTCTAGTGCTTTCTCTTTCTTGCTCTCCCTCTCTCAAATAAACAAAATCTTAAAAAAAAAACCTGAAAATGTCTCTTACGGTTTATTTCCCCCTCTTTTTTCCCTCCCCATCCCATAGGTTCATCTGTTTTCTTCCTTAAATTCCACATGAGTGAGATCATATGGTATTTGTCTTTTTTCTCTGACTTATGTCACTTAGCACACTTACACTCTAGCTCCATCCATGTCGTTGCAAATGGCAAGATTTCTTTTTTTTTTTGATAGCTAAGTAATATTCGCTTGTATAGATATACCACATCATCTTTATCCATTCATCAGTAGATGGGCTCTTTCCATAGTTTGGCTAGTTTAATGCTGCTATAAACATCGGGGTACATGTACCTCTTTGAATCTGTAGTTTTTAAATTAATTTATTTATTTGACAGAGAGTGTGCATGAGCACGAGCAGGGGGAGCTGCGGAGGGAGAGGGAGAAGCAGGGAGCCTCACTGAGCAGGGAGCCTGACATGGCACTTGATCCCAGGACCCTGGGAAGGCAGACACTTAACCAACTGAGCCACCCAGGTGCCCCTTGAATCTGTATTTCTCTATCCTTTGGGTAAATACCTAGTAGTGCAGTTACTGGATTATAGGGTAGGTCTATTTTTAACTTTCTGAGGAACCTCCATACTGTTCTCCAGAGTGGCTGCACCAGTTTGCATTCTCACTAACAGTGTAAGAGGGTTCCCCTTTTGAAAGAGAGAATCTTAAACAGGCTCCACACCCAACACAGAGCTCAGCACAGGGCTCGCTCTCACAACTGAATTCATGACCTGAGCTGCCCTCAAGAGTTGGTCACTTAACCAACTGAGCCACTGAGGCATCCTAGCTTCTTTCACTTTAACATTAAAAGCACTTTCCCATATATTCTTCATATTCTTATTCTTCAAAATACTATTTTAAATATCTTTATAATATTCCATTATGTATATAGATCAAATCATTTAACCATTACTCTGTTTTTAGATGTTTATGTTGTTTGAAATTTTTCACTATAGGGGTGCCTGGGTGGCTCAGTGGGTTAAAGCCTCTGCCTTCGGCTCAGGTCATGATCTCAGGGTCCTGGGATGGAGCCCCATGTCAGGCTCTCTGCTCAGCAGGGAGCCGGCTTCCCCCTCTCTCTGCCTGCCTCTCTGCCTGCTTGTGAGCTCTCTCTCTCTGTCAAATAAATAAATAAAATCTTAAAAAAAAAAAAGAAATTTTTCACTATAATAAATACAACTATGAGAACAACCTAAATAAATCTTTGACTACATCTCTAATTATTTTAGGAACGAGTCTAGAAGTGAGATTTCTAGGTCAAAAGATAGTGCTATTTTTAAAGCTCATCCATTCAACAAATATTTGAGTATCAACTCTGTGCCAGACAACTGTGAAACCTGTACTTGTGGAGCTTATACTTTTAAGGGTGGGAGAAGGCAGTGGATTAGTAGTAAATATGAATAAACACAGTCTAAAGTACTATGGAAAAGAGGAAAAGGGCAGCACAGAGGGTGTAAGAAGTGCCAGAGTGTTGGAGGGAGGACACTGCAATACTGAATAGGGTAACCGATATAAGACACATTGAGAAGATTTTCACAAAGACTTGAAGGAAATAGTTTCCTCAAGTAGATGGCTGAAGAAAGAGCATTGCAGATGATGGAAATTGCAGAAAGCCTCTAACTGGAAAGCCTATGGGATGTGTCTGGGGAACAGCAAAGAGGCCAGTATGGCTGAAGTGGAACAAATGAGGGAGACAGTAGTAGTAGAGGAAGTCAGAGAGCTAAAGGGCTGGTCAGTTCACAGAGGGCCTTATAGTCCTACTGAAAGGACTTCACTTTCATTCTGAGTGAAATGAGAAGCGATCACAGGGGTCTGAGCAGAAGAATAACATGATCTGACTTTTGTTTGAAAAGGGTCACTCTGATTACTGTGCTGAAAACAGACTATAGGGGCCCCTGGGTGGCTCAGTCAGTTAAGCATCTGCCTTCAGCTCAGGTCGTGATCCTGGGGTCCTGGGATGGAGCCCGGCATCGGGCTCCCTGCTCAATGGGGGGCCTGCTTCTCCCTCTGCCCCTCCCCCTGCTCATGCTCATAAGGAAAAGAAAAGAAAAGAAAACAGACTATAACGGGGACAGGGTAGAGAAGCAGAGACCAGTTACAAGTCTATTGCAAATTCCTGGTAAAAGATGATGGGCCTCAGAACAGGGCAAAATCAGCAGAAGTGAGAAGTGGCATGTTAGGAGTTTTCACCTACTTTGCCAAACTGCTTCCTAGATAAGACTATCAATTTGTACTTGCACTAGCAGTACGTAAGTGCCTGTCTCACTGCTCCCTGTGGCTTTTTAATGTTCATTGGTACTTTGACGATGGAAAGCTGATTTTAAAAGTCAAAGATTAAATCTCTAAATCCCTAAAAGCTTCTTTGGGATTTGTAAATATTGCACTGTAATAATGTATCTTTGTTAATATGCCTTTCCCTAAATCTTTTCCAACTCCAAAGAAAATTCATCTCACTTTACCCCCCAATCATTTTCTGATTTCAGAATTGAGGTGGACAACTTGTTGTCTCTTAATTAGTATTACGGAGGTCTGCCACTTATCAAGAAGAAAGTCAGGGGTTTAATCTGGAAAGCAAAGCAATCCAGTCTCCTGGCTGAAATCTATATTCAGCTTCATGTGAGAGATTGTGCAGCCAAGGGTAATTATACCCCTGTTTTGTCATTTCAGATGCCAAATGGGGGGAGGGAGGGAATCTTAGGAGCTTCTTTCAATGTTCCAAGTAGATTTATTTTTCATTCACTTGAATTTGGCAGATACAAGATGGCAGAATAGATGGGAGTTTTATTTGATCCTCCAACCCTCGTCATTTTATAAATGACTTCCTCAGGCCAAAAGAAAGGGACTCAGAGTTACAGATTGCTGATGCTAGAATGTACCTTAAAGGCCACTTGGTCTACCCTCACATTTGGGGCTAGAGCCTCCTCTGTGACACACTCATGGGATCCATTCAACCCAGCCCTTATATCTCTATAGATAGTGAACTCCTTCCTTTCCTGAGACCCCTACTCCACTGTGAGACTACTCTGATTGTCTGAAAATGACTTTTCATACTTCACTAACTCTACCTGTAGCTTCTGCCCTTTAGAACAGAACAAATTTGAAGATGCATGCATCCCTAATTACAGAACTTTTCACACGATATATTACTGATATATTTATATTTCCTGTCCTGCCCCTACTCCCCAAGCTGTAAGCTCCCTGAAGACACAGCTATGTCTTATTTGCTTATACACAATAGCTCTTGGTCAGTTCCTCCTTCCTACTCTCTGTCAATACACCATGCCCTCCGCTCTCCCTTCCCCTCCCCTCAGCCTGGACAGGAAGCATCTGAGCTTCTCAAACATAAGGTGGTAGTAAATTGTCTTTGCAGCCAGTAGAGAATCTCTTCCCCACTCTCTCTAAAAAGGGCATCAAAGGTAAGCTAGGTTTCCTCCCTACAACTTTCCTGGTTTTGTTTTGTTTCCTTGTCCCCAACAGATATTATTCATCTTGCTGCTTCTGTTGCTGATGATGTTGGCGTCTCTAAAGCCTAACACAGATACGGCAGAAAACAGGTACTCAATGCAGAGATTACTGGGGATGGGAGTGGGGTGTGGGGGGGGTGGTTTGTACTCTGGACCTATGAGAGGTTTGTAAACAAGAGAAACAAATCCAATAGGATCCCTAGGTTTGAGTGAGTCACCAACTAATGAAGGGGAGAGATGAATAAGTGGATAGTTAGGATGCTGCCTGAAAAGTGCCATGATAAGGGTAGAGTGGGCAGAGGAAGGGCCTTCATTAACCAACATTTTTTAGTGCCTATTGTCTGTCAGGGATTGTGCTGTGCACTAGGTATTCCTGGATCTGGATAAGAAGGGGGAAGAAGGACATTCCAGGCAAAAGCATGATAGGTAGCATTTGGGGACATCCATAAGTGGCCTGGTTTGCAACCGCCTTGGCACTAAGGAGCAGGACCCATGAGCTAACCACACCTGAAGGGAAAGACTGTCTTGCTGGCTTGATCTCACGATTTTGTCTCTTTATGACCATGTCTCCCTTTATGGTGGATGGCCCTAACTTACCTTCCTAGTTCTGTCACTATGTCGGAGTTTCATACTGCTAGACGGAACTTCTCTCCTGACTCATATAGTATCTAACTGCCTACTCACATGTCCACTTGGATGTTTGCTAGACTATCAAGGTGAGTGGTTAAGAGTGTGGTCTCTGGAGCTAGATCTAGGCTTAGGTTTGAATCCCAGCAACACCACTAATTATGTGTGTGATCTTGGGCCACTTACTTACCCTTTCTTTTTTTCTTTTCTTTTTTTAATTTTTTAGATTTTATTTACTTATTTTTGCGAGAGAGAGAGAGAGAGTGAGAGAGAGAGCAAGCATGCACGAGCTGGGGAGAGGCAGAGGGAGAAGCAGGCTCCCTGCTGAGCAAGGAGCCCGATGCGGGACTCGATCCCAGGACCCTGGGATCATGACCTGAGCCAAAGGCAGCTGCTTAATTGACTGAGCCACCCAGGCGCCCCACTTACTTACCCTTTCTGTGCTTGAGCTTTCCCATCTGTAAAATGGGACTATTACTTACCTAATAAGTTATTGTAAGTATTATGTTAGCTAAGATCCCCAAAGCACTAAGAGCCAGGCAAACAGTTAAGACTTCAAAAAGTCAGCAATTATTATTTCAAACTTATGATATTAAAAAATAAATTTTTACTTTCTATCCTCCCACTCCCTTCCAAACCTGTTCCTCTGCAGTTTCTCTCCATCAGTATATGACAACTCTTTCTTCCAGTCCCTCAGGCCAAAAACCTTAGAGTTATCCTTGACACTATTCTTTCTCTCCTATCTATGTCAGCAAATCCTTTCAGTTCCACCTTCAGAATATACTCAGAATCTTACTCTCATTGCCTACACACTTTCCTTCCAGATTATTGCACCAGCTTCATAATTGGTCTCCCTGCTTCCACCTTTGATTCTGTGCAGTCTATTTCCCACAGCAGCCAGAGTGATCCTGTTAAAACATTAAATCAGATCACGACACTCCTCTCTTTAAGCCCCATAGTAGCTTCCCATGACAATCACAGGGAAATCCTGACCCACCTGGGCCTCAGCCACCTCTTCTAACCCTCTCTCTTACTATCTGTCCCCATGCTAATCTATTCTAGTCATACTGGCCTCCTTGCAGTTCTTCATGTGTCAAGCACTTTCCCATTTCAGTCTTTACCTTTTCTATTCCCTCCTCCTAGAACTCTGTTCAAAGGTCACCTTACATTTTTTCTAAAATAGTAACCTAAACTTCCACTAATTGCTACGCTGCTATCCTGTTTTGTTTTTCTTCAGAGCACTTAGCCTGACATACTACGTATTTACTTGCTTAGGGTAGACTGTCTGTGTCCCACCACTAGAATGTAAGCTTAAGCCACAGCAGCACTTGCTAGTTTGTGGCTATTCCCTACTGGAAGTCTCCTCCTAGCACACTCCAAAGACACTGTCTTTGACCCTCAAGACCCAAGGGAGCAGAATGTCTTCCAGGTCCTGGTCCTCCAAGGCTACCAGAATCCGTGGAAGCTCATCAAGGGTAAAGATATTGAGTTCGAATAATACACCATATACATTTCTTCCATTGCTCATACAAAAGATATTTTTGTACCTGTGATTTCATTCGAGCCTCAAAACAACACTAATGTTAGGACATCTGTCTGGCTCAGTCAGTGGAGCGTACAATTCTGGATCTCGGGGTTGTGAGTTCAGACTCCAGGATGGGTGTAAAGATTAGTTAAAAATATATTTAAGGGGTGCCTAGGAGGCTCAGTGGGTTAAGCCTCTGCCTTTGGCTCAGGTCATGATCTCAGGGTCCTGGGATCGAGCCCCGCATCGGGCTCTCTGCTCATCAGGGAGCCTGCTTCTCTCTCTCTCTGCCTGCCTCTCTGTCTACTTGTGATCTCTCTCTCTGTCAAATAAATAAAATAAAATCTTTAAAATATATATATATATATTTAAAAAAAAACAAAACACTAATGTTATTTCCCCCATTTTACAGATAAGGAAACAGAGATTCGGAAAGATGAAGTGTCTTTTTGACTAAGATTTTTGATTTGACTAAGATTTGATTAAGGTGGAACTGGAAAGAGAATCTTGAAAGCAATGCCTTTTCCACACCTGCCAAATAACTATGAGTTGGTCCTTGGAAGTCTGCCCTTTGATACTTATATTCTTTGTAGGTCAAGAGTGAAGAAATAAATGGACACAAATGAGCTTTTCTCCTTTGTATCCCAAAAGCTATAGTAGTGATCAGGTTTCCTGGGATTCTGATGTATACATTTTAATTGCTTTACAGCTATCAATACAATCTAATCCTTTGTCACTAGGATTAGGACTGAAATAATGTAAAGCTATTTTTTATTAATATGGAAATTAGAAATACTTTTTAAGAGAAATCAGAGGACTATGTCTGAAATAACTTGATCCTTAGGAAGTAAGAAAGCAAGATTATCAAAAGACTAGTGGAAGACAACTCCCTGATTTAGGAAGACAGAGGATTACTCCTTTGTTAGCACAGAGACACTTATGCAAAGAAGACATTTTAGGTCTGCAGCTCAAGATGAAAGAAAAAAAGTGTCCTCCCCCACACCCCCAAGGCCAGGGTGACCAAAACCCAAACAAGCAAAAAACTTAACTCCTTCAAAATAAAAAAAAGAAGAGGACCAAAGGAAGAATATAATTTTGAATCTGTAGTGTGTTCTAAGCACTATGTCAGACCTTCTTTATCTAATTCAGTCTTCACATTAATTCCATGAAAAATCTTAGTAGTCCCATTTCAGAGGTAAGGATACTGAAACTTAGACTTATCTTAAACAGCTTGTAAAGAAAGAGTGGAGACAGAACCCAGGCCTGCTGAATGAGACAAAGTCCATTCCTACAACTTCCCTACCTCTCCTCAAAACATGATTCCACTCAACATAAACCTCTGGATCTAGCTGCCATCCCCCTGACACCGCCTTCCCATGTTTCAGCTTCATAATCTGGGAAAACAGAAAATTACTCTGGAGAGTCAATTTGGTCAACGATGGTTCAGTTACCCAAACAAACGAGCTATTATTCCCGCTCAGCATACTAATAGAGGTCATGCTCATGTTATTGAAAAGCATCACGCAGGCACTAAATCACAGAGTTAGAAAGGTGATTAAGTCCAATCTGCCACCCAGTACAGGAATACCCTTTATAATGGCCTACACAGCTAGCCACACAGCCTCTGCCAGCACACCCTTCTAATGATGGTATGCTCAGAACCTCTTCAGGCAGTCAAAGCTACTGCTGGAGAACTCTGGAAGTTAAGAAATTCTTCACTCTGTCTAAAAATCTGCTTCATTAGGTATCTAACCCTGGAAAGTTTCCCAGCTACTGGTTCCGGTTCTACCCTCACAGACCATGTCTATTCCTTGTGATCCTGGGCAATCCTCTAGATAAATAAAGATATCAGTTATTCTTCCTGCCTTCCACTTGTCCAAATCCAAACAGACCTAATTCCTTCAATCCCTTCTTCATCCTGGTTGTCCACCTTTAAGCCAGACTTCAATTTATAAGTCCCCTTCCCTTTAAGCAATTCAATTTTCTTCTTGTCTCTAACAAGAAGAAAGCTGATGGGCTATCCCCCTGACTTAAAAAAAATAATAATAATTAATTGACATAAGATTCTGGTGATCGGTGGTCAGTGAAGGCCAAAAGTGAGTTAATCCAGTTTTCTTCATCATTATGCATCAGCACAGTTAACATCTAGCAAATGGTTACTCCATGCTAACCAGAGATGTAAGGTTCTTTACATAGGAACTTAAAGTCTAATAGGAAATAATATAGATTACTTATATTAATCTATAGATAATATATATGACATATAATCAGAGAATGCTGGGGTATTATCAGAATGTTGAACGCTGAGGAGGGAGTGAAGAACAGGTCTGGGAAGGCTGGGAATGGCTTCTCAAAAGAAGAAACATTTTCACTGGCCTTGAACAATGAGTGGGAGGAGTTTATCAGAGGTGTGGAGGAGTGGAGACAAAGAAATATATATTCCTTTCAGGCATGACAGCATGAGAGCGTATGCCATACTAGGGAAATGGCAATTAGTTCAGTATGGTCGGAATTTATAGCGTGTAGGGAAAAGCAACAAAAGATGAAGATAAAAAGGTAGACTGAGAACAGATTGTGAAGGGATTTGAATGCCAGGCTAAGGGATGGAATTTCTCACTCAGTAATAGGAATCCTTTGGAGGATTTTAAACTGGGAATTTTAGATTTGTGTTTTACCTACTCAAGCAGCAATTGTGCACAGGGGTTTAGAGTGGGTGAGATCAGAGGAGGGACCAGCTAGGAAGTTACTGCAAGAGCCCAAAGGCAAAGCTAAAACAGTAACAATGGGATAAAGAGGAGAGGGGGAACAACAAAGATGTTTAGGAGACAGAGCCTACAAAACACCATCCTGATAGCAAAACCTCACTTTTACTGCTGTGAGCTGAAAGGCTATGAAGCAAGATGGGAAACATTCTAACCACAGGTTTTATAGGCTTTTTGTTGCTTCTTTTCTTTAATAGGCATAAAGAAAGAAAATAAATTAAATGGACTCTTGAATCTGTTGGCTCCAGAAAACAGCCCGAATCTGAATTTCTTCCTAGCTGGGGGGCCTAGCTGCTGAGCATGCTCTCCTGGTGAGACTGCAGGTCAGTCTAGGCAGATAGCCATTCTGCAGCGCTAGCTCTGGACCTGCCCGCCAGACTTAAATCTGGGGTAGCCTAAACATTGGATTTAAGGCCCACCCACCCAGGCTCCCACTAGTGAGCCCCATGGAATTGTAAGGGTGTAAGTAAGGTACTGTTCTTCCCAGTTCGGGTAAGGCAACCCCTCTGAGGTAACATAAAAGGGGAAATACCATGATCAATTGTGCTCTGACTTGTGTTGCATCTTCAGGGAGAACTTACCCTACCGTTAAAAAGTCAGCAACCTCTATGGGACATTCACCCTGGATGAGCTCTAGAAGAGGAAGGCTGCTAAAGCCAGAGCAGGCTTAACTTGATATGTCTTCAGCGCAAAAAACACTATCATCAACAACAACAAAAAGAAAATCAGTTACATTAAAGCTAGTAATAAAACTGCTCCTTAGGTAAGCACATAAGGCCAAGTGTGTGCTGCTCCTGAGGGGGAAAAATTCCTTTATAAACCTAACAGTTTTTCCAAAGCCCCCTACTCGCCAGTATAGGGTATGGGAGAAATTTTAATGGAAAGCAAATGGCCTCTTCTGTCTTAACCTCCACTGCAGGAGTGGGCTTCTTCTTCTACTACTACTTATTTATTTAATGCATCTACGAAGGCAGATGGAGGTACTCAACACTTTACAAATTGTTTGGTGAATGAGTCCCACCCTCCCTGTATTTATCTTCTAAAAAGAAATAAAAGAGCAAGATGAAATTTTGCAAATTGATGATTTGGTCCATAAATCCCTTTCCCTCCCCAGTCAACTCATTCTTTTATTCTATTACTCTGTTTTAAGAGATCTGGTGAAGGGAAGAATCTTGCTCAAACTCAATAAAATACAGTGGAATACTTGTTTTTTCCCACCTGAAAAAAAAAATTAGATCCCCACCTCATACTTCTGCAATTCCAGAAAGACCAAAGACCTAAATATTAAAAAAAGAGAGACCTTAAAACAATTACAAAAAAAAAAAAAAAGAGAAAATATAGTGAATATAGTTTGACCTTGGGATTAAAAAGTATTTCTTAGATGAGACCAAAAGGAAAAACCACAAAAGGTTGATAAACTTAACTCACCGAAATTTAAAGTTGAAAAACAAGTACAAAATGAGAAAAGATATTTGTAACAAATGCATCCTAAAAAAACAATTCATATTAGGGGCATCTGGGTGGCTCAGTCAGTTAAATGTCTGCCCTGGGCTCAGGTCATGATCCCAAGCTTCTGGGATCAAGCCCCAGGTCAGGCTCCCTGTTCAGCGGGGAGCCTGCTTCTCCCTCTCCTCCCTACTCCTGCTCACTATCTCTGTCACTATCTCTGTCTCTCTTTCTCAAACAAATAAATAAAATCTTAAAAAAAAAAAGAACTCATATTAATCAATAAGAAAATAAAAATAAGCCAGTAGAATCTAACTATGGGATCCACAGAAGAAATCACTCAAATGATTAGGGAAAAGGAGGCGAAGAGGAAAAGGTGTTCAATCATTAGTTATCAGCAAAATGCAAATAAATGGAATAAAATATCATTTCACACCTATCAGACTGGCAGAAATTTTAAAGTGTGACAATATCAAGTGTTGGGAAGGATCTAAAGCCATGGGAATCAGTAAAAGCATTCTGAAGGGCAATTTTGTAATACCTAAAGATACACAATCTAGCAGTTGGGAAATTGGATTTTGAGTGGGCCTTGTGAGAGGGCAGGATTCTGACAGGCAAAGATAAGGACTGACATCTAAACAAAACAAAAGCAACAAAACAAAACCACACACACACACACACACACACACACACACACACACACACACACACTATAAGCAAAGTCAGAGACCTGTTTGAGGAACCTGTTTGAGGAACGACCAGACAGCTTTCCAAAGTGGCTACATGATTTTTCACATTCCCACCAGCAGTAAGAGTGTCTTCAATTTCTCCATGTCCTTGTCAACACTTGTTATTACCAAACTTTTTGATTACAGCCATCCTAGGAGTAGACCATGGGATCTGATTGTGGTTTTGATTTGCATTTCCCTGATAATTATGTCAAACACTTCTTCATGTGCTTATTAGTCATGAGTATATCTTCTTTGGAGCATTGTTTATTCAGGTTCATTGGTATTTCTTTTTTTTTTTTTAAGATTTTATTTATTTATTTGACAGAGAGAGAGAGATCACAAGTTCGCAGAAAGGCAGGCAGAGAGAGAGGGGGAGGCAGGCTCCCTGCTGAGCAGAGAGCCCAATGCGGGGCTCGATCCCAGGACCCTGAGATCATGACCCAAGCCGAAGGCAGAAGCTCCAACCCACTGAGCCACCTGGGCGCCCTTCATCGGTATTTCTTAATTGGATTTGTCTTCTTGTTATTGAATTTTAAGAGTTGTTTATATAGGCTAAATACAAGTCCCTTATCAGACAGATGATTTGCAAATATTTTACCCCATTCTGTGGGCTGCCTTTTTGCTTTCTCGATGGTGTCCTTTGAAACATGAAAGTTTTTACTTCTGATGAAGTCCAATTTATCTATTTTTTCCTTTGGCTTTTTGTGCTATTGGTGTTATATCTAAGAAACTGTTGCCAAATCTGAGCTCACAAAGATTTATCTCCAAGTTTTCCTGCACAAATTTTATAGTTTTAGCTCTTATATTTAGGTCTTTGATCCATTTTGAGTTAATATTTCATGTCCTGTGAGGTATTTCATTCTTTCATATGGGGATATACAGTGTCCCAGTACCATTTGTTGAAAAGATTATTCTTTCCCTATTGAATTGTTCTTGGTACAGTTGTTGAAAATTGACCATAAATGTGAGAGGTGACTTCTGGATACTCAATTCTATTCCACTGATCCATGTCTATCCTTATGCCAAAACCACACTGTCTTTATTATCATACTTTTCTAATAAGCTTTGAAATTGGGAAGTATGGGTCCTCCAACTTTGTTCTTTTTCAAGATTGTTTTGGCTAATATGGGTCCTTTGAATTTCCATGTGAATTTTGGTAAGAGCTTGTCAAAATCTGCAAACAAACCAGCCAGGATTTTGATAGGGATTATACTGAATCTGCAGATCAATTTGGGAACTATTACCACCTTAAAAAATATTAAGTTTTTCAATCCATGAACATGGGATGTTTTTCCAATTATTTGGATCCTTAATTTCTTTCAACAATATTTTTTGCAGTTTTCAGAGTTTTGTACTTTTGTTGAATTTATCCCTAAGTATTTTATTCATTTTGATGTTACTGTAAATCGAATTATTTTAATTTCATTTCTGGATTGTTCATTATAATTGTGTAGAAATAGAATTAATTTTTTGTTGCTGTTGTTAAAGAGCATGCAAGCACAAGTGGGGGGAGGGGGCAGTGAGAGGAGGAGAGATAATTTTTTTTTTTTAAGTTTTTTTCATTTATCTGAGAGAGAGTGAGAGAGAGAGAGAGAGAGAGAGAGAGAGAGAGAGAGAGTAGGAGGGGCAGATGGAGAGGGAGAAGCAGACTCCCTGCTGAGCAGGGAGCTGGATGCAGGGCCAGGACCCTGAGATCATGACCTGAGCTGCAGGCAGATGTTTAACTGACTGAACCCCCCAGGCACACCCGGACATTTTTTTTATGTAAGAAAAAACATACTTTCTTTGTTAGTAAGTCTTCCAGGAGCATCTTCAGGTATTTAAAAATGATACAGAGTAATCAAATGATATAGCTAAGACTGAAAACTAGGCAGTCTTAATTATTAAGTGATAAAAAAAAACACTTAGCATTGGACTTGGTAGAGAATGGGTACTTAAATGATGAAATGAGTATAATAATGCCAATCACTGAGCCTTCTTCATCAAGGTTCCAAGCTCCTCCGGAAACCCAAGGATTGCCAGTAACCTAAATCACAATGTAGCTAGTTAGGAAAAGGCCATTCCTTTTAGACACTGTGCCCAGCCCTTTTTTCTGCATTTCTTTTTTTTTTTTTAAGATTTCTTTATTTTGGGAGGGGAGTGGGTGAAGGAGAGAGAGAGAGACTTTTGAGCAGAATCTGCACAACCCTGAGATCACGACCTGAACTGAAACCAAGAGTTGGACATTTAACTGACTGTGCCACCCAGCTGCCCCTTGTCTGTGTTTCTGAATTCAACTCTCCCAGCTCACGGTCTATCCTAAGGAAGGAAGTGGGAAGGAGGGTCTGGAGCCAGGTCTTGGATGCTCATACCTACCTATCTCATGGCCCCATAAAGATTCCAGGCCTCCTACCATTTACGTATAAGAAAACAGAGTTCAAGGAACTCGGCATAAACTTAACAATCGTGACAGCACCTGTGGTGACAGTGAAAGCTGAAGTCTCTCCCTGGCAGCCAGAGCCCTTTGGAGGTAACAAGAAGTGTGGTTTTGTAGCTTAAACAAGACCATGGACTATTGATTTTTCTGCCTCCTTTCCTGCTGAGAGCAGTAATAGCAAAAATCTGATTTGGACACTTAAATTCAAGTACCTTCCCCACCAGCAGAGCAATTTTCAAGTAATCACACTTTTGACCTCACCCAACATGAGTCCTTTTAAAGCCAATTTTGGGGGTCAATTATTTAGTTTTCCTAACATTTGCAGGGAAAAAGATAGGACTGCTGACTATTTTGCTGGAAGCTGCAGCTTCTATTCCCATGTCCAAGGTTTAGGCTGCCTGCTCACGGACCTCCCAATCTGTCTGAGAAGGGACCAGCCACCCCTCTGTCACAGCTAACACGTCATAGCTGACACATGATCTCTGTTTCTAAAGCTGTTTGGAACGCAAAGGGCATTTCCCAGAGAAATTACGGCATTAATGATGGCAAGATTCCCAGACAAGCTCACAGAATGGCGAGAGAAGAGAATGCCTATTTATTGAACACTTACACTAGATGGCAGATGTGAGCATCAGAATCATTTAGGGAGCTTGTGAAAACAGATTGTTGGGAACCACCTCCTATGCTTCTGATTCCACAGGTCTGGGGTAGGGCCTAATAATTCTCATCTCTGACAAATTCCTATACCTGGGCACTACACTTAGAAGCCACTGATAGAAGATATAAATCAGTAAGCCACAGAGACTTTGGAAACCCACCATTAGGTCCAAACTCGCAAGCTTTCCAACATACCTGTGTTCATGACAGCAATGATGAGGGATGGAGAGGTACAGCGATGGAGCGAATAGAATGTATGTGAATGCATACTGGGGAAATGGAAAGACAAACAAAAAACCAGATAATTCTCAGAAACCATTCACAGTAGCTTAGGAGCTACCAATGGGTTACCCAATGTCAATGGGTTACAGGTGAATTGAGATACTAATTCCTTAAGCATATAGGGTGTCTGGGAGGAAATGGGGGCACAGGAGCTCCTGGATAGCCTTGTCTGTTTATCCAGAGTTCTCTATAAATATCATTTTCTGTGTGGAGGTACTGCTTTAGAGCTAACTGTGCATCACTGCTTTAGAGAAGAATCTTAGGACAAAAACGTTTATTCCAAACTCTGAAGTCAATTTGCCAGATACTTATGGACCTCTGAAAAGGCTTCATTATTAGGGGCCTGATAATTTAGTCATTTATTCATTCAACCAATCAACAGTCGCTGAGAGTTTACTTTGTATTAGGCACTGTGTTAAGCACTGAGGACACAGTGATTGTAAGAGGAACAAGTGTTACAGTCATACGAACAATTATAAGGCAGTAAATAATACAGATTATATGTAGCTCAGTGATTAAGAATATGGAATATCTAAACTTAGACTTGATTCTGGCTCCACTGCTTTCTGGTTCTGTGAAAGGGACAAGTCTTCCTATCTTTCTTGATTTATGTCTACATCTATTAAAATTTTGAAAAATAAGGGTTAACTAAAATGATGATGATATTGTTCTCAAAATGGGCATAGGAACTCCTGTGGTCCTCAACAATATACTAAACGGTAAATGAATAAATATGATGTACTTTCGTGGTAGGGTAATCATAGCAGAGAATAAATAATTTAAATTATTTGTTATACAGAAAACAATTATGACTATATAATGGTGACTTAAGAGGAAATTCGTATGCATTTTGAAGATAAGGCATAGGCTTCAAATAAATTTCAACCTTGGAGTTCCTGCTCTGTGCTATCTGCTCCGCACCCCAGCCCATCCAGGGATGAGTCTGTTCTCCCCTGATGTCAAGCACACTTGGGTAGGAAAGTTTCCAAAACACTGTGCATTGCCAATAATGGATGCCCAACAAATAGCAACCATTATTGTTAATAATAGATAGCTGTTATTATTAACCCATCCACAGAAGAAACAAACTTACTCTGTAGTGTTTGGGGCATAAGAAGGTGTCCTCTCTACCCAGGCGTCCCTTTTTTTCCAAGCTCTAGACTTCTTCAGTTGCTCCCCATAAACCCTGTGATTCCTTGGGAAGCGCAACTCCAAGAAGCAGGCCAATCCTGCCCCCAAATGCCAGGGAGTTCTCTTTAAAACAGGCAAAAAGTAATGTTTTAGCACCAGCAAAGTTGCTAATCTCATCAACCTCCAAGCCTCTCAGGCCTCAGTCTGCCAAAGCAGTTAACCCCCAGGATAAGAACAGTTAGTGCAATCAGGGACCGAGCTCCACTCCTGACTTTACCTCATTTAAAAAGCTCTTACAGATCAATTGTCTCCTTAAAGTCTCACAAACAAGGGATAGATAAGTAAGTGTTGTTATTCTTACTTTATAGAGGAGGAAACTGAGGTCCTCCAAAGTAAAGTGACTTGTTCAAAGTTTTCAGTTCGAGGTAGAGCCAAGAGTCTAACTCAGGCCTTCTGACTTCTATTGAGGATTCTCCCCACTACATTAAACAACAGAAGTCATTCCAGTGTGAATCTACGTAGCATGGCCAAAAGCTCTTCATGTCCTTTATCAATATCCCACCAATTTTCAGCTTTATTCATGGCACAAAATTATATTTCCACTGACTGAGAACCATAAATAACTAATAGAAAATTAAATTAAATTGCAGGAGCTTAATGAGCAGGACAAGGGCACCGGTGGTGGCTATGGCAATATCCGACCTTTCACAGAAGGATACTTGTGAAAAAGCTTTCAGGGTTTCATATTGATCTTGCCCAAGAACGTCAAGAGCTCTGGGGTAAGAAGCCCTGGGCTGACAAAAGGTACAGCCACCATAGAAGAGGATTTTCAGCTCACCTCATTTTCCCTGTTTCTGAACTCTTCATTAACACCAGGGACTCCAAGAAGGGGCACAGAAAATTTTGTTCAGGAAGAGGCAAAATAAATAGATTAAGGGAATGAGTTAGCCAGTTGTTTTATAATGAAACAGAGCTAACAAAAATTTATAAATCAATGCCCAGAATGTTAGAGCTGGAAGGGGAATTGCTAAACAACAATCTTATCTAAGCCCCTTTTCTAAGCCCCTCAGCCTGGATGGGAAGGGAAGACAAGAGAGATGGGCAGGTCTTGTCTAGTGTTTTGAGTCATTAGCAGAAGACCTGGAACTTATTTCCTCCTTGTGCTTCAAGACCTAGTTCCATGCTTGATTTCTCAGAAGGCTTTCCTGACACCAACCTCTGCCAGAGTTGTGGCCTCTCCCACTTATCCAGTAAGTTTTCGTAGCAATATGTACATCTATTTATTATGTTAGACTCTTGGAACATAGTTGCACATCCCTTTGCCATAGCATTTGCCTCAGTGCACTGTAACTGTCTCCTTACATATCTGTGTCCTTCCCCTTCTTAATCTGTGCTGGTTAAGGTGGGGAGTACATGGAGAAGCAATACACACAAAGGACACACAGTGACTTTATATGTGTGTCTCCACAAAACTGATAATCTTACAATTTGAAGAACCGAGTGTATAAGAAAATTGGAAGGTCAGAGTTCATTTTGAGCAGTTCATTTAGCTCCCTGCTATGGCAGCAGAACATTTTTGGCCAGATAAAATCTCATCTGGAAGTCTAATATATAAAATAGGCATGAGCAGATCTCTACTGAAGGTCAAGGGGGCACCCACTTGGCTTACCTTTCCCTTTAACAGCTCCTAAAGTAACCTGCAGAGCAACCTCATTTTTTGAATGAGAAAATTTAGCCAAAATAAAACTATTTTATTCTAGGTCTTCCCCTCATTCAGCATGTCATAAAGGTCAGAGTAGGGTCTTTAAAGCCTGGCAAAACTAATGAAATCCTCTATGACCTTGAAAAAGCAACTTAACCTCCCCTGTGTCAGTTTTTTCATCTAGGGTGGGCAAGAAGGCCCTTGTCCTCCAAATACAGGGTTTACGTACGTCTTTGCTGATGACTGCTTTTGATGGCTGAGGGGCCAGCCTCCACTGGCTGAAGTTTATTCCAGAAGATTTAAAGAAACAAATGAATGGATAAGTAAAATGTGGCAGATACATTGTATGGAATATTATTCAGCCACAAAAAGAAATGAACTTTTTTTTTTTTAAAGATTTTATTTATTTATTTGACAGAGAGAGATCACAAGTAGGCAGAGAGGCAGGCAGAGAGAGGAGGAAGCAAGCTTCCTGTCGCGCAGAGAGCCCAATGCGGGGCTCGATCCCAGGACCCTGAGATCATGACCTGAGCCGAAGGCAGAGGCTTAACCCACTGAGCCACCCAGGTGCCCCAAGGAATGAACTTTTGATACACACTACAACATGGATGAACCTTGACAACATTATGCTAAGTGAAATAAGCCAAATAAAAGGACAAATATTATATGATGCCACTTATGTGAAATATTTCAAATAGGCAAATTCATTGGGATTGAGATTAGAGGTTCTAGAGGGAGGGGGAATGGGGAATTACTATTTCATGGACACAGAATTTCTGTTTGGGAATGATGAAAAGGTTCTGGAAATACTGGGGATGGTTACACAACACTGTAAAGGTACTTATGTCAATAAATTATACACTTAAAAATGGTTAAAATGGTAAATTTTATGTATATTTTGCAGCAATAAAGTAAAAAAAAATTAAGTCTACTTGTATTTCACACTTAAGGTGACACTTACAAGCTTATGTGACCTTGGGCAAGTTACTTAATATAGTTGAACCTGGGGTTCCTGGGTGGCTCAGTCAGTTAAGCGTCTCCCTTAGGCTTGGGTCATGATCCTGGGACCAAACTCTGCATCGAGCTCCCTGCTTAGCGGGGAGTCTGTTTCTTCCTCTCCCTCTGCCTCTCCCCCTGTTCGTGCTCTCTCTCAAATAAATAAACAAAATCTTTAAGATATTTCTTTATTCCCTCACATGCATAATAATAATAGTTCTCCCTTGTATGGTTATTAAGAGAACTGGAGACAGTGTCTGTAAAGTGTCTGGCACTGCAAACTGATAGTCACTACTGGTAGCTATTACTATAATAAGTATCAACAGCAATAGTAACATAATTAATATAAACATAATGAAAATATAATGATTAATAACTTAATCAAATGAATATTTAATAGTTAACTAACTACCTGCTCTGTTCTAGACACAGGAGGTACATGACTGCTGCCCTCAAGGAGCTCACAGTCTAGAAAGACATCAAATAAATGAACAACTCCTACAGAGAACAGGAAGCCAAGAAGGTGCAGGGGAATAATAATGCAATACTACCAACAACATTCCTTTCTTTGGGAGAAAAGGTTGATCTTTTCTACAGAAGTGGGAAATCAGTTTGTGATCCAGGAAAGTGAATCAGTCATAAACAAACAGCAAATTAGTTTAATGTGCATGATTCTTGCCCGAACAAGATTTAATCCATCTGCTTTTTCTTTTGACCTCACACACAATATATCAAAGGCAGACACACTCACTGCTTGTGAGTTCTCTCCAAAACCCAAAGAGGCCTTGCTTGACAACTTGGTGGAGTAGGAAGAGCATTGGATTTGGATTTGGAGTCAAGTAAACTTAGGCTCTAGTTGTGGCACTGCAATTTATTAACCCTTCTGAGTCTTTGTCTGTAAAATGGATGTTTTAATAAAAATTTCTACCACACAATACTACTGTAAGGACTCAAGGAAATTACAAATAGTAAAGAATTTCTAAGTTGTGGGATGCCTGGGTGGCTCAGGCCCTCATGCCTTTGACTCAGATCATGACCCCTGGGTGCTGGAATTGAGCCCCAGGAGCCTGCTTCTCCCTCTCCCTCTGCCTGCTGCTCCCCCTGCTTGTGCTCTCTCTGTGTCAAATAAATAAACAAAATCTTAAAAAAAAGAAAAAAAAAGAATTTTCTAAGTTTTAAAATATTGTACCTCTTTTCATTATGATGTTTTTTGTGGGCCCCCTTTTCTTAAGCTTCAGAGAAAATCTGTCATTGGAGAGTCAATTTTTGTTTGTTTTAAAGATTTATTTATTTGAGAGAGAGAGAGAGAGATCGAGCGTGTGTGAGTGGGGGAAGGGGCAGATAGAGAGGGAGAGAGAGAACCTTCAAGCAGATACCCCTGAGTATGGAGGCCAATGCAGGGCTTGATTCCGGGACGCTGAGATCAATGAACTGAGCCGAAGCCAAAAGTCAGTAGCTTAACCAACTGAACCACCCAGGCAACCCACTTGTTTTTTATTTGTATTTTTTATAAAACCCTTTACATTTTTCAGATTTGACATTTCTCTTCCATCCTTCCTACCCTTATCAGGCCATTATTACTCTTTCTTGAATTATTTACATTTTCCTCTAACTGGTCTTTCTGACTTGTCACGTACCTTCTCCCCAATGCATTCTTTACATAGCAGCCAAAATCATTTTTCTAACTTGAAAATTAGACCACCTCACTCCAGCACTTAAAACCCCTTGATGATACTTCATTGCCCTTTGGTTGAAGTCCAAACTCCTTAGCTTGCAAGAGAAGGTTTTTTTTTTTTTTTTTTTAATTATTTATTTATTTGACAGAGAGAGGGAGAGAGAGAGATCACAAATAGGCAGAGAGGCAGGCAGAGAGAGAGGGGGAAGCAGGCTCCCCGCTGAGCAGAGAGCCCGATGCGGGGCTCGATCCCAGGACCCTGAGATCATGACCTGAGCCGAAGGCAGAGGCTTTAACCCTGAGCCACCCAGGCGCCCTGCAAGAAAAGGTTTTTATGACCTGACCGTTCAGATCCCTTCAGTCCATTTCCTACTCATCTTATGTACCTATATTTTTACTCCAGATGGTGGCTGGCAATATGTTTTTATTTAGAACTATAGCTTCACTAGAGATCATCTGGTCCAATCTTCTTCTCAGGTGAGGAAACTGAGGTCTCATAGCTACCTAAGGAAAACACTTATTACAGTTCACCATGAATTCAATATCTGATTTACTTCCGTGTTTCTAGTACTCAGCCCCTGATGTGCCATGAATACTAAGTATTTTTTAGAGAGATAGATGGACTGACAGATACTAAGGTTGGAATAGAACCTAAAACTTTGGAAGCTAAACTAATTCTCTTTCTATTCACCTTATGCTGCTTTTTTTATTTTCCAAGACACTCATGTGTAAAACATCTGGTATATAGTTATGCTCTTATTAGGTCCTAAAGCATTAGTAGCCATTGTTTTGTTGTTAGTTATCATTATGGACATACCTCATTTTATTGCATTTTACAAATAGTGCATTTTTTAAAATAAATTGAAGGTTTATGGCAAGTCTCAGTATGATTTTGCCAATAGCACTTGCTTGCTTCATGTTTCTGTGTCACATTTTGGTTATTCTCACAATATTTCAACCTTTTTCATTATTATATTTGTTATGGCGATCTGTGATTAGTGATTACTACTTGCCGAAAGCTCAGATGATGGTTTACATTTTTTAGCAATAAAATATTTTTAATTAAGGTATATATATTGGTTTTTTTTAGACATAATGCTACTGCACACCTAACAGACTACAGTATAGTGTAAATGAACTTTTTTTTCCCCAAAGATTTATTTGTGGGGCGCCTGGGTGGCTCAGTGAGTTAAAGCCTATGCCTTCGGCTCGGGTCATGATCTCAGGGTCCTGGGATCGAGCCCCACATCAGGTTCTCTGCTCAGCAGGGAGGCTGCTTCCCCCCCCCCCTCTCTGCCTGCCTCTGCCTACTTGTGATCTCTCTCTGTCTCTGTCAAATGAATAAAATCTTAAAAAAAAAAAAAAAAATTTATTTGTGAGAAAGAGAAAGAAAGAGAGAGCGGGAGCGAGCAGGCAGAGGGGCAGATAGAACCTTGACCAAACTCCTCATTGAGTGGGCTCCCATCTCACACCCTGAGGTCATGGCCTGAGCCGAAATCAAGAGTTGGATGCTTAACCAACTGAGCCCCCCAGGAACCCCCAAACATGGCTTTTACATACACTGGGAAACAGAAAAATTCATTTGACTCACTTCATTGCAATATTCACTTTATTGCAGTGGTCTGGAATGGAACCTGCAATATCTCCGAGGTATGCATGTATTTCACCAGTACTTGGCACAGGGACTGGTACAGAACAGACTCTCAGTAAATTTTGAAAAAGGAAGGGAAGGAAGGGAAGGAAGGGAAGGAAGGGAAGGAAGGGAAGGAAGGGAAGGAAGGGAAGGAAGGGAAGGAAGGGAAGGAAGGGAAGGAAGGGAAGAAAGGGAAGGAAGAAAGGGAAGGAAGAAAGGGAAGGAAGAAAAGGAAGGGAAGGAAGGAAGGAAGGAAGAAAGAGGGAAGTGAGTAGTCGTCTGCCATGGCAAGGAGAGTCTGGGACAGGTAGCCAGTGTGGAACTGTTCTTGCTTTGTAGGTGAATGAACTGAGACTCAGGACATTTAATCTGGATATTCTGTTGTGACTGGTCAATCCCTCTGGACGGATCAGATGAAACAGGGAGATTTTTCTACTTATGAATTATGTAGAGATAGCACAAATCCTCAGAGAAACTTGGTTTATAGCAAATTTTCTTTTTTTAGAACAACGATAATTGAAGTCTGGCAATTTCTTTGAGCCTCTTAGTAAGGAAGAGCTGTCCTCAAACCTCCTATATTATATAGCCAGTCTTGGATTCTCTCT
>CM052884.1:48459717-48495241 GCA_028534135.1 Potos flavus | reverse complement strand
ACATGTACCCGAATGTTTATAGCAGCAATGTCCACAATAGCCAAACTATGGAAAGAACCTAGATGTCCATCAACAGATGAATGGATAAAGAAGATGTGGTATATATATACAATGGAATACTATGCAGCCATCAAGAGAAATGAAATCTTGCCATTTGCAACGACGTGGATGGAACTAGAGGGTATTATGCTAAGCAAAATAAGTCAATCAGAGAAAGACAATTATCATATGATCTCCCTGATATGAAGAATTTGAGAGGCAGGGCGGGGGGTCGTGGGGGGTGGGGGAAGGAAATAAAAAAAGATCGGATTGGGAAGGAGACAAATCATAAGAGACTCCTAAACTCACAAAACAAACTGAGGGTGGCTGGTGGGAAGGGGCGGGTAGGGATAGGGTGGCTGGGTTATGGACATTGGGGAGGGTATGTGCTATGGTAAGTGCTATGAAATGTGTAAGCCTGATGATTCACAGACATGTACCCTGGGGCAAATAATACATTATGTGTTAATAAAACAACAACAAAAAAAAACATCTGGTCACTTTCCTACTGAGAAGGTTCCTTGTGTTGCTGATTGGGAAAGGTATGAAATTGCTTTTCATAACCAAAGAAATACATCAGCTTTGGAACTGGTCTCCTACTTTTCCAAAATGAGGGCCACAGCCTCAAAAGGAGATCATGCCTGGGCAGCACTCCACAACAGTATCAATTCCACGCCCAACTAATGACTGACAGAAGTGAGATCTGCCAGGGGTTCAAAATTTAGATTAAGAATGTTAAAGTCCCATCTGGGGAAGCTGCTCACAGGAAGAGAGGGTTCCTGGCTTTCAAGGGAAGGTCAACCTTTCACAAGAGAATCCACACACTGTTAATAGTTTCAGAGACAGGCTAAAAATGAGTAGGAAGATCACAAACTCTACGATCAGGCAGATTTAGGTTCAAATCCTGGAACTGCCACGGATCAAATGTGGGGCCACAGGCAAGTCCACTGACCTCTGAGTGTCAGTTTCCTCTAGCTTCAAAACGGAAAAAAATATTACATACTTTGTAGAGTTGTTGTAAGATTTGTTTTTTTTTTAAAGACAGATTTATTTAAGTATAATTTACATATAGTGAAACTTATTCCTTTCAGGTATACAGTTCTATGAGCTCTGATAAATGTATACTCATATAAGCACTCCCCTACAAGTAAGATATAAACCATTTTCACCACCCCAAAAAATTCTCTTATCTTTGTAGTCAATACCCTCCCACTGATTCCCAGCCTGTGACAACCACTGATCTGTTTTCTGTTGTTCTATATACATACACACATATCAGCTTTCACGTTATATATGAAAAAAGTGAGGCTGAGAAAAGGCAAATGAACAGTCCAAGGTCACAAAGCAAGTAAGGGCAGGGTCAAGACTAGCATCCCAAATGTATCAAAGACCTAAATGAAAGAGCTGAAAATATAAAACTCATACTGGAAAGAAGAAAATACAGGCATAAACCTTTGTAACCCTGGATTTGGCAATGGCTTCTTAAATATGATACCAATAGCACAAACAACCAAAGGAAAAAAAATACATTGGATTCATCAAAACTAAAAACTGAGCTTTAAAGGATACCATTAAGAAAATGAAAGACAATCCACAGAATGAGAGACATTTGCAAATCATTAACAGCTGACCCTTGAATGCAGGGGTTTGGGGCACCGAACCCCTCTGCAGTCCAAAATCATATTCATATAACTTTTGGCTCCCCAAAAACCTAACTACCAAGAACCTTCTATTGACTAGAAGCCTCACCAATAACATAAACATTTGATTAACACATATTTTATGTATGTATTACATATTCTTATGACAAAGCAAGCTAGAAAAAAATATTATTAAGAAAATCATAAGAGAAGGGCGCCTGGGTGGCTCAGTTGTTGAGCGTCTGCCTTTGGCTCAGGTCATGATCCCGGGACCCTGGGATCGAGCCCCACATCGGGCTCCCTGCTCGGCGGGAAGCCTGCTTCTCTCTCTCCCACTCCCCCCGCTTGTGTTCCTTCTCTCGCTGTCTCTCTCTCTGTCAAATAAATAAAATCTTAAAAAAAAAAAAAAGAAAATCATAAGAGAAAATACATTTACAGTACTGTACAGTAAAAAATCCGTGTGTAAGTGGACCCACACAGTTCAAACCTGTGCTGTTCAAGGGTCAAATGTATAGGATAGGGGATATGTATTTAAAATATATAAAGAATTCTTATCTTAACTCAATAATAAAAAGGCCACTAACCCAATTAAAAAATGGGCAAAGGATCTGAACATACATTTCTTCAAAGAAGTTATATAAGTGGCCAATAAGCATATGAAAAGATGCAAATCGAAACCAAATCAGAAAAGAAAAAAAAAAAAAAACACCAAATCAGATACTTCACATACACTAGATGGCTACAATCAAAAAGATAACAAATAGTGTTGGCAAGGATGTGGAGAATGAACCCTCATATAATGCTGGTGGAAATGTAAAATGATATAGCCACTCTAGAAAAAAGTCTGACAGTTCCTCAAATTGTTAAACATAGAGTTACCGTAAAATCCAACAATTCCACTCCTAGGGATATACCACAGAGAAATGAAAATGTATGTCCACATGAATGTTCATAGCAGCATTATTCATAATAGTCAAAAGAGAGAAACAAATGTTCAACTGGTGAATGGACAGAGTGTGGTACATCCATACAACGAAATATTTGGCAAAAAAAAACTGAGGTATTGATATATGATATACAACATGAATGAACCCAAAGGCCACATATTATGTGATTCCATTTATATGAAATTTCCAGAATAGACAAACCTATAGAGACAAAGGTAGATTAGCAGTTGCCTAGATTAGTTCATGATACATGAAACCTAGTAACTTCCAAATCCACATCTTTCTCACAATAATTATTGTAACATAACACTCAACCACACATCCGTACCCACACATACCCTACTTCCTGAACATTTCTTCAAACCCACTATACCCAAAAGTAAACTCACCATCTTCCCCCAGGCCCATTCATCCATCTTGTATTGCCTGTCTCAGATTTATTGACAATCCATCCACCTAGCACCTAAGAGAAAAACCTGGACATCATCCTAAGTTCCTCCCACTCTTTCGCACCTGATCAATCAGCAACTCCCTTTCTCATTGCTATTGTCCCTGTTTTAAGTTTTAATATCTCTTGTCTAAACTACTACAATAGTCCCAAGAGGTCTCTTTTTCCAAAATTTAACCCAGTCTACCTCATCCCTGACATTCTTTATTAAAACACAGGTTGTATGGGTTACTCTCTTCAAAGGCTTTGGGAATAAAATTCAAACTCCTTCACACGGTATACAATATTCTCTATGCTCTATCTGGGATGGGGCTCGGGAATCTATGTATTTATGTTCCCAAGGAGATTTTGAAGCCCAAACAGTTTGAAGACATTGCCTATGACTCTTTCCCTAATGAGATTTGTCCCACATAAGCTTGATAGAGGAACAGCAGTGAACAAGAACAACAAATATTCTTACCTGCATTTGAGTTGGGGTCGGGGTGAGAGACAAAATTTTCTAAAAAGTAAAATATATTGTATATCAGATAGTGGTAAATGCAATAGAGAAATCCACTGAGGGTGGCAGACAGGGAGTGCTAAGGGAAGAGAGGGCAATTTTTAAAATGGCTCAAGAAAATGTCATTGAGTGACATCTAAGCAATGAATAAGTTGAAGAAGCAAACCATACAACTGAGAAGAAACTGTCCAAGTAGAGGAAACAGCAAATGCAAATGCCCTGAAGTGGAGCCATGTGTGAGAAACAGCATGGAGGCCAGTTTAGCTGGAAAGCAGTGAAACAAAGAGAAAAGAGTAGACAATGAGACCAGACAGGTAATGAGGGCCTAGTCATGCCAAGCTTTGGAGGCCAGTATAAGGACTTTGTTCTTTTAATCGGAAATGAGATAAGAAGCCACTAGAGTATTTTGAGCAAAAAAGGGACATGATTTGACTTCATCTTAAGATTACTTTGACTGTTGAGCTGAGATCAGATGGCAGGAAGGCAAGAGTTCGAGAAGAAGGGAGATCAGTTAGGATGCTGTTTGAAATAATCCAGATGAAAGATAATGGTGGCTTCAAATAGGGTGGCAGCAGTGGTGATAGTGGTGGTGGGAAGTAGTCCTATTTTGGATATATTCTGAAGATTAGGCTAACAATAATTACTAATGGATTGAATATGGAGTATGAGAAGAAGAAAAGGACATTAAGAATGACTCCGAAGCTAATTTGAGAAACTGGAATAGTAAAAATGTCATTTACTGGGATGAGAACTATGAAAGGAGCACGTTTTGGAGTAAAAAACAGAAATTAGGATTTGGACTTTGAGATATTTGAATTTGAGATACCTAAGAATTCTGCTTACAATGGTTGGTACACAATGAGCATTCTGTAGGGGTTAACCATTACCACTATTATAAATATTACCTCCATTATAGGCAGCTACTATTTATTGAACATGTACCATGTGACAGGTACTATGCTAGCGACCTACCTTATCAAATCCCTGTAAGTCTCAAAAAGTCGCAGTGATCTTGCAAAACAGGTATTATTTTCACTGTATTTATAGTCAAATAAACTTAAGTCCAGAGAAATAAAGTGAACTACCCAAAGTCTCATTACTAAGAATTGAAAAAAGTCAGTTTCATAGCCAGGTCTGATTCCAATGTCCAAGCTACTTCCACCGTGCTAGTTGAATTTCCCAGTCTCTGAAACCCAGCACTAGATTCTCCTCTGGAATGGCAGTGGTACAACATGTAAAAGAAAAAACAGACAGAGATCCTAAAAACTTTCCTCCTGGTGGAACTACCTTTCATTCCCAGACTGTTCTGTAAGTGGCCTGCCGCTGCCCAACATGTGAACTATTTCTTTCAAACCAACAGCAAAACCCATGAGCATAAAATGACCAGGAAAAAAAAGCCCATGTATTCAGGATGAATATTTTGAAGTAGTATATGCACAACAGGTTGCAGTGTTAAGAATCAGTGTTGTGGCTTGCAAACTACTTTAAAATTTTCAAAGAATCTTATCATTTACAAAGTGTTTATACTTTACAAAATTTTTAACCACTATTTCACTCGATTCTTTGAGGTAAGCAATGCAAGGATTATTAATTTCATTTGACAGATAAAAAAATGAAAGCGCGAAGGTTTAATTCACATTGGATGGATACTGTGCAGAAAAGAGAAAGATGGTGTCTGTCCAAAGGAGGTTATGGTCTAGCTGGGGAACCCTTAAAGTTCTGGAATGCTTAAACTGCTTAGCAAACCCTCTCCCCAAAAAGCAACAATAAAACTGGACAAAATGGTCAAAACCAACCAATTCAGGCCTCTGAAAATTAGCCAAAGGCATACATCGAATTGAGAAATGTTTATCTGAGAAAAATTACTGAACTAGGGCACCTGGGTGGCTCAGTTGGTTAAGCATCTGACTCGTGATCTCAGCTCAGGTCTTGATCTCAGGGTCATGAGTTCAAGCCCGACAGGGCTCCACACTGGGCATGGAGCTTACTTTAAAAAATAAAGAAAAGAAAAGAAAAAGAAAAATTACTGTGAATTTTTTCTGTGGCATTTTAACCTAGGGCTGCCCCTATCTTCCAACCCCCAGCTCCCTGGGAGTAATTCCATCAGGTCAGGTCGGGTCAGGCCAAGAGGACGACTGGTGCCAGAGTGGGCTGATTTAATCTGAAGCTGAGCATAGAAAATCAGCTGTGGATATTGCTCAACATCACTGTCAAAAACAACAGAGGGACAATCTGGGGAACAATAGTAAACAATCCAGGAAGGCTACCACTGCAGCTAGACTAAGGTCAGAATACCAGTCAGGGCAGGTAACAGAGCAGATGAATGAGAAATTCAAAAATTTTAAAAGGGTATTCCTTTTAAATAGGGAACAAAATGCCTAAGACCCACTATGGGATCCTTGGTGGTAAGACTTCACTATTGCTAAGGAGAAACTGGAGGGGGTCCTAGCTATCTACTGCCTCTATGTGAATGCTTTTTTTTTTTTTTTTTTAAGATTTTATTTATTTATTTGACAGAGAGAGAGAGATCACAAGTAGGCAGAGAGGCAGGCAGAGAGAGACAGGGAAGCAGGCTCCCCGTTGAGCAGAGAGCCCGATGCGGGGCTTGATCCCAGGACCCTGAGATCATGACCTGAGCCGAAGGCAGAGGCTTTAACCCACTGAGCCACCCAGGCGCCCCGAATGTAATGCCTTGAACACACTGAAAGTAAAGGCTGGAGCAGAACTGTAAATTGACTGAACTCTGAATGCATTCTCCAAATGACAAACAGATCCATTAGTAAAGGGTAGATTTCCCAGCCTAGGGTTTAAGCCAATCATTGACCACTATTCTATGCTGACCTAGGGGTGACTTTTAAGAAGCCAGTTTTAAATATTAAAACAATAATTTTAAAATATTTTAAAAATATGACCAGAAGAAGCTACTTTCATGTTAAATAATTAAATATTCATGGTTTTTTAAAAAAGACATCAGTAGTCACACACTGCAAAAAGAGAGACACTATAGAATAGTCTAAATAAACAAAATCACCCAGCAACAATATCCAACCTCCATGGGAGAAGAATCTGAATCAAGAGTTGCCACAAAATATTATCTAAAACATGTAGTTTTGATTGGTGCTAGCAAGATGGTAGAGGAGTAGGAGACCCAAATTTCATCTGGTCCCAGGAATTCTGCTAGATAGTTCTCAAACCATTCTGAACACCTACAAACTCAACAGGAGGTTGAAGAAAAGAATAGCAAAAACTCTATGAACAGAAAAAGCAACCACTTTCTGGAAGGTAGGACGTGTGGAGAAGTGAATCTGAGGGGATATATGGGAAGATAGATCGCAGGGGGTAGGGAGCCTCTATCAGCTGGCTGCGGGCAAGTGATAAAGCAGCTGAGCACAAAATCAGAACTTTTAGAAGTCCGCTCCACTAAGAGATGTCACTCCAGTGGATAAGCGGGGGTGGGGGTGGGGATGGGGGGTGGAACTCTCACTGGGACAGTGTGGTCTCAGGACCCTCAGGGTCACAGAAAGACTGTGGGTGCCTGAGTGTGGCAGAGCTCCTAGGTATTAGAGCAGGGAAGCTGGCTGCAAAGAATGAGCCAAGGAGTGGGATCTCAGCTCGGGGTTGCCATAAACCGTGATCTGCGGCATAGTTGGGCCACCGCTCTTCGAACAGGGGCCCAACAAGCAGCAGACCCAGGGAGATTCCTCTTCCTCCCCCAGGAGGAGGAGCACAGGAGCGCACCGCAGGAATCTGCTGGGTTTGGAGACTCCAAACGGGGTCGTGTGCCAGAGATAGAAACACTCAGTCACAGGATGGGTGAGCAGAGTGCAGCTAGAGACCAGGGAGACAGGAGTGACTGATTGCTTTTCTCTGATGGTGAACTGAGGAGGGGGGATCCGAGCTCTCGGCTCCTCCGGGCCAGAGATTGGGAGGCCACCATTTTCATTCTAGTCCTCCAAAGCTGTACAGAAAGCTTTCAGGCAACAAAAGCTACCAAGAACAAACCTGAGCAGATTACTTAGCCTGGCCCCTGGCAAGGGCGGTGCAATTCCGCCTTGGGCAAAGACATTTGAGAATCACTGCAATAGGCCCCTGCCCCAGAACATAAGTAAGAACATCCAGCCAAGACCAAGTTTACTGATCAATGAAACTGCAAAACTCCAGTGCTAGGGGAATACAGCACATAGAATTCATGGCTTTTTCCCCATGATTCTTTAGTCCTTCAAAGTTAATTTTTAAAATTTTATTTTTTTCTTCTACATTTTTTTTTAATTTTCTTCTTTCCTTTTCCAACCAACTTATCAATTCCTTTTTTAAAATCTTTTTTAATTTTCATTTTTACAGTCATATTCTAGCCTTTCATTGTATTTAACCTTATTTTTGGTATATAGATATGCTTTTCTTTCTTTAAAGTTTTGGGATGCAGTTTCTTCTAACAAACCAAAATATACCCTAAATCTAGCATATATGGCTTTGTTCTATTCACCAGCCTGATCACAGTCCCTTCTTTTTTTTTTTTTCTTCTTTCTTTTTTCAACCAACTTCTTATTTTATCAATTCTTTTTTAAAAAAATCTTTTTTAATGTTCATTTTTACTGTCTAGCCCATCTCTTCATTTATTTACCCTTATTTTTGTGTGTGTATATATATATATTTTTTTTTTTTTTCTTTAAAATTTTGGGACGCAATTTCTTCTAACAGATCAAAATATACCCAAAATCTAGTGTGTGGCTCTATTCTATTCATCAGCCTGATCATATTCCTTTTTTGTTTCTTTGTTTGTTTCTTTCCCCCCCTGGTTTTGGGTCTCTTCTGATTTCTTTGGTGTATATTTTCCTGGGGTTGTTGTTACCCTTTTAGCATTTTGTTTTCTCATTCATCTATTCTTTTCTGGACAAAATGACAAAACGGAAAAACTCACCTCAAAAAAAAAGAAAAGAACAAGAGAAGTACCAACTGACAGGGACCTAATTAACATGGACATTAGTAAGATGTTAGAACTATAATTCAGAATGATGATTATAAAGACTAGCTGGGCTTCAAAAAAGCATAGAAGATACTAGAGAATCCCTTTCTGGAGAAATGAAATCTAAGTTGAAATCAAAAAGTCCATTAATAAGGTGCAATAAATGAGGCAGAAGAGAGAATTAGTGATATAGAAGACCAAATGATGGAGAATAAAGAAGCTGAGAAAAAGAGATAAACAACTACTGGATCACAAGGGGAGAATGTGAGAGATAAGTGATACCATAAGATGAAACAATATTAGAATAACTGGGATCCCAGAAGAAGAGAGAGGAGGGCAGAAGGTATACTAGAGCAAATTAAAGTGGAAACGTTCCCTAATTTGGGGACCGAAATGGCCATCAAAATCCAGGAGGCACAGAGAAGCCCCTCTCAAAATCAATAAAAATAGGTCAACACCCCGACATCTAATAGTAAAACTTACAAATCTCAGAGACAAAGAGAAAATCCTGAAAGCAGCTCGGGACAAGAGGTCTGTAACCTACAACAGTAGAAACATTAGACTGGCAGAAGACCTATCCACAGAGACCTAGAAGGCCAGAATGCACTGGCATGATATATTCAGGGCACTAAACGAGAAAAGTATGCAGTCAAGAATACTGTATCCAGCTAGGCTGTCACTGAAAATAGAAAGAAAGATAAAAAGCTTCCAGGACAAACAAAAACTAAAAGAATTTGCAATCACCAAACCAGCCCTATGAGAAATACTGAAAGGGGTCCTCTAAGGAAAGAGAGAGCCTAAAAGTAACACAGACCACAAAGGAACAGAGACAATATACAGTAACAGTCCCCTTACAGGCAATACAATGGCACTAAATTCATATCTTTCAACAGTTACCCTGAGTGTAAATGGGCTAAATGCCCCAATCAAAAGACACAGGGTATCAGAATGGATAAAAAACAAGACCCAGGGGCACCTGGGTGGCTCAGTGGGTTAAGTCTCTGCCTTTGGCTCAGGTCATGATCTCAGGATCCTGAGATCAAGCCCCGTATTGAGCTCTCTGCTCAGCAGGGAGCCTGCTTCCTCCTCTCTCTATGCCTGCCTCTCTGCCTACTTGTGATCTCTCTCTGTCAAATAAATAAAATCTTAAAAAAAAAAAAAAAGAGCATTCTACCAAAGAATGAATGGTCAACCAGGAAATTAAAGAATTTAAAAAAACTCATGGAAACAAATGAAAATTAAAATCTTTGGGATGCAGCAAAGGTGGTCCTGAGAGGAAAGTATATAGCAATACAAGCCTTTCTCAAGAAACAGGAAAGGTCTCAAATATAAAACCTAACCCTACACTTAAAGGAGCTGGAGAAAGAACAGCAAATAAAGCCTAAACCTAGCCAGAGAAGAGAAAAAATAAAGATCAGAGCAGAAATCAATGAAATAGAAACCAAAAGAAGAGTAGAACAGATCAACAAAACTAGGAGCTGGTTCTTTGAAAGAATTAATAAGATTAATAAACCCCTGGGCATACTTCTCAAAAAAAAAAAAAAAAAAAAAAAAAGAGAGAGAGAAAGGACCCAAATAAATAAAATCACGAATGAAAGAGGAGAGCTCATAAGCAACAGCAAAGAAATACAAACAATTTTAAGAACATAGTTATGAGCAACTATATGCCAACCAATTAGACAATCTGGAAGAAATGGATGCATTCCTAGAGACATATAAACTACCAAAACTGGGGGCGCCTGGGTGGCTCAGTGGGTTAAAGCCTCTGCCTTCGGCTCGGGTCATGATCTCAGGGTCCTGGGATCAAGCCCCGCATCAGGCTCTCAGCAGTGAGCCTGCTTCCCCCTCTCTCTCTGCCTGCCTCTCTGCCTACTTGTAATCTCTCTCTCTCTGTCAAATAAATAAATAAAATCTTTAAAAACAAAACAAACAAAAAAAAACTACCAAAACTGAACGAGGGAGAAATAGAAAACCTGAACAGACCATAACCAGTGAGGAAATTGAAGCAGTCATCAAAAACCTCCCAACAAGAGTCCAGGACCAGATGGCTTCCAAGGGAATTCTACTATACGTTTAAAGAAGAATTAATATCTATTCTTCTGAAACTGTTCCAAAAAATAGAAATGGAAGGAAAACTTCCAAACTCATTTTAGGAGGACAGCATTACCTTGATCCCAAAACCAGACAAAGATCCCATCAAAAAGGAGAATTACAGACCAATAACCCTGATGAACATGGATGGAAAGATTCTCACCAAAAAACCAGCCAATAGGATCCAACAGTACATTAAAATAATTATTCCCCACGACCAAGTAGGATTTATTCCTGGGCTGCAAGGTTGGTTCAACATCCGCAAATCAATCAGTGTGATACAATACATTAATAAAAGAAAGAACAAGAACCATATGATACTCTCAATAGATACAGAAAAAGCATTTAACAAAGTACAGCATCCTTTCTTGATCAAAACTCTTCACAGTATAGGGATAGAGGGTACATATCTCAATATCATCAAAGCCATCTATGAAAAACCCACAGCAAACATCATTCTCAATGGGGAAAAACTGAGAGCTTTTTCCCTTAAGGTCAGGAACATGGCAGGGATGTTAACTATCACCACTGCTATTCAACATAGTAGTAGAAGTCTTAGCCTCAGCAATCAGACAACAAAAAGAAATAAAAGGCATCTGAATTGGCAAAGAAGAAGTCAAACTCTCATTCTTTGCAGATGATATGATACTTTATGTGGAAAACCCAAAAGACTCCACCCCAAAAGTGCTAGAACTCATACAAGAATTCAGTAAAGCATTAGGATATAAAATCAATGCACAGAAATCAGTTGCATTTCTATACACCAACAACAAGACAGAAGAAAGAGAAATTAAAGAGTTGATCCCATTTACAGCTGTACACAAAACCATAACATACCTAGGAATAAATCTAACCAAAGAGGCAAAGAATCTGTGCTCAGAAAACTATAGAATACTCATGAAAGAAATTGAAAAAGACACAAAGAAATGGAAAAACGTTCCATGCTCATGGATTGGAAGAACAAATATTGTGAAAATGTCTATGCTACCTAGAGCGATCTACACATTTAATGTAATCTCTATCAAAATATCATCAACTTTTCACAGAACAGGAACAAATAATCCTAAAATTTGTATGGAAACAGAAAAGACCCCGAATAGCCAGAGGAATGTTGAAAAAGAAAAGCAAAGCTGGTGGCATCACAATTCCAGATTTCAAGCTCTATTACAAAGCTGTAATCATAAAGACAGTATGGTACTGGCACAAAGACAGACACATAGATCAATGGGACAGAATAGAGAGCCCAGAAATGAACTTCCAACTCTATGGTCAACTAATCTTCCACAAAGCGGGAAAGAATGTCCAATGGAAAAAAGTCTCTTCAACAAATGGTGTTGGGGAACATTGGACAATCACAGAAGAATGAAACTGGACCATTTCCTTATACCACACACAAAAATAGAAGCAAAACGGATGAAAGACCTCAGTGTGAGACAAGAATCCATCAAAATCCTTGAGGTGAACACAGGCAGCAACCTCTTCGACCTCAGCTGCAGCAACTTCTTCCTAAACGCATCACCAAAGGCAAGGGAAGCAAGGGCAAAAATGAACTATTGGGACTTCATCAAGATCAAAAGCTTTTACACAGCAAAGGAAATAGTCAACAAAACCAAAAGACAACCAACAGAATGGGAGATGTTTGCAAATGAAATTATCAGATAAAGGATTAGTATCCAAAAATCTATAAAGAACTTATCAAAGTCAACACCCAAAGAACAAATAATCCAATCAAGAAATGGGCAGAAGACATGAACAGACATTTCTGCAAAGAAGACATCCAAATGGCCAACAGACACATGAAAAAGTGCTCAACATCATTCGGCATCAGGGAAATACAGATCAAAACCATAGTGAGATACCACCTCATACCAGTCGGAATGGCTAAAATTAACAAGTGAGGAAATGACAGGTATTGGCCAGGATGTGGAGAAACAGGAACCCTTCTACACTGTTGGCGGGAATGTAAGCTGGTGCAGCCACTCTGGAAAACAGTATGGAGGTTCCTCGAAAAGTTGAAAAGAGAGCTACCCTATGACCCAGCAATTGCACTAATGGATATTTACCCCAAAAATACAAATGTAGTGATCAAAAGGGGCACGTGCACTCCAAAGTTTATAGCAGCAATGTCCACAACAGCACAACTATGGAAAGAGCCTAGACGTCCATCAACAGATGAATGGATAAAGATGTGATATATGTATGTGTGTGTGTGTGTGTGTGTGTGTATATATATATGTGTGTGTATATATATACACACACACACACACACACACACACATACACACACAATGGGATATTATGCAGCCATCAAAAATGAAATCTTGCCATTTCCAACAATGTGGGTGGAACTAGAGGGTATTATGCAAAGTGAAATAAGTCAGAGAAAGACAATTATCATATGCTCTCACTGACATGTGGAATTTGAGAAACAAGGCAGAGGATCATAGGGGAAGGGAGGGAAAAATGAAACAAGATGAAACCAGAGAGGGAGACAAATCATAAGAGACTCTTAATCTCAGGAAACAAACTGAGGGTTGCTGGAGGGGAGGGCAGCAGGAGGGATGGGGTGGCTGGGTGATGGACATTGGGGAGGGTATGTGCTATGGTGAGTGCTGTGAATTGTGTAAGACTGATGAATCACAGACCTGTACCTCTGAAACAAATAATACATTCTACGTTAATAAAAATAAATAAATTAAAAATAAGCATGTAGTTTTCAACAAACAAAAAAATCATGAATCATGCAAAGAAACATTGAAGAGTGCCCTATTTATCAAGAAAAGAAAAAAAAGGTGATTATAAATACTAACTCAAGGGGGCACAGATGTTGGAATCAGCAGAGAAATATTTTGAAACAGGTATTCTAAATAGTGTGAAAAAGAACCAAAGGAAACCATATTTAAAGAATTAAATGAAAGTATGATGATAACTCAAAGAGAGAATATCAATATACAGAAATTATAAAAATAAAAAGAACCAAATGGAAATTGTATTCTGAAATGAAATATTCAAGAGGGACTCAACAACAAATCTGAGCTGGCAGAACAAAAAAATAATCAAACTCAAAGACATATCAATATAGATTATGCAATCTGAAAAACAACAAGAAAATAAATAGAGTGACCTGTGGGGAAACTCAAACCAACATATAAGTAATGGGAGTTCCAGAAAGAGGAAAGAAAAATATGAGCAGAAAAAATATTTGAAGACATAATGGCCAAAAGCTTCCCAAATTTGATTTTAAAAACAAACATTAAAGTACATATCTAAAATAGATAATGAATCCCAAGTTGGCTAAACAAAAAATATCCATACCTGTATACATCACAGTAAAAACTGCAGAAAGCCAAAGAGAAGTCTTTGACAGTGGCAAGAGAAAACAATTTATCAGATAAAAGGGAACAACAAGATTGAAAGCTCACTTCTCATCAGAAATAATGGGAAGCTAGAGGCAGAGGAATGATATATAAAACGTGCTGAAAGAAAAAAAGTAAGTATCTTAACCAAGATTTATAACCCCCATGGAACGACAGAAGAGCCTACACAACCAAAGCAATCTTTTTTTTTTTAATTTTTTAATTTTTTATTTTTTTAAAAGATTTTATTTATTTATTTGACAGAGAGAGACAGCAAGAGAGGGAACACAAGCAGGGGGCGTGGGAGAGGGAGAAGCAGGTTTCTCGCCGAGCAAGGAGCCTGATGTGGGGCTTGATCCCAGGACCCTGGGATCATGACCTGAGCCGAAGGCAGACGCTTGACTGAGCCACCCAGGCGCCCCACAACCAAAGCAATCTTGATAAAGAACAAAACTGGAGGTATCACAATTCCAGATTTCAAGATATATACAAAGCTTTAGTAATCAAAACAGTATAGTATTAGCACAAAAAACAGTCACACAGAGCAATGGAACAGAATAGAGACCCCAGAAATAAAACCATTTATGTGGTCAATTAATCTATGACAAAGGAGGCCAGAATACACAATGGGAGAAAGTCTTTTCAAGAAATGCTGCTAGGAAAACTGGACAGCTACATGTAAAAGAATGAAACTGAACCACTTTCTTACACCATACACAAAAATAAACTCAAAACGGAATAAAGACCCAAGCATGAGACCTGAAACCATAAAAATCCTAGAAGAGAACAAAGGCAACAATTTCTCTAACATCAGCCATAGCAACATTTTTCTAGATGTGTCTACTAAGGCAAGGGAAACAAAAGCAAAAATACTGGGACTACATTAAAATAAAAAGCTTTTGCACAGTGAAGGAAGCCATCAACAAAACAAAAAGACAATCTACTGAAAGGGAGAAGTTACTTGCAAAAGATATATCTGATAAGGAGCTGATAGCCAAAATATATAAAGAACTTATGTAACTCAACATCAAAACAAAAACAAAAACAACCCCAAAAACCCACCACTGCCACCAAAACAAAAAAAACAATCTGATTAAAAAATGGGCAGAGGATCTCAACAGACATTTTTCCAAAGAAGACATACAGATGGCCAACAGACATATGAAAAGATGATCAATATCACTCATCATCAGAGAAATGCAAATCAAAACAACAATGAGATATTATCTCATGCCTGTTAGAATAGCTAAAATCAAGAAGCTAAAAAACAACAAAGTAAGAATGTGGAGGAAAAGGAAGCCCTGCGCACTGTTGGTGGAAATGTAAATTGGTACAGCCTCTGTGGAAAACAGTATTAGAGGTTCCTCAAAAAATTAAATTAGAAATACCATCTGATCCAATAATTCCACTATTGGGTATTTACCCAGGAAAAATAAGTACACAAACTCAAAAAGATATATGCACCCCTATGCTTATTACAGCATTATTTATAATAGCCAAGACATGGAAGCAACCTAAGTGTCCTTCAAGAGACATATGCACAAGGAAAATATATATACAAACAACAGAATATAAACAATGGAACATTACACAGCCATAATAAAGGATGGCATCATGTCATTTGAGACAACAAAGATGCACCTGGAGGGTATTATGCTAAGTGAAATAAGTCAGACTGACAAAGACAAATACCATAGGATTCCATTCATAAATGGAATCTATAAAAAATGAATAAACAAAAAGCAGAATCGGGGCACCTGGGTGGCTCAGTGGGTTAAAGCCTCTGCCTTCGGCTCGGGTCATGATCTCAGGGTCCTGGGATCGAGCCCCGCATCGGGCTCTCTGCTCGGCGGGGGGCCTGCTTCCCCCTTTCTCTCTGTCTGCCTCTCTGCCTACTTGTGATCTCTCTCTCTCTGTCAAATGAATAAGTAGAGTCTTTAAAAAAAAAAAAAAAAGCAGAATCAGAACTATAAATACAGAGAACAAACTGGTTGCCAGAGGGGAGGGGATGGGGATTAGGGCAAAAGGGGTGAAGAGCAGAGGGAGATACAGGCCTCCAGTTATGGAATGAGTAAGTTACAGCAATGTAACTGGACAGACGGTAGCTATACTTGTGAACACAGCATAATGTATAAACTTATCACATCACTAAGCTGTATACTTAAAACAAATGTAACACTGTATGTAAACTTTACTAAAAAAACAATAAATAGAAATAATAAAATATCCTTAAAAAAATTTATAACCCCAGCAAAATTATCATTCAAAACTGAAGGCAAAAATAACGACATTCCCACATAAGTAATGACTGAGATAATTCAGTGGTAATACCCACCTTTCAAAAAATACTAATGAAATACTGGGGTGTAGGAGGGAAATACCTAAAGCTATCAGGCTGAAAGGAAATGGTACTAGAGAGTAATTCAAATCCACATGAAGAAATAAAGAGCACCAATAAAGGTGATTATGTAGGTGAATATAAAAGTATAAATATTTTTCTCTTTTTCTCTTAATAGATTTAAAAGACAGCTATATAAAATAACTCTAAAACCGTATTGTTAGCCATATAATATATAAATATTTAATTTATATAAAAACAAGAGCCCAGGGGTGCCTGGATGGCTCAGTCAGTTAAGTGTCCGACTTACGGTTTCAGCTCAGACCACGATCTCAGGGTTGTGGGATTGAGCCCCATGACTGGCTCTGTGCTCAGTATGGAGTCTGCCCCAGATTCCCTCTCCCTCTCTCTGTGCCCCTCCCCCTTTTCTCTCTCCAAATTAATAAATATAATCTTTAAAAAAACCCAAAAAACAAAAAACAAGAGCCCAAGTACAGGAGAGGGGGAATGGAGTTATATTGGAACGAAGTTTCTATGTCTTACTGAAATTAATTTAGTGTGTATCTGAAGTAGACTGCATGTAGATTATAATAAATACAGTAATTTGTAATAAGATATATACATTTAATTGCCAAAACAAAGTAACTTCTGAAATTTAATAAAAATTTCAACTCTATCAGCAATAAAAAGGAACAAACCAATGATACATATCATGACATGAATTAACCTTGAAAATACTATGCCAAGTAAATGCAGCAAGAGCAAAAGACCATATTCTGTATGAGTCTATTCATATGTAATGTTCAGAAAAGGCAAATTTACAGAGGCAGACAGTAGATATTTGGTTACCTGGGACTTGGAGTAGGAATGGGGATTGACAGCACACGGGAGCAAGAGATCTCTCTGCGGTAATAAAAATGGTCTTTACCTGGATTTTGGTGATAGTTGCACAGCTTTGTAAATTTACTAAAACGCACTGAATTTGTAGACTTAATTTAAGGGTGAAATTTATATGTAAATTATACCTCAATAAACCTGTTTAAAAATATGAATTGGTGATTCAGGAAATAATTACAGATCTTTTATAAGCTAAAAGTAATTATCATTTAGTTTAACACCTTCATTTTATATACATGAAGATTCCTCCTGTGCCAGGCTTTGTGCAAAGTGTTACAAATTCAGAGATAAGAGGACACAATTTCTACCCCTGTGGTATTTATAAGAGAAAGAAAGAGACATAGAAATTGACGATTAATAGCAACATAGTACTGTTATTATACTGAGTGCTGAAATTTAAAGAACTAAAGGGTGGTGGTCGGGGAAGGAACAGTATGACTACCACTAGGTGGCAAAACACTCAGTTAAAGGATTCTAATTCCCAGCTCATCTTGTAGTTAAGTGTAGTTATGTGATTAGTTCTGCTCAGTAAGATATAATTGAAATATTGTGTAGGTCTTCTGTTAAAGGCTACTTAAGAGGAACAGTGTTATCTGGCAGAGGTGCCCTGCTTTCTCCCCTTACTGCTTCCTTCTTGCTATCTAGAATTAGGACATGACAATTGAAACTCATCAGCTTTTTTTTTTTCCATGAGGTAACCTTGCAAATGGAAGTCTCAAATCAGAGATGGCAAAAAGAGCCCGGATCCTTGATGATTTCATGGAACAACCAGGTCACGCCTGGACTACCTACCTCTGTAAAAACCCTGTATTTCCAAACCACTCTTATTTCAGAAAGTTGTAGCCGAACCTAATCCTATTTAATTGGGGGAGAGATACTGAAGATTTCAAAAGAATGTGTCATTTGATCTGTTTTGAAGGATGACAGGAAGTCTATAGGAGGAGAAGGGGAAGGAAAGGGCATTCATGAGGCTACGCCATGAAAGAGCAAGGCACAGAGAATGTTGAGCAGTTCTGAAAGGTTGGAGCATAGAATCTGAGGGAAAACATGGCAGGGATATTATCATTCTGAACCCATTTCTCAATTGTGTCTACAAAGTTCTTATGAAGAATCTCAGAAAGCCGGGTTAGGCATGGCTACAGGACATTTTACGATCCCAGAGCTCTCTGAACTTCTCTATTATAAATACTCATTGCAGCTGTAATTTGCTTGCCCAATTCTTTTCTTCCTGCTACATTTGAAGCGCCATGAGGTCAAGGGACCATATCTGTTTTATTCACTACTAAATTTCTAGGAAAGGTCCTGGTATAAAGCAGAGTGCTCACTAAATATTTGTGGACTAGTCCAGATGAATGAATTAATGGGTAAATAAAAAGAAACCTTTTATTGGAATTTAATAGATCAATATCACATTAACTTCTAACCAAACAAATTCAAGAAAACTCAGTTTTAGTGGGGTTTTTTCTTAATTCACTATGACGATACACAATGGCCAATTTTTATAGCAGCTGTCTATTTCTTTATACTGTCTGCCAAATGTAATCAAACTGCACATCAGATTTCCATATTTTAGAGTTCTGTACATATCAGAAAATTTAAAGGTGAAATGGAGGAGAACTCTGATTTCTAGGATCTGCCAACAGGATCTCAATATCAAAAAGGTTTCCACAGTTAACAGAAAGATCTTTTCATGCAAAACCTCAATAACCACCTCTTGTGCCTGCCTGTAAATGATATGCTCATCTGCAAAATGTCACATTCTAACCACTAGAGCATTCAGTCCTTTGAAGTAGCTTTCGAAAATGGCCTTTTTGCTAATCAAAAAAACAACAAAATTGTCTCTCAACTCAAATGCTCGCAAATAATACAAAATTTCTTCTCAAGGGTTTTTTTTTAAGGGCAAACAAATTTCAGAGGGAATCTCCCTTAATATAGAATCCAATTATTCATTAAACCTCACAAGTACTTGTGACTTACCTTGTGTCATTCTCTGCTCTTAAAAGAGCTGTTCTTTTTTTTATTTATTTATTTATTTATTTTTTATTTATTTATTTATTTATTTATTTGACAGAAGAGAGAGAGAGAGAGAGATCACAAGCAGGCAGAGAGGCAGGCAGCGAGGGGGAAGCAGGCTCCCCACCGAGCAGAGAGCCCGACCCGGGGCTTGATCCCAGGACCCTAAGACCATGACCTGAGCCAAAGCTCAACCCACTGAGCACCCCAAGCGCCCCAAAAGAGCTGTTCTTAGTGGGGGAAACAGTTGTATATAAGAATTACCATAATAAAAGTGCTATATTAACACAAAGCATTTAAAACAGAGCAAGGATTAAGAAAAGCTTTCATAGTGTAGCAGTTTTATAGCTTAAAAGGATGGTGCAAGAGTTAACAGTTACCATTTTGCAGATAAATAATCAGAGAAGTTAAATAATTTGTTCAAGATCCCATAGATAGCCAGTGAAAGCCAGGGACTAAAATCTGGGTCTTTAGGGGCGCCTGGGTTGGACCCTCTGGCTTTGGCTCGGGTCATGATCTCAGGGTCCTAGAATCGATCCCTGCATCCAGCTCTCTGCTCAGCAGGGAGCCTGCCTCCCCCTCTCTTTCTCTGCCTACTTGTGATCTCTCTCTCTCTCTGTCAAATAAATAAATAAAATCTTAAAAAAAAAAAAAGAAAAAGAAAATCTGGATCTTTAGATCCCAAGTCCGGTCCTTTCTATGACATCACGCTATTTCACAATCTAGATGTGATACCTAAAATGGCTGTAATTTCAAAATAGCTTTTTCCTGCCTTCACACTTTATAATCCAGCAGATTTTATCTTCTTCGAGTTCCCCCTGAACATTCCATACTGTCTTGCCTCTGAGTCTTTTCACATGATGTTTTCTGTGCCTGAACCACCACCCTTCTCCATCATTCAGGGGTTCTCCCTAATCTACCCTATCTCTTAATCTGGATCATTCCTATTCTTCTTTTCAGGGCACTATAAGGTATTACCTTTACTGGGAAGCTTCTGTAGTATTTATCACACTCTAACATAATTATATCACACTCCCAACTCCTACCAAGCCCATGAAAGCAGAGAAATCTCTTTTGGAGTTTTTCTGACAAGAGTCAGAAACTCTTGTCAGAGTTTCATTTCTACTACCCAGCACAAAGTCAGGCACACAGTATGTGCCTGGAAACTATTTGCTGAACAAAGTGATTGCCTACCACAGTTTCACAACCACATAATACAATGACCCTTAAATTATCACACACTTCTGAAGCAAAGTTATAATTTGCTGGAAAGGGATTGCTACATGCAGACTTGCTATATAACATCCCCAGCTACAAGAAATAGTTATCAGGCATTTCCAGAGAGGCTATACATCAGCATCCTCAGAGCCCCTCTTTAATGGTTACTTACAAGAGACTAGATTTGCAATGCAAATATATATATATGTATATATATATGCGCCAGATTTTATCTTCTTAGAAGAGGCCTGTAATATAGTATAAAAGTACCAGTGCTACTTTTCAAAAGTACAGCTGCCATATTACCTATCACATCCAGCTGTAGAGAGCTGGTTGGAAGAGGTCTACAGTCATGGCATCGAATACCTTTATTTACTTTTTTGTGCAAGAAAAGAACTGAGGCACAGAGAAGGGAAGGGACTACCCTAGAAACACAGGGCGAGTCAGGGTCCTGGACTCGGTTCTTAACAAAACCCAGGTCTCTAACTTTAGACTGGATCATTCTCTGGATGGACAGATGAACAGACAATTAGATAGGAAGACAAACAAGTTAGTTGTATGAAAACACGGTCCCAGTAAAGCTCCTCTTCCCCTTTTGCTGGTCGTAAGTCTTAGGTGGCATTTTATTTTATTTATTTATTTTTAAAGATTTTATTTATTTATTTGACAGAGAGAAGAAAGATCACAAGTAGGCAGAGAGGCAGGCGGGGGGAGGGGGGGAAGCAGGCTGTCTGCTGAGCAGAGAGCCCGATGTGGGGCTCGATCCCAGGACCCTGAGATCATGACCTGAACTGAAGGCAGAGGCTTTAACCCACTGAGCCACCCAGGCGCCCCTAAGGTGGCATTTTAGATTGATCTGTCATGAGACACAAGATACTAAGGAAATAAAAAGAAATTAAGGTATTCACTGAAGAACCTATCCAAAGTACTCTACCAGAATATGTTAGTTCTCTGAAGCAAACCCATGAAGCCCATCAGATCAGCAATTCTCAACAGCAAGTTTATAGCACATAAAGTTATCATCTTTCCCAGGGAAGCAACATGTGCAAAATGCTACCTGGAAACTTCACATAACGGTTAAGAACATAGGTTTTTAAGTCATGGCACCTGTGAAGCCTTGGATAGCAAACTTAATTTCAGTTTCCTCTTGTGTAGAGTGGAAATACTAGTGTTAATTACATCCTAGGATTTGGGGGAGGACAAAATAAGGCAATGTATGTTTTGCCAGAGAACATGTAAATACTCAACAAATGGTGACTTTATCATCACTGCATTTAGGGAAACATCCCCATCACATGCAATTTTCAATGGCTTGGACCCACAACATCTACAGGACACCCAGGACTTTGGACTGTCCTCTTCCTGGGTCTAAGGTTTTAAAAGGGTAATTAGAGAGCCTTAAAAGACTAAGAGGAATATTAATTTCACCTTGAGGCTATCTGCTACAGGAAGGCAATTATCTCCTCATCTATAACATGGAAATACTACCATTTAATCTAAAGAACTGCTGTGAAGATGAACAGGGAGCCACAGAAGACTAAAGTAACAAAGTGACATATCATATTTTATGAGAAGGTGGAAGATGAACTGGCAGACAAGAAACAAGGTTTCCATTAGAAAGGAAAAATGGAAATACAAAAGAAAGAACGAACATAAGAATTATTAATCATAACTGATAGGATTTAGAAACCTTCTGTATGCAGGGCTCAATGAGGGGAAAGTAAGGGGTTTCTGGTAAGCACTGAAAGATGGCATTCTTTTTTTTTTTTTTTTTTTTTTTTAAGATTTTATTTATCTGTGAGAGAGAGAGAAAGAGCATGAGCAGGGAGGAAAGACGCAGAGGGAGAGGGAGAGGGAAAAGCAGACTTCCCGCTGAGCAGGAAGCCCAACACGGGGCTCTATCCCAGTCCCCTGAGATCATGACCTATAACCGACTGAGCCACCCGGGTGCACCTAGAGGGCCTTCATTTTTGAACAAGGAGAGGCAAAGACGTCCAATGAACAACTGGGAATCAATATGATCTGAGATGATGACTGCTGTGAACTAACTATCCACCAACCATTAGTTCATTTGCTTAGATATCAGTAGTAGTCCAATAAGGGTATAAAGGCAGTAATGAAGGAACATGGAGGAAGAATAACAGGACAACAGAATATGCTGTCACATATAATTCAGAGCCAAGTAGGGCTCCTAGAAAGCAAGTCTTTAAAACATTCTCAGTTGCTAAAGGAGCAAGCCTGCTTGGCTCCTAATATGCTTGCTTGCTTTCTTCCTTCTGTCAACAAACCTCCAGTAGGTATTTATATTATACCAGGCCCAGTACCAACACTATTATGGTACATGCCCTGAAGGACCTTGGAGCTAGCAAAGAAGGGAAACATAAAGAGTCAGATAAGGACACCCACATCCTTTGGTAGAGACAAGCACAGGGATCTAAAGAACCTAAATCCATGTACCCCCTTCTCCCGGATGTCTTCCCTAAATATTATCATTAGCTAAAATTTATGGAATGCTTCCTATAAGCCAGGAATTTTTCTTAGATTTTACATATGTTAACTCTTTTAATTTTCACAACAACCCCTTGAAGTAGGTACTATTATTTCCTTTTTACCAGTGGGGAAACTGAACAGCCTGATCTATGATGAACTCTCTCCTCTAAGCTCCCACAGTCCTCACAAAGCATTTTATATCCTCACACAGTACTTTGTATCATCAGCTTTTTAAAAATACTCCTTGAGGATAAAACCATAATTTATTCATGTCTTTATTTCCCAAAGATCCCAGCACAGGAGCAAGTATACACTACAGGTATTCAGTATTTGCTGAACATCAAAATGACTGTCCATTGTCCAAGTTTTACATCAGATCCTTAAAAAAGCAATCATTTCTTATTCATTCATCAAGTCCATAGTAAGTTTTCAGTCTGAGCCAATTACTGGTGCCAGGTACAACCTAAATAGAAATAAACCAGACACAGAGCCTACCGTCAATTTTATTGTGGCAACCACTACCATACCTATTGTTTAAGAAGAGCTCTATTTTCTTTACATATTAGAGGCAGAGATAACTTGTGTATCTTCTGAGAATAAACTATCAGTTGAAAGAATAAATGAGTGCATGACAGACACTCTGAACCTTGAATCAGAGCTTGCTCTGGCCACTAGGAAGCTCGGCGTTGAATTTGCTACTGAATCTTAGCAAAAGTAGGAATTTCTGGTACTAAATTTACCTTGGCTTCATTTATTCTGCTTTCCTTATTTTCCCCTTCATTGTGAATCTCTTTATTTACTTTTGATCCTATTATGCATATTTGAAAAACTAATTCCCTTTAGGGGCAAAAAAAAAAAAAAGAGAGAGAGAGAGAGAGAGAGATGGGCATATATAATTTAATCAGTTAAACTACGAATAGTGTGATTAGTCTCCTTACTTTGTCCAGATGCTCTGCTGAAGATCTGGATACAAACCAGGCAGAATGTGCAAGTTAGGAATGTAGATCTCAACTGTTCTACCTCTGAGCTCTAATAAAGGGATGGGCTCTCTGCTGAGGGAATGATACTGCTTCAGAGAAAGCCCCCATTTTTAAGTTTTAAACCCCCTCAGTTATGGCTAGGGAGGTTCTGAAACTAGACCATGTTGAACTAGGAACTGACCTCTGTCTCTGACCTACCAGTAGCAAGTCTCTTAGAATCTGTTTCCTTATCTATTCCTGTCTACCTACTTCTCTAGGCTGTTCTGAATCAGATATGAAAACATTTACTTAACTATAAAGTAGTACACATACATAAGGTCTTGGGGAAAAGGGGGTTCATTATTTGTAACAACGTGAGAATGGTCAACTAGTTTAAGCAAGTAGTCTTGTAGGCACTGGACACTCAAAACACAGGAGCTTTTTTTGTTTACGGTCGTAAAATATGCGTCATAAAATTTACCATTTCAAGTATACAGTTCTGAGGCATAAAGTACATTCACAGTGTTGTGCAACTATTACCACCATCCATCTCCCGAACTTTCTCATCTTCCTCAACTGAAACTCTGTACTCATTGAAGACTAACTCCCTATTTTCTCCTCCCCGCATTCTACCTTCTGTCTCTATGAATTTAACTATTCTAGGAACTTCATTTAAGAGGAATCATATATGTCCCTTATGACCGGCTTATTGCACTTAGCATAATGTTGTCAAGGTTTATCTATGTTATAGCATGAAAACATGGGTTTTTAAAACATTCCAGACTTTCTGTTTTAGATAAAGATGATCACAAACTGTAAGTCTGACCACCACTTATTAGCTTTTCAAGATAAAATAAAAAGCTCACTGCAGGATTTTTTCTTCCCTCAAGTGCCACTGGGATTTCCAAATTGATTTGTAATCTGGAACAACTACTTCTGAATAGATCCTTCAGATGAAGCAACCTGCTTCCCTGAAAATAAATTCCAGCATGTCCATTAGGAAGCAAAATGACTTAGTAAAAAAGACAAAGTGGTATCAATGTTTGAATAAAGAAATTAAGAACAAGATACTGATCTGCTTTGGTATCGCCAAACATATCTTCTTGCAGGAGAATAAGTGTGCATCTGTCTGGCCTTTATAATACATATAGAAATGTTTCTTATTCCAAGGTAGTATGTTTTTAATATTTGCAAATACATTTACATTATCCACATGGATTTTTTTTTTTTTTACCCAGCAAAATCATCTTATACCAAATGTCATTGGAAGACCAATGTGAATAATGTTACTACAAACAATTAGAAAAGACCACCTCCTCCTCCATTGGGAATGTCATTAGCTGCTGCACCCACCCCCACCGCCAGGACCTCCAGCCCGTTCCTCATCTCCCAGACTTTACTCGTAGGAGGCTCTTTACATTGTATTTTCTGACCCTCATCTCTCTCCCCTCCTGACTTTTTCCACTATACCATTTGGATCTCAATGTTAGCAAATCTCTGTATCTTCAATCTCTACTGTGAATGTCTCCCTTGCCTTCTTTCTCTAAGTGAAATCTGGCAGTCCCTGACAATGTATCCTCAACAACCCTAGCAAATGGGGCTGTTTTTTTCTCTCACTCCCCATCTACCACTGGGCTTGAACTTGTAGCCCGTTATTTCCACTTATGCTTTAAAGATTGTGGTTCCTAGCAAACTGTTATTCTCTCCAATACTATTCTTGCCATAAGTCTTGGTAATGTCAATAACTATATAAACAGTGGTTACGACATATTGCCCTCCCTGTTACTTGACCTCCTCTTCTCTGTTACCTTGAATTCCACCCTACCTCAGCCTCTCATTCCCACGGTTATACTTTTGACCTTGTCATTACGAACAACTGTCTATCTTCTATAATCTTAATTCCAAATATCTTATTCTCCAATCACTATCTCTTATCTTTCCAGTTCACTCACTATAGTTACTCTAACTTTAACAATCCTTCGGCTTATCAGGACATTTAATCTACTGATCCTACCTGCATTTAATTTCCATCACCTTCCTCACATCCTCACTTCCCTCCTAATCCTGTCTAGTTTAAATTCCTTGCTCAATTTTTATAATCACTCCATTGGCCCTCTATCACTTGTATTAGCACTAATTTGATTAAGCCACAACCCTGGTTAAATGCAATTCACCATCTACTTTCTGCCTACATTGGCACAGGTCTTGGGAGGAAGAAAACATACACGACTCTGTTAGCTAAAGTTAAACTTTAAACTTATGATCATTATTTTTGTGTAAGCTCAAAATGCAACCTGACAATTGTTCTGTATTTGCCAAGACTATTTACATTCCTAGACTATCTCATGCTTTCTCTGCTCCTAACCTTGCGAGTTATTTTGTCATCTAGTGATTTTGCTTATTTGTCTAAATAAAACCAATCACCCAAAAGAGAACTTTCACATGCTCCCACATTTGCCTACCAAACCGTATCTGTGCACATACACTCTTACTTCTTCCATATTACCATGGGTATCAATCCCTCTCCAACCCTCCACAGATACATCAGATTCTAACCCCTCACTAAACAAATGACACTATCTGGGTTTTTCCCTCCTGTATCCCACATTATCAGATTTTTCCCTTTCTTCAGGATTATTCCTATTAGCATCTGCTCCTTTTGTCTTGCCTAAAAAAATAAACTAAAAAAAAAAAAAAAAAAACCTTTTCCTTATTCTATCTAACATACCAATTACCAATCCATTTCTCTACTTCCCTTCACAACAATGCTTCTAGAAAGAGCTATTTATGTTTGCTTTCTCTCATCTTTCCTCTCATTCTTTTGAATGCTTATCAATCAGATTCTTCATTTCCACTCTAACACCACAACTGCTGTTCTTCTCAGTCACCAATGTCCTCCACCATCTTCCTTAATATATTAGCAGAATGTGACCCAGTTGATCACTTTCTCCCCTCTTTTAAACACTTTCTTCACTTGGCTTCCAGTCCCTATACTGAGTTTTGGTGGAGTTTTGTTTTGTTTTGTTTCCCATTATTCTGGCAGTTTATTCTCAGTATCTAAACTTTGTAGTGACCTAGGCTCAAGTTTTGGGCCTCTTCTCTTTTGCTTCTCCATGCACTCCCAAGGTCACTTCATCTAATCTCATGAATGCAAATACCATCTATATTTTTATATTTACTCACCCTCTCCCCTGAAATTTGTTACCCTGAAGTCTTTTCCCAGTTCAGTTAATGGCAACTCTATCCTTTTAACTGCAAAGGTCAAAATTTTGGAGGCACTCTTCACTTCTCTTTTTCTTATACCTCACAACTAGTCCAACAGCAAATCTTTTTCAGTTCTACCTGAAAAATCAATTCTCACTACTCCCACTTCCACCACCTTAATTTAAGCCACCAACATCTCTCACCAGGATTGATGTAACTGCCTCCTTACTGGTCTCCCTGCTTTGGGATCTATCCCTTCTTCCATCTATTCTCAACACAATAGTCAGAATGAGTCTATGAAAACATATGAAAAAAACTGTATCAGGTAACTCTTCCCATCAATGACTTCCCATCTTACTCCATGGAAAAGCTGTCTTCCTAAGATCTAGAAGACCCAACAAGATCTGTTCCCATCACAACCTTCCGACCTCTTTTATTACTCTCCTCTTTGATCACTTCATTTCAGCCACCCTGGCCTCCGCTAGTACTTGAAATATACCAGGTCTGGCTTCAGAACTTTGGCACTTGTTCCCTTTCCTGGAATGCTCTTCCTCCAACTCATTCTCTCATCTTCTTCGGGTCTTAATCAAAAGTCATGTTCTCATGTGAGGCTTTCTTTGGCTCCTTATTTAAAAATTCAAACCTGGGAGCACCTAGCTGGCTCAGTCGGTTGGGTGTCTGCCTTCAGCTTTGGTCATGATTGTGGGGTTCTGGGATCGAGCCCCATGTTGGGTTCCCTGCTCAACAGGGAGTCTGCTTCTCCCTCTCCCTCTGCTCCTTCCCCCTGCTTGGGTGTGTACACTCTCTAATAAAAAATCTTTAAAAATAAGTAAGTAAATAAAAGTTCAAACCTTCACTCCCAACACTACAGCTCTCCCTTCTTCACTTTATTTTTCCTCCTTCCCACTTGTCTACCACACTTAATATTTTAATTTTTATCTTGTTATTTGTCTTCCCCCAAAAAGCTCCCTGATGGTAAATGTTTGCATCTGTTTTGTTCATTGTTACCCCTAATGCCTAGAATAGTGCCCAGTACGGGGCAGTTAATTTGAGATTCCCTTGTTCTGAGACTCAGATGACACACAGATTAGGGATAATGAAAGCTTCCATTAGTCACTACCTATGGTGTGTCAGATGCTAATTCCAGTTGACCTGACTCATGTTATATTTACTCCTTATAACAATCCTGAGCTTTCGGGATTGATAAAACACAAACACACACACACACACACACACACACACCCCTCCCAAAAAAGGAAAGGAGATATGATCAGACATTGCTTATGGTAATGCTGTTCTAGTTGGAAGCAGCCCTATCAACGGTCATCCACGGTAGGAGCCTTCATGTTTATATAGCACTTATAACTAAGGGATGCTCTTAAATGGCTTTTATTTCACACTCTAACATGACACAATTCTTCCCACTAAATTAAGAGTTCCTGGGAAACTGTCCTTTCACTTCTGCAACCTCAGAATCCAGCTAGCACTGAGTAGACCCCCATAAATGTTTATCAAACTGAACAATTATGTGAGGCATTTATTCTCTCATTTTTCTAACAAAACTAATCTTTTGGCAATACTATGTAACATGCGCAAGGATGCATACCCTTTCAGTGACAGATCAGAGATGTGAACTCAAGTTCCCTACTCTTTCTCCTGTGTGACAGTATTGTTATACAAAAATGATAACCGACTGAATATGACTCTCTGTCCAATTTCATATTATATGTGGGATGCAGATCCTTCACGCCAATTGTACTCTGAGAAAAGACATCATAGATGGGACCCTCAGAAGGCAAGCCAAATTCCCAAACTGAATCCCATTATCTGGCAAATCCCACATTCAAGCATTTTGCCCAATTCCTTTTCCCTCCCCACTCCCTTTGTCCACTTCCTTTTATTCCTTTGTGTTCCTACCTGCCTGCCAAATTAGCATGTAATGTTTTTGGAGGGCAAAGGCCATATCTTACTCTTCTTTCTATTCCTCTAACACGGACTTAGCACACAAGAAGTACTTTGTGAATGTTTGTTAAATTAAAAATGCTAAAAGCCAAAAAAAATTAAAAGATCAATTTTTTACTTTTCAAGGCATTTCTGCAGTCATCTAACAACTCAGTGTGGAATCAGAATGGGATTAGCTTCTACTTACAAACTCGCCTAGATTTTACCCTGATTCCTCACACTCTACACCCAGTGTTCTTTCGTTAGTGTCATAATGTTTACTATTCCTCTTAGAGCCAAGAAGGTTGAAGCAAGAAAGAAGGATCATATTGACCAAAACAAAAAACAAAAAACAAAAACTGTTACATGTTTATCACTTAGTAACTTAAACAGCACATCTGGAATAAATAACCAAGTATGACATCCATATCAGACCCAAGAGACTCAGTTTAAAATAAGCGCACATCTAATGACTCTCTATTCTGGGTTATTTGTTATGTAAATCTCTTGGAAGAGGTATAGATGATGAAAGAATAAGATCTCTTGTTTGTCCTTATGGAGCTCATAGTGTAGTAGCAAAAATGAGACCCAAACACTCAAAGCTTAAAATACTGATGGCAAACAAAATGAGAGCAGCCACTAGAACTCTTAGTTCCAAATTATATAAAAGAAAGGCTAAAGGAATTTTTCATGTAACCCGTACACCTATGCAACTATTGCAAGAGTCTGGACAAGGGAGGAAAGGATTTCTATGACTGTGGGTTTAGGTTGGTTTTTTGTTTGTTTGTTTTTTAAAGAGTAATGTAATTTACCATGAAAACTGTGGCAAATTTTAAGAAGGGAAAGGGCCTGGGAACTCATGGGGATGAGGAAAAGGAAGAATAATATAAGTAAAGACTGCACCAAAGGCTTAAACACTCTCTCCTACTTGAAGCTTCATAGTCCCTTCCAGCTAGAACTAATCACTGTGTTCTGTTCAAACATATCTGGTGATAGTCCCATTCTAGACCTGCTTCAAGTTAGACCTGGTTGTTCACATAAGTGTTTCCTTCCTGGGCGCTGAGCTTTGTGAAAGCAGAGGCTATGCTGTTATCCTACAGAGTTCCCAATGACTAACAAAGGGCCAAGCACACCAGTAGTTTAATTAACAGAAACGGACCAAAGAGTGTAGGAGCTTGATAGGACCATTTAATTCAAGCCCTTCATTTTGCAACAGAGAAAACAAGAGACCGAGTGACTTCCTCAAAGTTACACAGCAAGTCAGTAACAGATCCAGGACTGGACCTCAGGCTTCTAGACTCCCCAGACAAGAAGAATGGCAATTAGGCTATTTTTCTACGTAAAGCACAAGCAATCTCCTCTGCTTACTGTTTAGTTCAAAGACTACTGGGACCCCAGTAGTCAAAGACCCCTTTAGTTCAAAGACCCCTTGCAATGGGAAGTCTGAGACTGAATCAGGAACTGCTGTATTCCAAATAGCTGAGACTCTGAGTACCAGGCCAACTCCTTTGTCTCAGGACAGACAGGCTCAGAAAAACAAGGCAGAACCAACCCTGTTTGATGCAAAGGCCCCAGGAAGCCCCGGACTACAGGTCCGGGCGCAGGATGAGGAAGAGTTTTGTTGTGATGAAGCTAAAGAAACTTGCAGGGGCAGTGGGTTGTGTGTGTGTGGATGGAAGATAGGAGCAATGGAGAGATTCCTGCCCAGCAGCAGCAACCCTGAGAAAGCATGCCTAATGAAAAGGAAAGAGATTGTATTAGAAGCTGAAGGCTCAGGAAATGGAAGAGAGGGTAATTTCAGGACATAGTAAAGTTTCTCCCCAGGGAAGCACCTGTCTAATTTGAGGCTTAATGGTATAGACATAACAAAAAAATCAAATTGGAGACAGCATGTGATGCCAAGAATAATCCAATAGAGAATAATGTAGCTTGAGTGAGCCAAGTCCCCTCACTCTCCATCACAGCTGCTGGACCACTCACTACCACCCTCCATCAGTGTTACCCAGGGTACTTATTTAAAACAGTTCTACAAATAATTTGATTTATAAATTGGCAAAGAACTTGAATAGACATTTCTCCAAAGAAGATACACAAATGGCCAACCCTCATATGAAAAGATGCTCAACATCACTAATTATCAGGGAAGTGCAAATTAAAACCACAATGAGATACCACCTCACATCTGTTAGGATGGCGAGTATTAAAAAAAAATTAAAATTAAAAAAAGAAAACAGAACAGAAAATAACAAAAGACTCAGAGAAACTGGAACCCTTGTGCACTGTTTGTGGGAATGTAAAATGGTACACCTGCTATGGAAAACAGTATGGAAGTTCCTCAACAAGTTAAAAATAGAACTGATCCAGCAATTCCACTTCTGGGTCTAGATCCAAAAGAACTAAAAACAGGATATTACAGAGATATTTGCATAACCATGTTCACTGCAGCATTATTCACAATAGCCAAGAGGGAGAATCAACCTAAATGTCCACTGACAGATGAATGGATAAATAAAATGTGGTGTATATATGCAATATATTACTAAGTCTTAAAAAAGAAAAAAATCCTGTCATATGCTACAACATGGATAATCCTTGAGGACATTATGCTAAGTAAAATAAGCCAGAAACAAAAAGACAAATAATGTGTAATTCCATTTATATTTAGTATCTAAAGAGTCAAACTCTTAGAAAGTAGAACGGTAGTTGCCAGAGGCTTTGAGGGCTAGGGAGTTGCTATTTAATGGGCATAGTTTCAGTTATGCAAAAGGAAAAGTACTAGAGATCTGTTGTACAAGGTACATATAGTTAACGCTACTGTACTGCACACTTAAAAATAGTTAAGATGGTGAAGTTTATGTTATGTATTATTTACCCCCCCACACACACTTTTAGGTCTCACACCAAAATTACTAATTCAGACCACCTGAGAATCAGAATGCTAAATAAGCTTCCCCCAGATATTTCTGATAGATGGTCAAATTCAGAAACCACTGGTTCAAAAATAAAGGCCAAACTTTATTTCGGCATCCAAGGCCCTCCATTAGCCGCCCCGCCCCCTTCCTTTCTCATCACTAGCTCCACCTCAGGCCTCACTCTCTCTGCCCTCTATTCTGGGCACCCAGGAGGTACTAGAGAAGCACTGTCCAAATTGAATATTCTACAGTAATAGAAATGTTCTACATCTGTAGTGTCCAATATAGTAGCTATTAGCCACATGTGGCACCTGAGCACCTGACATGTGGCAGTTAGCTACCATACTGAACAGCACAGGACTAGAGTAATTATTAGGACCCTAGAAGATAAAGAGGGGCCACAGTAAATAAAATAACTCCATTTTAACTTTTTTTCTCACATATTATCAAAGTATATTCATTCATTCATTTAAAAATAGTCATTGCTTACTATGTACCAAGTACTCCTCTAGGTGCTTAGGAAACAGCACTGAATAAAAAGACAAACACCCTTGTCCTCAAGAAGCTTATGTTCTAGTGAGGCAGTAGAGTACTGTGGTTAAAAGCAAGGACTGAAGCCAGAGAGCTCAGGTTCAGATTATGACTGCTAACCAGCTACGTGTTCTTTGAAAATCACTTAGTGTCCTCATGCCTCAATTTTTTAACCCATAATATGGAGATGACAATAGTACTATCACCTAACAGGATTTCTATAAGGATTAAATTAGTTAACATATGTTGAGTTCTTAGAACAGTACCCAACATACAAGAACTAGCTGTTACTATTATTGATGTATTTTGTTGTTATTATTATGAGTGGGGAGCAACAAGATTAACAAATAGCAAAAAATATGACCAATTAGAGGTATGGCAGAAAAATAAAGCAGGGTGAGGGAACAGGGAGTGCCAGGATAGGGCTTACAATTGTTAAGATGATAGGGAAGCCTCACTGAGAGGGGGATACTTGAGAAAAGACCTGAAAGAGGAAGAAAACATGCCATGCAGGTATCTCAGGAAGAATTTAATCCCCCTGTGAGGTGCTTAGTATTACCAACACCATTTTATAGATGGGAGAACAGAGCTTCAGACTAAGGAAGCGATCTAAGATCACATGGCTTATAAATGACTGAGCCTAGAGTTAAATTCAGAACTGATGGATCTACTTCCTTCTCCACTACTGGACCCTGTTTGACCTCTATTCCTTTCTGCAGTGAAACAATACCAATGCATCCTTTTCATATCAGTTTCCCCTTCTGGCACTGAGATTTACAGATCCATTCAGACTAGACAAGCTCTGAGAGTTAATGCATTGCTTGTGGGCACAGGCCATTAAGCTACCCTGCCCACTCCACATGCACTCCCACCCACGGCTTCCTAAACAGCTCCACACCAGGAGCTCCCCATGTTAACTGTAGGCTGTGCATAGAAAACAGGCATTTATCAAGACCAACAAGCCTCAAACACCAGGTAGGAGAGGTAAATTATACATCAGAGATAAAAGTCACTGCTTCCAGCCAGGCCTTTGAGGGAAAAAAACTCTGCTAGATGTGCACTGTGGGAAAACTATGATCAAAAGTTAAGGTTCAACCTACTGAACCTTTGTAATCTAAACTTGGCACACAAGGTCTATAGAACTGAGAAAAAACCCAAACCTCCATGTCCTCACTTTACCTGTAAAGAAGTCAGTGATTCAAAATATTTTTAAGAATATTTTCTCTGTATGTTCTACCTATGCTCATGAAATCTCTGTGAAAACATTGGCAATTTATTACAGAAAATCATTATTGCTGCCAGGAGCAGTGGATCCCAGTCCTCTACAACTTACTAGAAGTCACTTCTGCTTCCTGCCCCAGTTTCTTCATCAGTTAGAAGTAGAGGTTAGAGTAGATGTTCTTTAAAGGTTCCATTTTTAGCCCTTTATAGTACATTATGTCATAATGACACAGTACCTCTAAAACCTTCAGTCAGACCCAAAATTCATTCATTCAATTAACATTTATGTAAGCAAGGCATAGAAAACACAAATAAACTAAATGACCCCACTTATATATACAAACATTTCAGAACTGTGTTCCTGTTAAAAACAAAACTTGGCTCCAGAATTCTGTAGTTTTGTTTTTTTTAAGCCTTATTTATTTATTTGACGGGGGAGTGGAGAGTGTGTGTGTGTGTGTGTGTGTGCGCACGCGTGTGCACGCACACAGGCAGGGGGAGGGGCAGAGAGAGAGAATCTGAAGCAGATTCCGTGCTGAGCACAGAGCCGACACAAGGCTGGATCCCAGAACCATGAGATCGCGACCTGAGTTGAAACCAAGAATCAGACATTTAACTGAGCCACTCAGGTGCCCCAGTTTTGTTTTTTTTCTAATCACACTTAAGAAGGTTGTGGATCTTTAATTATCAAATGCTATGCTTAACAAACCTTCCCAAAGCAACAACAACAAAATTCTCCCTATTAAATTGTAGCTCTCATTTATATTTCTCTCCTTTAAATGACTCATAGCCTGAGCTGATTTAGGGGTTTTCCCTGCACTTACTAAATAAGTAGGAGCACTTCTAGTTCTATACAGGTCTTTTCCTTACAACCATTAGGTCTCTGAGAATAGATTTAACATCTTATTTTTCTTTGCATCCCCAATAAGACCTTTTTGTAATTTATATATAATCCATACCAAGACTAATCCAAAAGAATGTGAAGTGGTTCATCTTATTAAGATACAAAAATAAGGAGTGCCTGCGTGGCTCTGTCAGTTAAGCACCCGACTCTTGATTTTGGCTCAGGTCATTATCTCAGGGTTGTGAGATCAAGCCCCACATTGGGCTCAAGCGCTCGGCGTGGAGCCTGCTTAAGATTCTCTCTCTCCCTCTGCCCCTCCCTTCACCCTCTAAAAAAAAAAAAAGATAAAAAGTAAAACATTTTTTTTTTTTTAAATTTTATTTATTTATTTGACAGAGAGAGCACAAGTACGCAGAGCAGTAGGTGGAGGGAGAGGGAGAAGCAGGCTCCCCACCGAGCAGGGAGCCTGATGCAGGGCTCGATCCCAGGACCCTGAGATCGTGACCTGAGCTGAAGGTAGAGGCTTTAACCCACTGAGCCACCCAGGCGCCCCTAAAGTAAAACAGTTTAAAATAAAAATAAATAAAAAACAGTTGGGACATGAGCTCCAAATCAAATAATCAAAATTCAGGTCCTATACCTACCACACATCTATCATATAATTAATGGCAAGTTACAACCTCTCTGCCAGCTTGTTCATCTGTAAGTAAAGATACATACAATGCCATCTCTCTCAGAGAGACAGTAAGCCACAGAAGTTAACAGAACTAGCTGTCCAGCCAGGCACTACTGGCTTAATTCCAATCTGAGCTGCATCACATATTAACTGTGTGATCTTGGGCACCTCACATAACCTCTTTGGGTCTTAGTGTCTTCATCTATTTCAAATGGTGATAACACTACTTTTATAGCTGATATAAGAGTTAAGTGAAATAATACACGTAAAGGATTTAGCACCATGTCAGTCACACAG
>CM052884.1:48427116-48459217 GCA_028534135.1 Potos flavus | reverse complement strand
GAAGGGAATATATTAAAAACCTTGTCATTTGTGGAGAAATCTTGAGACAGTTTAAGAATTTCCAAATTTACGTATGTCACTAACTGTAAGTAGGAGACGTTCCTTAGCTAAGTAAATCACTCTCACCCACCACTGCCTCATCAAATGCTTTTCAAATGCTCACCTCAGGAAAAAGAAATTACAACAGGTCGTGGACCTTTGAGACTGCTCAAGAACAGCCAGAGCTGCATATAGTGAGTTCATCCAAAGTGAAATGTCTAAAACAAAGTCCCAGTTTATAAAGAGTAATAAGGCAGAGTTGATTATCCAGCTGCTGTCCAGGGTCCCCACAGCTCATCGTTGTAGAGGGAGCACATCTACAGTGATATTGATGGAAATAAAAATTAAATCCTCAAATCTAGAATTCTATGCTTTCTAAAACCTAGCCCCAATCTCCACTCTCTAGCAGTCCCCTCTCCTCGACAATGCTCTAGGCAAATCACACAGGCACTTGGCTTTCCAACTTTGAAGAGGAAGAGAGGTGTATGTTTACGTTTCTCCACAAATCCTGTGCCATCCCTGTAAATGCAAATCCTAACCATCCTTCAGGCCTGGCTCCCAACTCCAAGAGGCTTTCTTTAAAAAGCACACATTAAAGTGATCTGTCCTATTCAAGGAGCTATAGTGTCACTCAATCTCATTTGCTGAACCAAATCAGGAGAACCTCTGAGTTAAGTGGCCCAGGGGATTGTCCCCAGGTGGGGGGAAAAGCGGGGGAGAAAATGACAGCCATGTTTACATTGTTTTGTACAGTACTTATTGATTCAGGAAACAAACACAAAATTCTGAATAAAATGACTTAGAAACTAAAAGACAAATAGACAAATAAATAAAATAAAGTGATCTGTCCCTTCAGCTCCAAACCTTTTTCACCTTTTGTCCTCCGTGTTTCTTGCTGCCTTCCTCCCATTTCCCTTCACTTAATCCAACCTGTGCTCTGGCCACATCAGTCTAGTTGCTTCTCTCCAAGTGCAGCCAACACTCACTGCCTCTGGGGCTTGGCTCTGTCTGGGTCATTTTTCCCCTGTCAAAAGCATACCAGTCTGGTTATAGTTTACTAGAAAAAAGACTGCACAACTTGGACTCAGAATATCTGAGTTAGAATCCCAGCTCCACTGACTCCTAGCCAAGATCTCCATCCAGGCAACGCCTTCTCCGTATGTAAAATCAGATAATAACAAATCTGAGTATACTTAATTAACTTGGGCCCTCCGAAGAATAGAAAGGTACAAAAGGCATGATCTCTGCCATAAGAGCTTATGATTCTATGTGAGAAAACAGAAGGTTTTCTGTTTTGTTTCCCCCCTACCAGTGGAAAACTGGCCTGGAGTTAAGACATTAGAGTCTTGGTCTCACCTCTGCTATAAAATCTTGGAACCTGGGTAAATAGCTTCCCTTCATTGGGTCTCAGCTTTCTTGCTCTGCAAAATGAGCAGGGGTTAATCAGGGTTTTTTAAGGCCCTTAGTTTAGATATTTTGTGGAAAATAACCACAGTGCTAGCCCATTCATGAGGTGAGCCAAAAGGGCAGTCTGATAATGCCTAATGTAACCAGAAACAAACCGCTGGATTCAATGGAAGCTGCTCTGTGACTGGCAGATCCAATGGAACCTCAAAGGGGAGGTGGGAAAGTTGAAGCCAAATGATGAAAGTATTCTGCTGCTAGGTGGTCATAGCTAATAACAGGAACACTTCTCATTCACAGGAAGCTCTGCATAAACTCTTCATTCAGGTCCCAAGGTCCCTGCCCACACAAAGGAGCCTTGCTGCCTAGAAAAGAGGTACCAGTCAGGAGCCTCGTGGGATAGACAATGCATAAAGTCAAATGGGGCACAGCCTATTGTGCCCAAAGCTGAGGACACATCTACAGCCTTCCCGGTCATCAAGTTTTCTCTTGCCAGAGCAGGTAATGGGAGCAAAAGAATGTTGAATTTCAGATGCTGAATTTTTCAAAGTATGTACCGAATCTCAAGTCCTTTCAGTCAAAAACACAGTTTTTGCCTTGTAGGACTTACAAATTTCAGAGAAATAGCAAAAAATTCTTATTGTAAGCATCAGAAATAGTACAATTTTTGCCAATTGGTCAGATTCAGGTTTAAATCCCAGCAACTACTTATCTACCTGATTGTGCGCAAGTTATTTAACACCGAGTGTTAGTTTCCACATCCATAATAGTGTGACTAAGAATCTCCAACTCACAGAGCTGGCCTGATAATTAAATGAGATAAATATGAAGCACGCTGCAGTCATTCAGTGTGAATTTCTCCTTCCTTTCTGCTCCCATACCATACTGTATTTGCTTCTAATATAGCACGAACCCCACTTTTTTTGTTATGTTAGTCACCATACAGTACATCATTAGTTTTTGATGAAGTGTTCCATGATTCCATGCATATAACACCCAGTAGCACTAACCCCACTTTATTATCCTTATATATCTCCATAAACAGACATGATTCCTGCCCTCACGGAGTTTATTGCCCAGTGGCGAAGACCAATATGGAATAAATAATGTGTGTGTGTGTGTATGTACATTTATATATGTATTTGTATATTTATATACTCTATATATCTAGCTCTGCCATGAGATTGTGAACAGCTTGAGAGCAGGGACAGTATTTTCATCCATATTGGACATCTCCTAAAACAGTGCCTGGCACACAGTAGGGGCCTTAGGAAATTGGATGAATGTGCCTGACATGTGTTTAGTCCTATGCTAGGTGCTATAAAGGGAACAAAATAATGATCGCAATAAGGTTAAACATAATAAAACATAACAAATACATAGCATTTACTGTGTTTCAGACACAATTCTAAAGCCTTTAAATTAACTCCTTTCCTGCTCCCATATCACACTTTCAACAACCTGATGAGGTAGATATTACTGTACCCACTTTGTGATGAGAAAACTGAGGCACAGAAAGGTTAAATAACTTGCCCAAATCTGGAACAGGCAAATCCACAGAGAAAGAAAGTACGTTAGTGTTTGCCAGGGGCAATTCACCTCCAGGTCTGTGCCTAGCAATAAATGTCTACTGAGTCTATGAATGTATCAATGGGCCTCTGGTACTTTAAAGAGTAAGAATGTCTGCATGGTAGAAAACCCTTCATTCATTCATCCAGAAATATTTATTAAGTGCCTTCTGTGTACCTGGCAATGAATAAACAGACATGATTCCTGCCCTCATGGAGTTTATTGCCCAGTGGGGAAGACTGATATGGAATAAATAATTACAAGTATACTAATAAATTACTTTTTTTAAAAAATACGGATTGCCATGGGAGCTTAGAAGACACAAGAGCATGCACGCACAGAAAATTTAGATTTTAAGGCACCTTTAAGGACACTGACTCCACATACTTCCCCCCCCCCCCCCGAGAGGGAGAGGAGGGTAAAGGGCAGAAGGAGAGGGAGAGAGAGAATCCAAGCAGGCTCCACACCAAGCACAGCGCCCAGCGCAGGGCTCAATCCCATTACCCCAAGATCATGACTGGAGCCAAAATCAAGAGTCAGATGCTTAACCACCTGAGCTACCCAGGCACCCCATATACTTTTCTTTCTTAAGCAGTTGAGTAGTAAATAGTCTCTCCCCATCCCAATCTCTGCACCTCACCCTCGAGCAGGTAGTCTAGAACCCAGGCCACCTCATTACTACAGGCTATTGCTCTTTTTGCTATTTCAATTCAAAGTTGTCTTTTTTTTTAAGATTTTATTTATTTATTTGACAGAGAGAGAGATCACAAGTAGGCAGAGAGGCAGGCAGAGAGAGAGGAGAAAGCAGGCTCCCCACTGAGCAGAGCCTGATGCGGGGCTCAATCCCAGGACCCTGAGATCATGACCTGAGCCGAAGGCAGAGGCATAACCCACTGAGCCACCCAGGCACCCCTCAATTCAAAGATTTCTAAATTCAATAGAAATAGATGCTATATATTAACAGTTAAAAGACACGATTTATTTAGGGAGGAAAAGTCTTATATAGGTCATGATGGATTGTGCCTGCCCATTATTAGTTCTCTGAGAGTACATTTCTTCAGAAATAAATATTTCTGTCCCTAAAGAAGATCAGGGAAACACATAAGTATCTTACATACTGCACAAACTTGGTTTTGGCTCAGGGATACAAATAATTTTTTTGAAATACCTAATATCACCTTGAGTGTTTTTGAACATGAAGGCAGACACTAACACTTCAACATGATATAGGAAGTATACACCACTCATGTTAGAGTCAATTACGTATTAGAAGATTTGGAACCATTGCTTTCAGCATGGGTCATAACTTAATAATAAATGCCTATAAAAAAAAGCAGTGGGTCTTAGGAAACTAGAAAAAGAAGAGCAAAATAAATGCAAAATAATCAGAAGAAATAATAATAATTAGAGCAGAAATCACCAAAATTGAAAACAGGAAATCAATAAAGAGTATCAATGAAACCAAAAGCTGGTTCTTTAAAAAGAACAATAAAATTGATACTAAGAAAAAAAGAGAGAAGACACAAAAGACTAATATCAGAAATGAAAGAGAGGACACATCATTACAGATACCCTGGAAATCCAGAGGATAATGAAAAATACTATAAACAATTCTAGATGAAAAGAACAATTCCCTGAAAGACACCATCTGCCAAAACTCACACAAGAAGAAACAGATGATCTGAACAGACCTCTATCTATAAAAGAAATCAAACCGATAATCAATAGTCTTCTAAAACAGAAAGCAGCAGGCCAGGATGGATTCACAGGATGGGGGTGAATTCTACCAAACATTTAAGGAAACAATTATACCAATTCTCTGCAATGTCTTTCAGAGGATAGAGGCAGAGGGAATACTTCCTAACTCATTCTGTGAGACCAGCATTACCCTAATACCAAAACTAGACAGAGATATTACAAGAAAACTACAGACCAATCTCTCTCATGAACACAGATGCAAAAATCTTCAACAAAATATTAGCAAACGAATTCTTAAAGAGTATAAAAAGAATTATACACCATGACCAAGAGGGATTTGTCCCAAGTATGCAAGGCTGGTTCAACACTCAAAAATCAATCAAGATAATCCATCATATCAACAGACTAAAAAGAAAAATTACATGATCATATCAACAGGTGCAGAAAAAGCATTTAACAAAATACAACACCCATTCATGATAAAAATTTTCAAAAAACTAGTAAGATAGGGGAACTGTCTCAACTTAATAAAGGCTGTCTATGAGGTGCCTGGGTGGCTCAGTCAACTGAGCATCAGACTCTTGATTTTGGCTCAGGTCATGATCTCAGGGTCATGAGGTAGAGCCCCATGTCAGGCTCCACACTGGGCATGGAGTCTGCTCAAGATTCTCTCTTTTTCCCTCTGTCCCTCCCCACCCCTCACACACATACTCTCTGTCTCTAAATAAATAAGTAAATACTGCCTACAAAAAACTACAGCTAAAACACTGTATAGTGAGAAATTCCAACTTTTCCCACTAAGATCAGCAACAAGGCAATGATGTCCCTCTAGAAAATTTCAAACATATTAGAAGTCCTTGACGATTCAATAAGGCAAGAAAAAGGAAATCAAAGGTATACAGATCAGGAAGGAAAACATAAAATTGACTTTGTTCACAGATGAAATGATCATCTATGCAGAAAATCCAAAAGAATGAACAACAACAACAACAAACTCCTGAAACTAATATGTAGTCATAGCAAGGTTGTAGGATACAACAAAGTTGCATAAGTAAATTGCATATTAACAAAGAGGAAGTGGAATCTGAAATTAAAAATACAATACCATCTACATCAGCACCCCTAAAAAGGAAATATTTATGTATAAATCTAACAAAATATATATAAGATCTACTTAAGGAAAACTACAAAAGTCTGATGAATGTAATAAAAGAACTAAATAAGTGGATATTCCATGTTCCTGGATAGAAAGACTCAATATTGTCAGGATGTCAGTGGAACCCAACTTGATCTATAGATTCAATACAATACAAATAAAAATCCCAGCAAGTTATCCTATGGATAGCAACAAACTGATTCTAAATTTTATATGGAGGGGCAAAAGACCCAGACTAGCCAATACAACACTGAATAGCCAATACAACACAGTAGTTGCAGGACTGATGCCACCTGATGTCAAGACTTACTATAAAGCTACAGTAATCATCAAAGTGTAGTACTGGTGGAAGAATTGACAAATAGAACAATGAAACAGAATAGACAGTCCAGGAATAAAGCCACATAAGGCAATACAATGGAGCAAAGACAGTCTCTCAACAAATGGTGCAGAAAAACTAGGCATCCATATGTAAAATCATCATCATCATCATCATCATCATCATCATCTAGATAGGGCGCCTGGGTGGCTCAGTCATTAAGTATCTGCCTTTGGCTCAGGTCATGATCCTGGGGTCCTGGGATCGAGCCCCACATCGGGCTCCCTGCTCGGCGGGAAGCCTGCTTTCTCCCTCTCCAACTCCTCCTGCTTGTGTTCCCTCTCTCTGTCAAATAAATAAATAAAAATCTTTAAAAAATAATAATAATCTAGATACAGACCTTACACCTTTCACAGAAATTAACAGAAAATGGACCACAGACTTACATGTAAAACACAAAAGTATACAACTCCTAGAAGAGAACACAGAAGAAAACCTAGATGATCTTGGGTATGGTGATGATTTTTTAGCTACAAAATCAAAGATACGACCCATTAAAAAAACTGATAAGCTGAACTTCCATTAAAATTAAAACTGCTGCTCTACAAAAGACAGTATGAAAAGAATCAGAAGACAAGTCACCAGCAGTGAGTTATCTCAACTGATTGTTCACAGAAGACAAGCCACAGATTGGGAAAAAATATTTGTAAAAGACATATCTGATAAAGGACTGCTGTCCAAAATATACAAAGAACTCTTAAAATTCAAGAATAACAAAACAAACAACCCAATAGGGGTGCCTGAGTGGCTCAGTTAGTTAAGCATCTGATTCTTGATCATTTCAGGATCGTGAGATCGGGCTCCACACCGGGCATGGAGCCTGCTTAAGATTCTTTCTTTTCCTCTTCTTCTTCTCCCCCGCCCCACAAATCTCCACTCACACACAGGTACACAAGCTCACTCTCTCTGAAAAAAAAAAAAAGAAAAAAAAGGTAAATAAATAAAATTAAAAATTAAAAAAAATTTAAATGACCCAAAGACCTTAACAGACACCTTGCCAAAGAAGATATACAGGTAGCAAGTAAGCAAATGAAAAGATACCTCACATCATAAGTCATCAGGGAAATGCAAATTAAAACAATAATGAGATAGTACTACACAATTATTAGAGTGGCCAAAATCTAAAACACTGACAATACCAAATGCTGACAATGATGTACAGCAACAGGAAGTCTCATACATTTCTGGTGGGAATGTAAAAGAGTACAGACACTTTGGAAGACAGTTTGGCAGTTTCCTTCAAAACTAAACATATTCTTACCATGTGATCCAGCATCACACTCCTTAGTATTTATTCAAAGGAGCTGAAAATGTATGTCCACACAAAAACCTACAAAAGGATATTTATAGGTAGCTTTATTCATAACTGCCAAAACTTCAAAGAAACCAAAATGTCCTCCAATACATGAATAAATAAATCGTAGTACATTCAGACAATGGACTATCATTCAGTGCTAAAAAGAAATGAGCTATGAAAAGACATGGATGAAACTTAAATGCATATTACTAAGTGAAAGAAGCCTATCATAAAAGGCTACATACTGTATGATTCCAACAATATGACATTCTGGAGAAGGCAAAACTAATTAAAATTAAAATTAAAATTAAAATTAAAATTAGTGGTTGCCAGAGGTTAAGGGGGATTAGACCTGGTGAGGGCAGTGAAATACTCTGTATGATATAATGACAGATATGTCATTATATATTTGTCCAAACCCAAGAATATACAACACAAAGAGTGAACTCTAAGGGAAACTATGGACTTTACATGATTACAATGTATCAATATAATTTCACCTTTGGCAAAAAATGTACCATTCTTATAAGTGATTGGTAAAGGAGGAAGCTATCCATGAGTGAGGACAGGGGGTATACGGGAAATCTCTGAACCTCTCTCTCAAATTTAGTTGTAAACCTGAAACTATTCTAAGAAAATAAAGTCTTAAAAATTTTTTTAAGTGGAGTTAGGGGAAAGAGTGGGGAGTCCCAGTGATTCCACTTACTGGCTATGTGCTTCGGGGGCAGGAGCAAAGGCTATCTAGTTCACTCTTGTATTCTCAGTGTCTAATACAATGTCTACGTCTTGGCACATAGTAGTACTCAAAACACATTTGTTGAAAGCCTGATTGAATAAAGGAACTGCTTAAATTTTTTGATAGGTTTTCTTTTGCTATCACTAGTAAGTGACAGAACCAGGATATGAACTCTGCCTCTCTATACTCCAGGGCTGTCTATCCAGGGATTTTAGACAGCAGTAGTATACATGCCTACAATAAAGCTGTATCCAGGGGCACCTGGGTGGCTCAGTGGCTTAAAGCCTCTGCCTTCGGCTCGGGTCGTGATCTCAGGGTCCTAGGATCAAGCCCCGGTCCTGGGATGCTCGGCTCTGATCGGCCCGCATCGGGCTCTCTGCTTCCCCCTTTCTCTCTGCCTGCCTCTCTGCCTACTTGTGATCTCTCTCTGTCGAATAAATAAATAAAATCTTTTTAAAAAATAAATAAAGCTGTATCCATTTCTCAGAAAAGATTATCAAGTACCCAGCTAGGAACAATGTCCTCGTGACAGATTACCCAAAGACTGTCACACCACCACCAAGAGGTAAAGCTAATTCTCCTCCTCGTGAATCTGAGCTCGACTGACCCAACCAATAGTATGCAGCAGAAGTAATGCTATGTGGCTTCCAAAGCTAAGTCAAAAATGGCCTTTCAGCTTTTGCCTGGTTCTCCTGGATACTCCCTAGAAAGCATCCTTCACTCATCTTTCATTCAAGCTTCCAACAAATATTTATTACGAATTCCTACTATATAGCAGACCCTAGACATTGTTTTAGGCACTGAGAATGCAACAGTGAACCACTCAACCACTGCCCCTGGTCCTCATAGAGTTTATACTCTAAAGGAGGAAAGAGATGAAGGGCAAGTAGGACAGAAGAATACATCCTATAATTACACCTTGCAAGAGATGCTCATAAAAAAGCAAACAGAGATTTTCTTGAGACTGGCAAGTCAAGAAAGGACACTCCAAGGTGGTAACATTTAAACAAGCCGTAACAGAAGTGCTGTTAGCCACAGGGTTAGCTATTAGGGAAAGGAACAGCATGGACAAAGGCACTGAGGCAGAGAAGCATCCAACATGCTCTCAGAGGAACCGAGAGACAATGAGTGTGCCTGGAACAGAATGAACACAGTGGTGAATGCAGAAGGACCAGAGGATAGATTTTTGAAGCAATAGTGGTAGAGTTAATCATAGATCAGTGAGAATAGCATAACAATAAACTCACCTCTTAAATTATAATTTAAATATTATTTTAAAGCCAGCTTTATACAACTTCAGATATAAAACACAAGAACTCAAGGAATAAGTGCTGATAATGAATACTGTATAACTAGGTATAGACACACAGCAAGCACACTATGCAAAAATGGGAATGTTTCCAAGACAAAGGAACATATGGTTTGAAGGCCTTCCTGTAATTAACCTCTTTAGAATTTCAGGACACAGAAAGACAGAACTGACTTTCTCATTGACTCATTAATGGTGCATTTCATAAATCATACCTGATTTGACCTAGTTTCTTTAGCAGTCGTCTCAAAATGTTTTTCGGAACTATAATTCATAAATGGGGAGGATGATCAAGCCTGTCACCAAAGGATGCCCTGTCTAAAAAGAAACAGTCCCTTTACAGAATTCAGAACATCAAAGAGGCTCCCTACATATCCTGCCCAAAGGCTTTGTCCTCTTACCAGGTGTCAAGCCCATGAAAAAGAAGAGATGGGCTTACACATTATTTCACACTACTGTCAAACACGTGTTCCTGCACCCAAAGACAACTAAAATAAAAAGCTGAAAAAACCATTACTGGCAATGGTTCCCACAAAACCACCTCACAAGCCTGAGACCTCAGCAAATACTACCTTAACAGTAAGGTCTTTTGGTCTAGAAGACTGTTTCTTAAATTGGTTGAAACCATTAAGTTCCAAGTTACAAATGAGCTGGTAAAATTTTATTATGGTAGTTATTATTTTAATAATAAGATGGATTTTAGTCTTATAATTTGAAGGGGTTGGTGGCTTTTTCTGCACGTGCAACCTAGCCTATTTTTGTGGCTCTCAGTAGGGGCCATAAAAGAAAGAGCCTTTTGGCTCCCTCTCCAAGAACAGTCTGAATAACAGGATAGGGACTCTCTACTCTTGTCTGGCCTGTTGTTGCAATGCCTGTGGAACTCTCTGAAGGCATTGCTCCTCAGGGACAAGAACGCTGAGACACACCCACCCCTAACCACCTTGTGATCATGAACACTTGACCAGGCTAAAGAACCCTCCCGTTTCCTCTCCACTGAACCCAGGGCAAGAGATAAAAATAAAGCTCTGCTCTTGTTTTTGCTGATATCTGGTCATGACATTTGCTCTGCTGGCAAATGACAGCTCTTATTTTCATCTTCAGAACTAGGAAATCAGTCTTTAACAAACACAACGCAGCCTCACCAGTAAGCAAAGAAAACCAAAGGAGCTTGCAGCTAATGCCCGTGGACGAGAATGCTTTAATGGTAATAGCAATGAAAAGGGGATAACCTAGTATTTGAAGTAAACCACTAGGGCACTGACTCACGCTGAAGCCTTCACCTTAGGTTGAATCTTGTAGATGACACCTGAGGGCAAAGAATGATTCTCCAGCACTAGACAACAGGATTCCTCACTGAGAATAAAATTCTCACATATGATGGATGAGCAATAAGTCATTTGCAGAAATGACCCAAAGAACTACCTGGAGCACAGGAAATTTAGGAGCACTAGAGTCTAACGAAGATGCCAAAGAGGGAATTCTCAAAGAAGCTAAAATTGCAGCTTAGAAAAGAAGGAAACCTATCTTGCTAAAGGAGGGGGATAAAAACAAAGAAAGTAGTGGATAAACAGCTTGCATTCAAGTTCTCTGATTCCCATGCCTAGGCTGTGAATCCCCTCTTTAATGACAGGACTATTTTGTCTGGGGACAACAACTGATTTTTAAACATAAATTATCTCTCTCTCTCTTTCTCCATGCAATTCCTATAAAAGGGCTATCCCTAGTCCAACAAAAGGGAAAACAAAACACAACAAAGCTGTCAAGTCGGCCTTCAGAAAGTAGTTTTATGGTAATTTATTACCCCAGCATCAGCTACCCAGGAACTGGGTCATTAGGACTCTTGCTTGCTGTGTCAGGCACTTCACAGTGTCCCAGATGCAGAGGCTGTAACGACCAATATAAAAAATATCGAGAAGGCCCTGTTGGAAGCACAAGTATTCACTTGTATGAACATCACCAGCAAACACTCCAAGGCAGGCTGGAGCACTGGTGAGAGTCAGAGAGCCAGAGTTGGAATCTCAACTTCTGTATATATTAATTCTAAAACCTAGGACCCCTAATTCTCTAGGCCTTATTTCTAAGTATGGTAATAGCCCTTTACTTCCTATGTATGTAGTACTACAAAGCTTATAACCAAAAAGCAGCAGCCCCCTACCTTACTCCTGATTTTCCCCTTCTTTTCCCTTCCCAAGGGTAATCGCTTTCAATTTTTAGCTCTTTCTCTTGGCATTTATCTATTTATTTCCCAAAAAAAAACCCATGCTTATTTACTGGTTATTTATTTAATCGGGGGGGGGGGGGCTGTCAATTTTAGTCACTATTATTTTTCTTTATAATATGATCATCACCCCCACAACTATCCATACATATGTATACACACTACCCCTTCCACTAACATAGTCACATCACAATTTTTAGTTAATATTTAAGATTTACCCATACCATGGAATAATACTCAGCAGTCAAAAGGAATAAACTATTGATATACACAACCACTTGGATAGATTCAAGGGCACTATGCTGAGTGAAAAAAAAGGCCATACACTGTATGATTCCAATTATATATTTATCTTGAAATGACAAAATTACACAGATGGAAAATAAATTAGTGGTTACCAAGAGTCGGGGGGTTGTGGGTGCTATGACTATAAAGGGATACCAGGAGGGAAATCTTTGGAGTGACGGAATATTCTGTATCTTCACTGCAGTGGTGGCTACCCAAATCTACATGTGATAAAATGGCACAGAACTATGAACACACATTGCACCAACATCATTTTCCTGGTTTCGAACCTGTATTATAGTTATATAATATCTAACCATTGGGGGAAACTGGATAAAGGGTATATAAACCTCTCTGTACTATCTTTGCAACTACCTATAAATCTATAATTATTTCAAAATAAAATGCTTTTAAAAATTTATAGTCAAGGTTTACATTATTAAAATGATTTTCACAGCTAAGCCACATAATGCATTATGACTGCATTGCCTTTCTTGGACGACTAGAATTCTAGCTTTTTCTGGTATTAATAGTTGCCTCAGTTTTAATTTGCTTGTTTTTAATGTCCTTTTCCCCACTTCAGCTCCAAATACTCTAAAATAACATTAAAGCTCCTTTTTATATGGTCAAAAATAACAGATAAAATATTGGTTGCATTTTACCTTTACTTTAAAACATCCCTTTTGGCGACTTCCACCCTCTGGTTCCAATCTGGTAACTCTAGTCTCCAGGCCTCCTGAATAACTGTGGTCCTGGAATATCTCTTTACCACCATTCTGGGATTTCAACTCACTTTTCTCTTTTATATTGGATTCCCTTGTTTCCTGAATCCATGCCTTCCTTTTTCTCTTCCATCCCATTATGATATATCAAACTACCAAGTTTCCTGAGATAGCACACATAGGAAATAAATCTTCTGAGATGCCGCATTTCTGAAAAGATCTTTTGGGTTTTTTCTACCTTCATATCTGATAGTTACTTTTGACTGGGTTCAGAATTCTTGGTGGAAAATCATTTCCTCTCAGAACATAAGTCATTCTTTCACTTTCTTCTAGCTTCCCATATTGCTTTTGAGAAATTCAATGCCTTTGTGTATGACCTGTTAATTCTCTCTTGAAGCTTTTACAATATTCTCATTCTACCCAGTGTTTTGAAATTTCATGATGATGTATTTTTTTTTTTTAATTCGTTGTACTGAGCATACTTGATGGGGTTTTCAATCTAAACATATGTATGTTTAAGTTTTAGGAAATTGTATTGTTTCTTTGATAATTTCCTTCACCCTATGATCCAACACCTAACTATTAGGAGATCCAGAGATCTAAAGGGAAGAAACTAGAGAAACAGGAGAGAAGAAAATCATAAAAAATAATTAAATCAATTCTTTTGAATTTAAATAACTTTTACATTTAAATAAATTTTAAACTGATCTTCTATCTTATTTCCTTCATCATCTCCTCTTTCCTACTTCTTTGTTTTTATTCTTTATTTCCGATATATTTTTAAGTGTTGAAAGTTCTTTCTTGTTCTCAGGCTATTCCTTTTTTATAATAGGATGTTATTCTTGTTTCACAGAGGCAGTATCTCCTCTGAGTTTTTTTCAAATTTTCTTTTGCTCCCTACATTGTCTCTCTTGTGCTCTCCACCCACCCCCCCTTTTTCGGAGATACAGTTCATTTCATCTGCTCATTTTCATTCTGTTATTCATGTTACAGGTGTTTTTTGTTTTTTTTCCCCAAATATCAGGTGATCATTGCCTATTCTTTCATATTTAAGAGTAAGGAACATACGGATACACTGTACGAGTTGTAAGGCATGTTAACTTCTAGGCTTCACCGTAAAAAGAGAAAATAACAAACCAATATTTTATTGGGGAGGCCCTCAACATCTGTGAGTCAGTTTCTCAGAGAGGAATCTTCCAATTTCCCACCAGAGGAGAACAAGCCTGGTTACCTATATGTCTGGGAGCTAGTAACTGGATGAAGATCTTCACTTAATCTCTGGTTTCAGAATGTCACCACTCTTTTTCTCTCGTCTATGTGTGATATTCCCAAGTCCAGAGCCTCCCTGATTTTATTTCCCTAGAGAATAAACCTCCAATGTTCTGCTGAAATAGCAAAAAGATCTGGGGTTTTAACTGTTCCTTCTATAACCTTCGAACTCTTGTTTTCAGCTCCACCTGTCAGCCTAACATTTAAGATGCTGAGAACCTCTGATATCTAGAGCTTTCTTGGGTTCCATACCACAAATGGCTTTCTTTGTTCATATTCACATTCCTTCTGCAGCCTCAATGTTCCGCCTTCCCTAATCCACTAAATCATTCACCACTTGTGCCTCTTTTCCATGCTCTCCTGTTCTCTTAGCCTTTCTGAGTTAATACTACTTTTATTCTATTTCCATGGAGTTTTTAAAAGGAGGTAAGATGTACATGCTCAATTCACCTTATTTTAATCATAAGCCCCTTCATGAAGATCTTGAGAGAACAAAAGATAGAAAGAATATGAAAGTTCTTTTTAAACTTGTAAATGTTCAGTAGTAGTATTAGACATAGGGGTGGATGCTATTTTTAAATAGTTATTCCAATATAAAGGACTTTTCTCTCTGGTGTTCTAGAGAAGTACCAAGTTTCATAAATAAAATGGCAAAAGTATTTGCAGTCTACATATCAAAAGATGAATACCTTTAATATACAAAGAGTCCCCCTCTCCAAACTGATTAGACACAAAGAACCTAGCAGAGAATATGCAATAAATGACATACAATTTACAGAACTATAAATGGCCAACAAATATGAAAAAATATTGAACTGGTCTAAAACAATGAGGTTTTTTTCTCTCAAGGAGCATAGCAAAAGCTGTAGAGAGTGATAATATCCAGTGTTGACAAGGTATGACGATGTTTCCAGTGATAATCAAAAATCTAAAAATAAAAGGGCCTTCTTGTTCCTGAGTATCTTTTTTTTTAAAGATTTTTTCTTTTCTTTTTTTTTTTTTATTATTTATTTTAGAAAGAGCAACAAAGATAGAGAGAGAGCACAAGCAGGGAGGAGAGGGAGGAGCAGGGAGCCCTACACGGGGCTCGATCCCAGGACTCTGGGATCATGACCTGAGCTGAAGGCAGATGCTTAACTAAGCCACCCAGGCGCCCCGTGAAAGAGTATTCTTAAAAATAAACTGCTTATTGTTCACTAAACATCCTATAAAAGAAACAGTGAATTTTCCCAAAGAACTACAGAAAAAGAATTAAAAAGAAATGTAGGTTCTGGTTTTACCACAGGACTTTAAACAAGTCCTCTAATCTCTGTTTCAGCTTTGAACATCTCTGAAAATCCTATAACTCTGAGAAAAAGAGAAATGAAACCCTTGATCTGAAACTCTTGGAATTCAAACTTGTCAGAGTCTCTTGCCTGAAGAGGCTAAGCAGATCAGAGGCCGGCTTTGTAGAGACATCCAGTTTACTGTTCTGTAAAACATTTTTTACTGGCCAACCCTCCTTCTTGGCTTATACCAAAGAAATAGCAAAATAATGGCATGACCATACCTCTTTAAAGGCCTCTGACAAACCCTCCCTTAGTCTTGCGTACAAAACAATGAACCTAGAAATACAAGCTAGTGGAAGTTTTGAACCACAACCCAGTCTTTGTACTCCACTTTCTCTATAGAGAGCAACTTGGAATAGCAACAGCAGGACTATAGCTTGGGAAGGAAACTCTCAGGGGAAACAACTCCACAGTTCTGTCTGGAGACTGGTAGAAAAAGGAATACCAACAGATCAAGCAAAAACAATTCCTAAAGGAAATTACAAGACCTCCCCCACTGCAAGAATTAATGAGTATTTATTAAGCCCTGATCCATCCCATAGGAACTATCATATCCCCAGAGATCTTTTTCCTTCAGATCTCCTAAGAACAGACATAGCCACTATACAGCACTTAGCATAGGCAAATACTGTGTTGGGAACTCCACTAGACATTTTCATTTACATTAGCCAATTTCTTTCTCAAACGAAACCTATTCTTGAAGAATTACTAGCTCCATTTTACAGATAAATAAATTCAGAACTTAGAGAAATTAAGAGATTTACCCCAAATTATGGATCATTATTACTGCCATTATTATTTATCATTATTCCCATTTTAGTGAAAAGGAAACAGGCTGAGACGGGATAAATAACTATTAAGTTGTTACGTAGCAGAGTGGGGTTTTGCCCAGGTGACAGTGCTATTACAGCTCATGCTAATTCCACTACATCGCTTTTCCTGTTCGATGCTAAACCACAAAATGAAAGTAAGATTTCAACTCTAATGAGTATGCAGTTAAAAATAAATGACATGTGCAGACTCTTTCTTCAGTTCCTGCCAAAGAATAAATGTCATCACTTCTGAAAAGCAGTTAAGCAGGAGCATTTACTGCCAGGAAAATCAAAGGGTAACTATCCTAAGATTCCCTAGTCAATGGTAGTACCAAAAGAAATGAGGAAAAGGTGACATTGGCCCAAGGGCTTCTCACTGTCATGATGAAAGCACACTCTCATGTCAACAATCAGTGGCCATCCCAGTGGATAATCACAAAATAACTAGCTGAATAATCTGATTATCAAATCCTGACATTATTGGTCGCTTCCAATGCTCTTAACGGAAAGCTCTTTTTGTAAGAGTATCTCTCCCAGGCCATATGCAATACTCTGACCCTTTAAGCAATGAGACAGGCATCAGGGTCCCCAACTTTGCCTGGCTGATGACCAAAGAAAGGAATTATTTAGACTCTCAAATCTAAATAATTTACCTAAAGGCTTTACATGTCCTGGCTCAGAAGCAACAAACACATCAACCTCATAAATTTTGCTTCCTAATAATTAAGTGGTCTATCTAGTTTCAGGAAAAGGAAAGAAACTTGTAGGAGCAAAAGAAAAGAAGCTTAATGCAAAGAATGCATCAGAACTCTTTTGTGAGCTGCTAGTGTGGGATTTGAAAAAAGAATACCCTGCTGCCAGACAGCAAATGCTTCACAAATTGGGTATCTGAAGCTCAGGCTCAAACTGGCTTACTTAAAAGGCCAATTATTAGAAACACTATCATTGCAGCCTTGCAAGTGCTGCTATTTTGCTGTTGTTACTTGCCCAGTCCCAAATGACCAGAAAGAGAAATCAATTCCACAGATTTATATTGCCATCAGCTAAAAAAATTCTGTGCTTGTGCCATCATATGCTAGGACAAAGGGAGAGAGTGTTGCCCTGTTCAATTTTGTAACAATCAAACCTGAGCTCATATCCCAGCTTTGCAACTTACAGGCTGTATAACTTTGATCAAGTAACTCGATGTTCCTGAGCCTCAGTTTCTCCATCTGTAAATGGGGAAAATACAATGGGCTCTAGGGATGAAATGAACTAAATTGCACATGGCACATAATACACTAATCTCCTTGCCCTTCTGAGGAATATACTTACGTGTACAATAACTACCTCAGATTTCAGAGTGCCACCCTTTAGGAAAGGGGAGATGTTTAATTTTATAGAATGTATCAAAATTAACAGGAGAAATGTTCTGTCTTCACTAGCATCTAATGCAAGGTAGGCACAAGACAAATGGCATTTAATATGGTTTTAAATGCCAAGGAGGATGCTTAGCTCCAATTTCTTCCAAGATAATCAGACTTAAGCCAACCTCGAGAAAACCTAATTTTCCCTATCTTACAGTCTTTCCTTCATCCAAATAGTATTCACTGAGCAACTCTTTAGTGCCAGGCTCATTCTGGGGCAATGCAGACACAGAAACAAATATGACACTGTTCCAGCCCCTACCAAGCTCATGGTGCAATGAGGAAAATAAATACCAAAACAGATTATTACAAAATGGAAATTATTATTTACTTTACAGTTCCAAACCAATTATTCACTGCCCTGTTTTGTGATACGGGACTGGACTCTATAGGCTACATGTCTCCATTCCCAGTGGGTTCATGTCAGATTTTGCCAATAGAGGGTGCTGGAAGGAGACTACAAAGCTAAGAGAGAAAGGGATTTTTTCCCCCCAGTGTTTGGTTCTCCTACAAGTCAGCAAGTAGATCAGCAGGCACGGGGTCATGGTAGACTTCAACACAGTGGCTTTCCAGGTTCTGAGGCAAGCGACCTCCAGCCAGTTTCTTCTTCACCACGGCAACAATCTGCACATTCCTATGACAAGCATACACTCTCCTTTGAGGCCTGCATTTCAGCCTTGTCGCACTCTCTTTTCTTAAACTTTTAAGTTCCTTCCTCATTTGTTTTTCCTTCAGCCCCAGGGATGGTAACAGTTCTCAGCAGTTAACTACCTCTATTACACCTTAGAGTTTTCTCTTATCTCTTTTGTTTTCTTTTATCTCTTATTTCTTTTATCTCTTTTATCACTTTTAGTTAATGATTCTTTGTATTAAATTATACCTGTTCAAATTTCTGGTGTGGCCTCTATCTCTTCAACCAGACACTGAATGCTGTAAGTAGGATAAATGCTATGATACTGGTCATGGAGTCTAACCTCCATATTTGACAGATAAGAAAATTGAAGTTTTAAAGATGGGAAGTGACCTACCTGCCCAAGGTCACATGGTGGTAGAACTGGAATCAGAACTCCTGTATTCTGGCTCTCAATAAACAATAAGCATGTACCAAGCACCTATTCTGTGTCCAAGCTCTGTGTTGGCTGTTGCAAAAAAAAAAAAAGAGATGAACTATACCAAAATCCCTCCCCTTGGGGGGCTCACTACCTCGTTGTGGAGGCTGACAGTAAAAAAGAGAGAGTTCTAGGGCAGAGTGACAAGCCCCAAGACAAAAAGAAAAGGAATTACTAGCTCTGGAGGGTCAGAGAAGACTTCCTAGAGGATCTCACTGCACCACACCTTATTCCCTAACCTGAAGGCTTCCTGATTAGATGGTTAAACAACCTCCATATAAGCCTATAACCAAGGCTTAAGAAATACAAGTAACCAAACAATAAACCTCCACTCTAGGCATAATCAGAAATATCACTAATGGCAAATCCTTCTAGAATAGGAAGGAATATAGAAACACGTTACGGATGAATACTTGTCAGTATTAAGTGAGAAGAGAACTGCACTGGCTTACAAAGGGCAACAGGAGTTGGGATAAGACAAGTACCATCTATCAGCCTAGAAAGCTTTTTATTTTATTTTATTTTATTTTTAAGATTTTATTTATTTATTTGACAGAGAAAGAGATTACAAGTAGGCAGAGAGAGAGAGGGGGAAGCAGGCTCCCCGCTGAGCAGAGAGCCCGATGTGGGGCTCGATCTCAGGACCCTGAGATCATGACCCGAGCCGAAGGCAGAGGCTTTAACCCACTGAGTCACCCAGGCACCCCTAGAAAGCTTTTTAGAGGAATGTGTAATTGTACTAACTAAGCTCTGAAGAAACGCTAGCAAGATGAGAGGAGATGCAGCCAGTCTCAGAGAACATCTGTATATGAGCAAGAATACACCTAGTGAGCAGTTGCTGGCACAGCCTAAGAGGCCTTGATAGTCCTAGATCAAAGAGGAGGCCTAATTTACCTTACTCTCCAGTGCTAGCTGAATCAAGCTATACAGAATTGTTCTACTGAATTGTCTAGACAAACTCAGTCTTTAAGCCTTAGAATGAATGGATTTCAGAACCCTAACATTTCCTGATTCAATGATAAATCCCTCCTGGAGTCTAGAACGTTAGGCTGTACTAGAAACTCAGTAAGAAAAAAAAAAAAAAAAAAAAAAAAAAAAAAAAAAAAAAAAAAAAAAAAAAAAAAAAAAAAAAAAAGAAACTCAGTAAGGATTTCTGCTTGAGAGTTTAAGTATTTCCCTGTGCCAAACTGGCAATGCAACTATGTATCTTTAGTGTTTCCACTAAGGGAATTAAAGTTTGTTGCAAGTCCAAACACAACAGTTCTTTATCCTCCTCCTTTACATAAATTGGAAAAACAGACTGAGAATTCCAATCAGCTGAAACCTTCCCAGGGAAGAGGACTTGGCTGTTTACTAAGAGTTCAAATCATTGCTGTTAATATCCATGTGGCTGGCATATTTTCTCTTTTGGCAGTTCATTCAGACTGAGGGAGAAAGTATCATGCACTACAACCAGAGAGCAAGATTTGGAGTCAAAGGAAGAGAATAAGTCCCAGCTCTGTCACTCTTTATTTTGCCAGGTGACCTTGAACAAGTCATTTAAAAATCTCTAAGCTTCAAATTTCCCAGACAGGAAATAGAAAAAATATTACCTGTTCCCTAGGCTATCATAAGGATCAAATGAGGACTATTCTTTCTTGCACTGAACTTTAATCTTAGGAATTTGACCATCTCTGTAGAAGGCCACATACAGAGAAGACAGAACACTAGGGGTTGAGTCAGACAATCTGAGATTAGGCCCAGCTCTTCTACTCAATTATGTGATATGAACACGTAATTTAATCTCCCTGAACCTCAAATTGCCCTATATATATGAAACAGGAATAATGCTACCTGCTCTACTACCTTATAGAATTACTACAAACCTTAAAATAATAAGGAGATGATATGGATGAAGCCAATTTATTTGATAAGCCATGAAATTTTATTACAATACCTCACTTGTGTGGAATTCAGTAATCCAATAACCTTTTCTTCTTCACATGGAGAACTAAAATTACTATAAAAAGACCTCTTCAAAGCCAAAATAACTATCTTTAATTCTTCACACTTAACTGCTAGTAGAATCCCTAGGGCCTCATTTTTCCTTTAAAAACACATCTGATAAACTTAGTAATTTAAGAGTACCACCTACAGTAGGTAAGAAGTGACAAAGTAAGAAAGGAGAATAAACAGCAAGGAGAAAAGGCAGAAATAGAATTCCAAAACAACCACAAGATATAAAAAGCATAGTACTCACCAAAAAAAAGGCCCTTAGCTTTTGTTTTTGTTTTATACATCACCAGAGTATTTAGTATAGAATACAATAGTTCCCATGGGCATCAGTATAACACAAAAAGACAGGATAACTGATGTTTATAATGATGAACTTAAATCTCAAGAAAGATTAAATAATATTGTCTATCCTGAAGAGGGGGTATATAATGTATTTAGACCCCACTTTTGGACTTTTTATAAAGCATAATGTCATAAAAACAAAGAGAAATGAGAAGTGCAACAGCCACAAAATATTGAAAGCTAGAAAGCATGAGTTGTAGTAATTTGGGGGTGGAGTCTTTTGAGTTTTCCAAATAACGTATCATGTCATCTGCGAAGAGAGAGAGCTTGACTTCTTTTATTGAAAATAGCAATGTTAAAATAGCAATGTTAAGTGAAAAGAATATTGAGGACCTCTCTGCAGTTTTCCTCTCCCATTCAGCTTCCAGACCACTGGCAGCCAGGCCAGTAACATCTAGGAAGAAGACTAAGGACCGTTCCAGAGAATCTGACCAGCCCTAGTGGAAAGACTTAATATTACTGACATTGTAGGTACACCACAAATATTCCAGGCAGATCGTCACCCAGTGAGGTCCACAATCAGTAAACCCCACCCTAGTATTTAAACATTTCCAATCAGCTTTTTAGTATCCCATTTTAATATGAACAGACAACCAAGGATCACCAGATATTTTGGAAAAGCTCCAGGACAAAAAACAGAATTCAGATCCTATTTATATCAAATCTGAGGATCCAATGAAAAGTTATTTGAAAGAAAGCATAATTATAATAATGATGCTCTGTCAGTTACTTGTCAAAGGTTGTCAATTATTAAAAAAATCAGATCAGATGGACCTACATCATCAACCTGATAATAAATAGCTCTTTCCACACCTGATGGTTCATTTTACCAGTGGCTATTCACTTCCTCGGGGGTAGACGTATAATTAAAATATAATTTGCTAAGTCTGGCAAAATGCTATTTATATCTGTGTTTATTTTTCTAATTCTAAAGATACCTGTTGTGAATCAACCTACACATGAATGGGGTATCCCAATGAAGGCGCTAAAGTAAAGAAGTCAATGTGTCATAAAACATCAAGAGACCTTGTCCACTAATCACTGATGCTACAACATGTAGTTAGATTTTTGTACGTACAAAATTCTAGATGAACCTAGAGGAGGGAAGTCTCTTGTTCCATGGCACCTCACCTTCGGGAGTTAGGGAGAACTTCACAGAAAACATAGTTCTCGAGAGAAGTTTTAAAGAGCAGAAGTTTGTCAAGTAAAACAGAGAAATAAGAGGGGAAGTAAGGATAGCAGAAAGACTACCATGGGACAGAACATACATGAGGGCAGAGGGGATGAGAAGCTGTGGATGACAGTGTCACTGGAGCACAGGCAAGAGCAGTGGGAAATGAGGTAGGTAGAGATCAGATTAAGGAAGATCTTGTATGTCATAGAAGGAATCTGGACTCTAACCTAGAGGCAACTGAGAGCCAGTGAAGAGTTTTAATGGCCAATTAAGATGATCAGATTTGAATCTTGGAAAAGATCATTCTGATGATGATATTACAGATTTTGGGGGTGGGAAGGGAAAGGTGGTAGCTATAACCTTCCAAGCAATGTACTTACTGTTCCCAAAAGGCAGGTCTCACCCTTACAAAGGTTCTGCTCTCGGCTTACTGTGAAAGAGATTATTCTACCTCTAAGAGACCAATAGCTACCAGAGACACTTTAATGGTCCCCCTGAGGAAACCAGGATCCTAAGGCACTGCCAGGTTCTTTCTTTTCCCTCCTAAGGTCTTCTTTAAAGGCACAAAGAGTGGGTGCCTGGGTGGCTCAGTTGGTTTAGTGTCTGCCTTTGGCTCAGGTTATGATCTCAGGGTCCTGGGATGGAGCCCTGCATCGGAGCCTGCTTCTCCTTCTGCCTCTGCCACTCCCCTTGTTTATGCTCTCTCTCTCTCTCTCTCTCTCTCTCTCTGTCAAATAAATAAATAAAATCTTAAAAAAAAAAAAAGGCACAAATATTATGTTATGTCACCTTACCAGAGAATATCTCTCAGCCTGGTTTCAAGGAAGATATGCGTCTACCCCAAGTTCTTACCTTCCAATTCCCAATGACTGTTGCAAATTCCAGCCACTTCTCAAAGTTATGTTAAACACACACATACACACACACTATATGTGTCTGATTTCTTCACGTACATTCCTTAAGGAGATGGGAGGAAAGATGGAAGGGAATATTTAATGAGCTCCAACTTAAAACTTGATTTTTCCTGTAAGTTTTCATTTAATCCTCACCACAACCTTAAGCGAGGTAGATATTTATATTCCTACTTTTAGAAAAGATATTATCACTCAGAGATTAAATGATATACCCAAAATCACAGAGCCAGTGTAAAGCAAAGCTGAGATTTAAAATCACAATGCCTATGGGTTTACCAAGGCTCTTCCACCACCTCACACTAGGTTTCCCTATATCTTATTTTATTCATTACTTAATGTCCCCTTTAGTCAGTCTATTGAACTGCATTATACTGAGCCACTCACAGAACAGACCAACAACCTGGAAAAACAACAACGAAAGTGCAGATGGAAAAGGATAACAGATGTAGGGAGTAGTAACAGTAGCAGCAGCAACAGCAATCCCACCAAGCTCTTTGGAGCCCTAGTGGATACGAGTAAGGACAGAAATAGCCAAAACCCATGTTGACAGAGCTCCATTCCAAAATTTTATCTCCTCTTCAGCCAGCCCCAGCAGAGTCCTTGGTAAAATACGGCCTAGCCAGGCACACACCACAAATGAATTCCAATAAGCAGATGCAATCTCTCCCTGAGGCATTCCCATTCTTACAAAACCACTAGGAACTGGAGAAAGCTTTTGTTCTCCATCTGAACAACTGCCTGCAAGCACTTGGTGGTAAAGGGAAATTGGGTTTGAGAAGCAGATGGCTTGTCAAGGAGCCTAAAACCTAAGGTGAAAAGGAAGCAATTTACTAAAATCGAACACTTCAAAAGAGAAACCAAGCTTCTCTGGGATAACAAAGAATACCACCATCATAGTCGTGATTTGCCCTCCTAACAGAGGGTCCCCAAAGCACCTTGTAGAAACAGAAGCCAAATCTTACACACTAGGCTCTAGGTACACTGGTCCACAGTTATCACCACAGGTTAATACTAATATTCTGGATTTTTCTAAAAGTAAGCATCACTTGTTTACAACAACTGTGTTTAGTGATGGAGATTTGACTATGAAGGGCTGTCATAGAAGGAAAGTACTATTATACCAATTAGACCCTCAATATAATAAGGGGAGAGAGGAAGGAACTTAAAGGTTAAATAAGATAATGTAAGTAAAGAGCCTAGAAATGGAGCTGGTACAAGGCAGATGCCTAATCAGTGTTTGCTCAACTGAACTGAAAAAGAGGAGAAATTAGCATTTATTTAGTAACTTCTTTTGCTTTTTTTTTTCTTTAGTACCTTCTGATTATCAAAAATGACCTTATCAGCTTTTATTTAACCCTCAAAACAATCCAGAATAAGTGTTAATCATCCTCATTTTACACATAAGAAGAGAGGTTCAAAAAAACTAAGCTACTTACTCAGTCATTCAGTTTTTAAGGGACAAAAATTTCTGGTTTGTTCATAGTATCAGCAAATTATACTGAGGAAAAAATAATAATGCCACCTCATATTTGGATAATACTTTAAAGTTTTTTATTGCACAACAAAACATGTAAAGGTAAGCATTGAACTCGGAATTGGAATACCTGAGCTATAGTGTTAACTGTGCCAAATTGCTAGGCAGCTTAAACTAAGTCCCTTCCTCTCTCTGGATTTTAATCTTCTCACCTAACTCAATAGTGGTACATTTAACTTAAAGACGAGTTAAATTATCTTGAAACTACAGGAATATAGGACACAGAGTCAAGACCCTACTAGACAAGAAATTCTCCCTTGTTGCCTAGTATTCACTCTGCTCTTCCCCTGGCTACATTCTCAGTACTAACAGCATACCTCCACCTGTCCATCAGCCATTTCTAAGCCAGAAGCATCCTTTCCGGTGCAGCTCACCACCTGTGCTGGATGCTTCATTAAGTGTAAAGCTGATACTGTACTTTGCTGGAAGCTTGGTGCACAAATGTTACCTGGAGATGAATAAATCATTCCAGGTGTGTTAGGTTGCAATTGTAAGGGCAGCAGCTGTGGGTCTAAAAACAGATGGTCTTATAAGGATGGAAGACTTCTCTCCTATCTGATTTTCCTAAGGCAAGCAGGTTTAGGTCAGCAGGAAACCTGGCTGGGAAGTGCCTGACTAGACCTAGTATCCAGTGATGAGGAAAGATGACAGAAATGCACAAGCAGTTTCCTTCCATAACAAATGAATATATTAGAGGCTGCAATTACCAGAACTCTAAACCCTTATTTTTATACCTACTCATCAACCTCTAAATCATTTTCTTTTCAGTCCAACACTTTTTTCCTTGATTTTAATACAAAGGTGAGCTCAGGGGAAGTGCCTAGCCTGGGCACAAAAACAGAACTTTAAGATCTGCTGACTAAGACGATTTAAAAGAAAAAAAAAAAAAAAACCCACAGAGAAAAACAGACTAGGGCACCTGGGCGGCTCAGTGGGTTAAAGCCTCTGCCTTCGGCTCAGGTCATGATCTCAGGGTCCTGGGATCGAGCCCCGCATCGGGCTCTCTGCTCAGTGGGGAGCCTGCTTCCCCCTCTCTCTCTGCCTGCCTCTCTGTCTACTTGTGATCTCTCTGTCAAATAAATAAATAAAATCTTAAAAAAAAAAGAAAAGAAAAGAAAAACAGACTAAACTTATTGGATGACAGTGGAATGTGCGCCTAGGACTTGGTCAATAATAGTAGGAGTGCAATAAACATGTTTAATAAAGTAACATGCCAGGCACACCATCCGAGGTGTTTTACATACATTCTCTCATTTAATTCTCAAGATAGCCTTTATTTTATTATCTCCATTTTACAGATAAGGCAATTAAAACTCAGAAAATTCAGGTACTCTGCCCAGAGTCATACAGCAAATTAAGTGAAGGGAGTCACAACAGACCCTCAAGACTAAATGAATCCAAAACTCTCTGGATCTTCTTGGTCAATCTCTTATCATACACCAAGGGCCTTCTTGCTGGTCCTCGAACACATCTAACTAATTCCTCTGAACCTTTCCTTTTCTTGTTTCCCTCATCATATCTTCTCACATGGCTTTCTACTTTTGATCATTCAGGTCTCTGCTCAAATGCCATTACTTCAGAAAGACTTCTCTTGATCATTCCCCCATTCCCTGTTCCCTCATCTTGCTTTTTTTTAAATTAACTTATATTACTAGTTTATTTGTTTACTGTCAGTCAGTCTTATCCACTAGAGTGAAAGATTAAAGTTAAAAAAAGGACTTTGTCTTGGTCACAATTGTATTCCCAGCACTTAGAACAGTGACTTACATTGTAGGTACTCAAGAAATATTCAATGAATGAATGAATGAATGAATGCTATATGCTCAAAATCACAGAGCTCTAGAATATTAGTGTAAAAAGATAGTTATTACACAATATAAAGAGCATAGGCTTTGAGATCAGGCAGATCTGGGTTCAAGTCTCTGGCTATGACATTGTGACTTTGGACAAGTCCCTAAGTTCAGTTAATCTTCTCATTTGTAAAATGGGCATAAAAATATAGAGACTTTTAATCTTAGGAAACAAACTGAGGGTTGCTGGAGGAGAGGGGGGTGGGAAGGATAGGGTGTCTGGGTGATGGACATTAGGGAGGGTATGTGCTATGGTGAGTGCTGTGAGTTGTGTAAGACTGATGATTCGCAGACCTGTATCGCTGAAACAAATAATACATTACATATTAATAAAATATATATATATATATAAATTCCATAAAATAGTTATAAAAATTAAATGCGATAAACACATGAAAATGCTTTATGCAAACCATAAAGTTTACCTGTTTATTATGATCATGGAAAAGTTTCAAGACCATCTAATCAAGCCTTTCACTTTAGAGATCACCCCAAAGCCCAAAAAAAGTAACATGAACTGTCCAATGTCCCACAGTTACTCAGAACCAAATCATGGTTAGACTCCAGGACTGCAGGCAACCAAGCGGGAACACTTGCCACTACCCTCAACAAATTACTTGGCCTCTGGTACTTCACTTTCTCTTGATTCTTCTTTTACCTCACTGGCTATTCTTTTGATCTCAACCTCCCTATGTCAGAATATCCAAGGCTCCACTGTTACATCTCCTCGGCTCTATCTAAGCACATTTCTTAGGTGAACACAGGTACTCTATGGCTATACATACGCTAATGACTTCCAGATTTAGATCTCTAACGTGGATTTCTCTGAATTCTAGACTTGTAAATCCAACTGCCTACACGACATCTCCTTTTGTTTGTCTAATAGCCATCTAATATGTAATACATCTAAAACCAAACACCTGATTCCACCCTGTAAGTTTGCTCCTCCCAGTTTTTCCCATCTTTATAAATGTTTAACTCCAATCTTATAGTTGCTCAAAGCAAAAACCTCCCCATGACTACTTTCTTACTCTCACAGTCTTCATTCAACCTATCGGTAAATTCTGTCAGCTCTACTTCCAAAACATATCCTGATTCCAACAATTTCTTACCACCTCTACTGCTACCACACTGGCTCAAGCAGTCCTTAACTCATTCCCTAATTCTTGTAACAGCCTCCTTTCCGATACCCCTGCTTCTGCCCTTGCCATCTATCTATCCCCTGACCCTTTCTCCGCAGAAGCCAAAATGGGCCTTTAGATTCAATTCAGATCATGGCACTCCACTCTGTTCAATAGCCTGCATGGCTGCCCATCTTACTCAGAATAAAAAATACAAGGTCATTACCATGGCCTATAAGACACCATGTAATCTGGTTCCCTTCTATTATCTATCTTACCCCCTACCATCATCCTCTTTGCTCATTACACTTCAGTCACACTGCAATAAAATTAAATTTTAACACCTTAATTCATGTTGTTTAGAAACCACTCCAAAGTGGCCAAAAACAGACCAAAAGAACATGCAAGCCTCAGATTCCTTAAACTGAACAGCAGGGACATTCTTTATTCTTTCCCTTCTTGTTCACTGATAAGCCTAGCACAACCCCACCTCATGAATTTAGCATTTATAGCCCTCTCTGCCCATTCTTCCCTTGAATTATCAATATGACTTGTTCCCTCATTTCATTAAGATCTCCAATCAAACTTCACCTCACTAGAGAGGCCTAGGTTAACCAATCCTATCGAAAATAGCCCCCTCCCTTTCAATAACTCCCTTTCCCTATATATTGCCTAATTTTTCCTGTCTCTGCCCACTAGAGTGCACCTGAAAGCCAGGGTTTTAATTTATTCACTGCTGTGTCCACAGTGCCAAGATCAAATTTTAAGTGCTCTATAATCAATACCAGTAATCAATTCAGCCATTAACTATTCTTTAACATCTTACGACCTCAGTCTGGTCTTGTCCTAAACAGACTAAATATTATTTGAAAACTTCTCTTTTTTGGATATCCTTCCTGAGAATTTTCAATTCAACCAGTGATAGAATTAACTAAAAAAAGGAAAAAATAAGATGAAGCCATATTTTTCTTCTACTGGAATCCTCTTATAATCAGCTAACAAATCACTAAGTATTAGTAAGCACCCTTGGGCGCAGAGCACTATCTTATTAAAGAAGGATATTACAGAGCAAGTTAGTAAAACATAGAGAGCTACATAAAAAATAATAGATGGGAAACAAGCACATGAAAAGATGCTCAGCATCATTAGCCATAAGAGAATTGCAAATCAAATCACAAAGAGATACCAAACTTCACGTTTGCTAAGATGGCTAAAATCAGAAAGACAACAAGTGTTGGGGAGGATGTGGAGAAATTGGAACACTTTTTTTAAAAAAGATTAATTATTTAAGTAATCTCTACACCCCACGTGAAACTCAAACTCATGACCCCAAGATCAAGATCCACACGTTCCACCAACTGAGGCAGCCAGGTGCCTCAGAAATTGGAAACTTTATACAGACTTCTGGTGGGAATGTAAAACGGTACAGCCATTTTGGAAAACAGTTTGGAGTTCCTCAAAAGGTTAAAGTTACCATGTGATCCAGCAATTCCACACCTAGAATGCATTTCCTCCATTTGAGAAATGAAAACATGTCTACGTAAAAACTTATATAAGAATGTTCATAGCAGCGTTATTCATAATAGCTAAAAAGTAGAAACCACCCAAATGTCTATTAATGATATGATAACTAGATTAATAAATGTGGTATATCCATCCAAGGGAACATTAGGAAATAAAAAGGAATGAAATATAGATATGTGCTACAGCACGGATAAATCTTGAAAACATTTCACTAAATGAAAGAAGCCCAATCACAAAAGGCCATATATTGTATAACATTTATGTGCAAGACCCAGAATAGACAAATCTACCGTAGAAAATAGACTAGTGGTCGCCTAAGGCAGAGAGAGATGAAAGAAGTATGAGGTGACTATTAAAAAGGGTATATATTTCTCTTTGGGGTAAAAACATGAAAATGTTCCAAAATTAATTGTGATGAGGGTGGCACAAGTCTGTGAATCTACTAAAAGCCACTGAACCATACACTTTAAATGGATGAATTATATGGTATGTGCATTATTGCTCAATAAAGCTATTATCAAAAAAATTTTATAATGTAATCTGGGGGTTCGTTTTAGGTTCCATTTATCAACATTCTTACCATTCACAATCAACATTTACTGAATTTTTTCAAGATTTTATTTATTTATTTGACAGAGAGTACCTGAGTGAGAGAGCACAAGCAGGGGGAGCAGCAGAGGGAGAGGAACAAGCAGACTCCCCACTGAGCAGGGAGCCCGATGCAGGGCTTGACCCCAGGACCCTGGGATCATGACCTGAGCCAAAGGCAGACACTTAACCAACTGTGCCACCCAGGTGCCCCAACTCTCACCTTCTTTATTTCACTTAATATTCACGACTAAAAATACTATGAGGTAGGGGTTACCAGCTCACCCATTTTGCAGGTAAGAAACCTACAGCTCAGAGAAATTAAATAATTTAAAATATATAGAAGTTATCAATGCCAAGAGTTGGTCCTGCATTCAATATTTCCAAATCTAAGGGCTCTTTTTCTCACCTCTTTTGCCCCACTTCTTATTAGTGAGCCTTATTAAGATCTAGATATAGCACTTACTAATAAAAGCTATGAATTAATGGGACACCTGGGTGGTGTAGTTGGCTAAACGTCCAACTCTTGATTTCGGCTCAGGTCCCGATCTCAAGGTCATGAGATCAAGCCCCACACTGGCTCCACACTCAGCACCGAGTCTGCTTGGAGTTTCTCTCTTCCTCTGCCCCAACCCCCTGTGCTCTCTCTCTCTACATCTCTAAAATAAATAAATAAATCTTAAAAAACAACAACAAAAAAACTATGAATTAATAAGCCAAGGACTAAGAGATCATAAGAACATACATTCATAACCACAGATTGAGAGAATGATTACCAAAACTGTGCATCATAAAATCCAATATCTCTGCATTTATTATTGGGTTGCTTCCACATTTTGGCTATAGTCAATAATGCTGCTATGAATACATGTGCACAAATCTTTTTGAGACCTTGCTTTTGATTCTTCTGAGTATATACCCGTAAGTGGAATTGTTGGATCATATGGTAAATCTGTGTTTAATTTTTTGAGGAAAAAAATTTGGTCAGCAGTCCTCTGCTACATGAAAAGAGGGGGGTAGGTCTGATTTCCAAGGTCACCTATGTGGGGAAAAAAAAGGAGAGAGAAAAAAAAAAGAATACAGTATTCTTCAGCAAACCAACTAAGAGCCATAAGCACTTCACACTGGTTTGCAACTGACCTCTTGAAATAAGACAGCTTCTCAATAACATCACTGAAAAGCACTTATTAAAAAGCTAGCTGTGGGAGCGCCTGGGTGGCTCAGTTAAGCGGCCGCTTTCGACTCGGGTGGTGATCCCAGGGTCCTGGGATCAAGCTCCACATCAGGCTCCTTGCTCAGCAGGGAGCCTGCTTCTCCCCCGCCTGCCGTTCCCCCTGCTTGCGCTTGTTCTCTGTCTTTCTCCCTCACTCTCTCTGTGTCAAATAAATAAATAAAATCTTAAAAAAAAAAAAAAAGCTAGCTGTGATGAGCAAGTTTTTTTGGGTGATCTTGACTGTGGTAGTGGTTACATAATCTACATATGTGCTAAAATTCATAGAATTTTATGACCAAAAAGAAAAGCAATCTTATTGCTGTTACCTTAAAAGCAAAATTTGAGAAGGGCACCTGGTGGGGGGGCACAGTCAGTTAAGCGTCTGACTCTTGGTTTCAGTTCAGGTCATGACCTCAAGGTCATGAGATCAAGCCCCACGATGGGTTCCACACTCAGTGAAGGATCTGCTTGGGACTGTCTCTCCCTCTCCCTCTGCCCCTCCCCGCCATGTGTGCACACATGCACTCCCTCTAATAAATCTTTAAAAAATAATAAAGGTATAATTTAAGAAAAAACACATTTCAAAAATAAGCTTTTGTGCATCAAGACATAATCAACAGTAAAAAGGTAACTCACAGAATGGAAGAAATTATTTACAAATCATATTGATAAGGGATTAAAATCCAGAATACATAGAAAACTCCCAAAACTCAACAACAAAAACCTGATTCAAAAATGGGCAAAGACAAAATCAACAAGACAGTAAACAACAAATGTTGGAGAGGATGTGGAGAAAGGGGAACCCTCTTCCACTGTTGGTGGGAATGCAAGTTGGTGCAGCCACTTTGGAAAACAGTGTGGAGATTCCTCAAGAAATTAAAAATAGAGTTACCCTATGACCCTGCAATTGCACTACTGGGTATTTACCCCAAAGATGCAGATGTAGTGCAAAGAAGGGCCACATATACCCCAATATTCATAGCAGCAATGGCCACAATCGCCAAACTGTGGAAAGAGCCAAGATGCCCTTCAACAGATGAATGGATCAAGAAGATATGGTCCATATATACAATGGAATATTATGCCTCCATCAGAAAGGATGAATACCCA
>CM052884.1:48262055-48426616 GCA_028534135.1 Potos flavus | reverse complement strand
TTATGCTGAGTGAAATAAGTCAAGCAGAGAGAGTCAGTTATCATATGGTTTCACTTACGCGTAGAGCATAAGGAAAAACATGGAGGACATTGGGGGAAGGAAAGGAAGGGTGAATTGGGGGAAATCGGAGGGGGGAGATGAACCATGAGAGACTGTGGACTCTGAGAAACAAACTGAGGGTTTTGGAGGGGAGAAGGGTCGGGGGGGTGGATGAGCCTGGTGGTGGGTATTGAGGAGGGCACGTATTGCATGGAGCGCTGGGTGTGGTGCATGAACAATGAATCTTGGAACACTGAAAAAATAAAATTAAATTAAAAAAAAAAGAATGAAGGATTTTGAATTAGACTAAAACCAGATTCTATTCTAACTCTCTTACAAACTATATGAACTTAACACATTTCTTAATCTTTCTGAGACCAATTTCCTCATGTGTAAAATGGTAACGCCTAACCTGGCAGGGTTGTGGTGAAGATGATAGAAAACGTAAGTAAGGGGTGCCTGGGTGGCTCAGTGGGTTAAAGCCTCTGCCTTTGGCTCAGATCATGATCTCAGGTCCTGGGATCGAGCCCTGCATCGGGCTCTCTGCTCAGTGGGGAGCCTGCTTCTCCCTCTCTCTCTCTGCCTGCCTCTCTGCCTACTTGTGATCTCTCTCTCTCTCTGTGTCAAATAAATAAAAATTTAAAAAAATTAAAAAAAAAAATGTAAGTAAAATATCTATGGAACATCTGGCTCATACGGGCATTCAATAAATGTTAACTGTTGTTACACTCTCCTTTGTACCTCACTATTATTTGTATATAACAGTAACTATGCACCCACCTTAAAAGTTTATTATGAGAATTAAATGAATTAATACAGGCAAAGGGCTTAGAACAGTGCCTAACACAAAGTAGGCAATCCTTAGTGGTTGGCTGCTGTTGTTGTTTCTATTACATACCATTACCATAGCATGTTCCACACCGTACTGTAATGTCTTTATTTGCAGTCTTCCTCCCTAATACTTAGCAGAAAACCTCATAAATACCTGTTGATCAGGTGAATAAATAATGGCTGAATGCATGAACTGAACATATCCTAGTTCTGTGACGAGGAATATCTTTCTGAATTTATCGCACAATTGCCACACAGTAGCCATTCAATAAGAATGTATTGTTTTGTGAATGATTCATCCCATTAAGCATGTGTGGTAAGTAGAAGTACTCTTGTGGGCTGTTTTATAGGTAAGAAACAGTCTCAGAGCCATTAAAGGTTAAGATCACTCACTGAGGGAAAGAACTAGAATCCCCTTTTGTCTCTCAGAAACTAATTCAGGGGTTGGGGGGGCTGGGTAGCTCAGTCAGTTAAGTGTCTGACTTCAGCTCAGGTTATGATCTCAGGGGCTTGGGACAGAGCCCTGAGGCCAGCTCCATGTTCGGGGGGGATTCTGCTTGTCCCTCTCCCTCTGCCCTGGCTCATGCTCCATCTTTCTCTCAAATAAATAAAATCTTGAAAGAAAAAGAAAGAAAAAGAGAAAGAAAGAGAGAGAGAGAGAGAGAGAGAGAGAAAGAAAGAAAGAAAGAAAGAAAGAAAGAAAGAGAAAAAGAAGGAGGGAGGGAGAGGAAGGGAGAGGAAGAGAGGGAGGGAGGGAAGAAAGGAAGGAGGGAAAGATAGGGAGGGAGAGAAAGAAAGAAAGGGAGGAAAGAAAGAAAGAAAGAAAAAACAAAATGAAAAGAAACTAATTCTAGATTTTTTTTTTCTACTAGGGCTTGCTCTCTCTGTATATTTTACACATTACCTATAGAATCAGTCAAGTTTTTCCAAATCTCTATGGTTGCAAGAGACCTCTGAGTAAAAAGATACTACCAATGGATGATGGAAAGGTAAAGCAACATGACCCAATAAGGAAAAAATCAGTCTCCTCTTTAAGAGAGAAAAAGCGGAGACCAGATTTTATTTGGCCAAGCATAAAGAAAGCAATTAAATCTGAAACTAATAAGAGCATAAAGCCATAACCATGACAAATGAGGACAGAGGACACTTAGAGGGTCAAATACAAAACACAGTATGGTGGTTACAGGCATTCATCCCCTTCTGTGGAAAGCATGACTTTCTGGGGAGTATTCATTCTTTCATTTAACAAATACTTACTCAGTCCCTGAAATGAACTAGAACAACTCGACAGTACATAGCAAGAATCTTAAAAAATTTATAGCTTTACTCCAATTAAAATATTCCTAAATTTTTATCTGAAAAAGCTATTGAAAAAACACTCATTAAAACTGATATTTAATAGATTTTAATGACACCAGAAAATGCTTATGACCTAATGTTAAATTAAAAAGCACCCCCACAAAACTGCTTCTATAGTACAATCTTTATATACAATAAATAGGAGGGATGTCTGGCTGGCTCAGTAGAGCATGTGACTCTTAATCTTGGCGTTATGAGTTCGAGTCCCACATTGGATGTAAAGATTACTTAAATAGATTTTTTTTAAGTTTAAAATAAATAGGAAAAAACTTAAAAAACAAATGCTGAAAGTTTTAAAAAGTTCATCCCTGCATGGTAGGATACAGAGAAGATAGGATAGAGAGAGATTTGTCAAGTTTTCAAATTTTCCATAACAGGCATTTTTCAAAAAACTACAGGGAAGAGGAGATTTACAGAGGAAAAATGAGGATATTAAATGCCATCAGGACTGATCAAGATCTTTGGAACCTCTGCTAGGTGAGAAGGATATAAAAGGTGTATTATTTTTATATAAAAGGATTATGTTAACCCTAGTGAGAACTGACACAACTACAAGAGTGAAACACAATGGGACAGCAATAAAGAGGAAATCCAATCGGATTCCCAGGAGGTCACTTTCATTCTAGAATGTCTGTCAGCAGCAAGGCCAAGTTCAGTGAGTGAGAGGAGGAATGAACTTCAATGGGTAAAGAAGATGGCAGAAATATAGCTAAAACCTACTGCTACAATTTGTGAGTTCCTTAAAAGCACAGAACCTGTTAATTACCATTCAGTGTGATAAAGACCATGACAGAAGACAGCAGCAAGAATGTAGCAAAACAATGTAAGAAAGGTCCAGGAAGGCTTCCTGGAAGAAGACTACTTTAAAAGAGAAAGGCATGAACCTGGAGAAAGGGAGAAGGCCAGTCTAGGAAAAAGGGGGCAGCCCAGAGAACAGAATTAATTTAACATGCCTAGGGAAAGGACATTCATTTCAGTGTTGCCAGAGTACAGAGTACAAGGCAGGCAGTGGTGAAAGATGTGGTTTCAGAAGTCATCAAGGGCCTGTCCCAGAAGACCTGAATGCCATGTGTGTTAGCTTCACATTAATCAATCAACAAGGGCACCAGCCCAAAAGAAGCTCACCCCAGCTGAAGAACTGGCAGTGTTGTGGTAAAGATAAGTGAAATCAGCACAGGAAAAAGAACCAATCTAACCTGGGGGTTCATAAAGTTGAGACGAAGTTGAGAGAAGGTACCAAAGTTGAGACACAAAGGAAAAATGGGGTTAAGAGCAGTAACATCCAAGATGGTAGCACACTACTGATACCTGGCCTGACACAAACTCTGCAAATTAGGTAACCAGTCCCTCCTGCAAGGGTTCCAAAGGGTTGAGAGGCAACCATTCTCATCACCAGAACACAAGCTCCAAAGACCTCATTTGTCTTGTTCACTGCCATATCTCTAACACTAAAAATATCAAGCACAAAGAAGCTGCTCACAGATTTGCTTCACAGATTTGTGAAGAAAAAGAGACAGGGGTGCTTGCTGTAAAAAAGATGGGACTGGAGAGGGAGACAAACCATAAGAGACTCTCAATCTCAGGAAACAAACTGAGGGTTGCTAGAGGGGAGTGGGGTAAGGATAGGGCAGCTGGATGATGGACATTGGGGAGGGTATGTGCTATGGTGAGTGCTATGAGTTCTGTAAGACTGATGATTCACAGACCTGTACCCCTGAAACAAATAATACATTATATGTTAATTTTAAAAAAGGACTCCCCCCCCAAAAAGCAATGGGAATTCCCAACAGCCAAAAGGCAGAAGCAAACCAAGAGTTCATCAACAGATAAATGGATAAAAAATAAATGTGGTATATACATACAATGAAAACTTATTCAGCTTTAGAAAGGAAGGGAATTCTGACATATGCTACAATATAGATGGACCTTGAAGACATTACGCTAAATGAAAAAATCCAGTCATAAAAGGACAAATACTATATAATTTCACGCATATGAGGTACTTGGAGTAATCGAATTCATAGTGACAAAAAGTATAATAGTGGCTGCTGAGGGCTGGAAGGAGAAGGAAATGGAGAGTTACTGTTTAATGAGTACAGTTTCAGTTGTGCAACATGAAAAAAGTTCTGGAGAAGGAGGATAGGATGGTTGTGCAACAATGTGAATGTACTTAATGTCACTGAACTGTACATTTTTAAATGGTTAAAATGGCAAATTTTATATTTATATATTCTACTACAATTTTTTTAAAAATTATAAAACACACCCAAAAAATGTTACTTAAAAAGAAAGCAACATGAGGGCACCTGAGTGGCTCAGTCATTGAGCATCCGACTCCTGGTTTTGGCTCAGGTCATGATCTCAAGGTCGTGAGATTGAGTCCCGCATCAGGCTCCACGCTCAGCACAGTCTGCTGAAGGTTCTCTCTCCCTCAGCTCCTTCACCCTACACGTGTGGACAGGGATGCTCTCCCCCTCCTTCTCTAAAATAAATAAATAAATCTTTAAAAGGAACAAAGGAATGAAGGAATGAAGGAGGAGGAGGGAGGCAGGCAGACAAAAGAAATGGAAAAAAGGTTAAAGAAGTAAAAGTATAACTAAAGACTAAGGCCAACCCTTAGGAGCTTGGAGTCAAAGATAAATAGCAGTGTCTCCTCAATCCCTCTCTTCAACTGCCATTTCCATTCACATCCAATTTAGTAATTTTGCATGCAATTGAGTCCCAATTAAAACAAATACTAAGTGTGGAATCCCCAAGGGGTCACAAACAAGCAAATCCATGGGCAATCTGAGAGATGCATTATAAAAGAACAGTCTTATTAACTTTACCCTTTGTTTATCTTTGTTGGTAACAGAAAACAAGGGTCATTTACTTGAACGCCTAATATAACGCCAGGCTCTATGGTTGTTTTATGAACATTATCTCTAATCTTAATAGTAACCTTGAAAGGTAAATGTTATAATTCTCTTTTCATAGTGAGTTATCTACAATGAGGTACCTTTCTGTGTTACCATAAGGGCTGAGGCCCCCAACCTGTCCTGCCTTCCAGCTCTGCAGAAGTTACCATCTGGGAGTGCCTACATTAAGTAATCACCAAATACTTTCTAGGCAATCCCCATTAGCCAGAGATACAGATGCTCTAGACACTGAGCCATGGGAGGAGCAAAAGAGGAGTGGCTCATCACCAGTCTTTCAGACCCCTAACTGACCAAGCAGGACAGAAAAACAACATTTGTAACAGGGTTTCTCCTCCAGGAGGGCAAACATGCCACTGGCACAACCTAAAATATTAATGCTGCTTAACAAAAGCTTCAGTAACTAATAGCCCTCACTCCCTTTCCTCCCCTAGATCAACCCTAGAAATCATTACCAGTTCTAGTCTCCTTCTTGACCTCAGGCCCCCCACTCCTATCTATGCTACCCCTAGCACCACCAAGTTCAAGGCTAATCTAAAGAAGTTATTTTCTGCTTCCATGTACCTTTCAGAACATTCCAATCCTGCTCATTCCTCTGCTAGATGACATCTAATACTAATTCTAAACTTAACCTTGCCATGCAGGCTTTGCTAAGAGATTGCCTCTCCCCACCCTTCAGTTTCCCCCTCAGGATTAAGCGATCACCTAGATCAGTGTTTTCAAACTGGTCTTCAGAGAGCTAAGGGTTATGAAAAGGTATCCAGGACCAGAAGTAAACAGAATGGAGATACAAAGGAATAGTGTTATAAGCCCCACTCCAACTAGAGCAGCTCTCATTTGATCTCTTTGTATTGAACTTCATGTAACATTTGACAGAAAAAGAATTCTAGCAACTTAAAAAAATTTTTTAATCCACTACACTAGATGATCAATAACATCCTTTTCAGATTACCTCTATTTTTCAATGAAACAGATAACAGTTGAACAATCCCCCATTAATCACTTCTTAGTTCACTGAAGTTATGAATGACCTTCACATTGATAAACCCAACAGAAATATCTTTATTTTTAATTGATCTCTTAGCTTCATTTAGCATTGTTGTTCATCTCCTCCTTATTGAATCCCTTGGCTTCTGAACATACATGTTCCTAGTTTTCTCCCCAGTCTCTTTATCAACTCCTTCTCTGTCTGTTTTCCAAGGTTATCCTCTTCTGCCCAGCGATTAAATGTTTAAGATTATACCATTCCTTATTCTTTTCTCCCTCTATTCTCCCTTCGTAGACAATCTAATTCATGTCCATGACTTTATTTACCATCTAAATACCAAATATATAACCAATTTTTCTCTAGACTATTACCTTCTCTAAGTTCCAGGCATGCTTATCTGACTACCCAACATCATCCTTTGGATGTCTTAAAGTCACCTCAAATTCAGCACATTAAAAACTGAATTCATAATATTCTATTCCAAACTGGTCCTTTCCAGTGTGCCCATTTCAGTGAAAGACACCACCATCCTAGTTATTAAGGCAGGAACTTGGAGTCATCCGTGTCACTTCCTTCTCCTTTATCCCCAATATATAATTTACCACAAAGTTCTATCAATTTCACCCACAAATCTCTCTTGCATATCTCATCTCTACCTATCATCCTCCGAATCCAACCAACCACCTTGTGTCTCACATGGACCACATCTGTGCAACAGCAGCCTTGCATTTACTGATACTTTTCTATAATCCTTTTGGCAATGGATTCTTAGACATGACACCAAAAGCATGAGCAACAAAAGAAAAAATAAATTAGAATAAATTGGACTTCAACAAAATTAAAAACTTTCATGCATCAAAAAGACATTACCAAGAAAGTGAAAAGACAACCTACAAAATGGGAGAAAATATTTGGAAATCATATATCTAATAAACTTCTGGTATCCGGACTATATAAAGTACTATTATTCAACAACGAAAAGGCAAAAAAAAAAACCCTAATTTAAAAATGGGCAAAGAATTTGAATAGGTATTTCTCCAGAGATATATAAATGACCAGCAAGCACATGAAAAGATGCTTAACACTTGTCATTAGAGAAATGCATATCAGAGCCATAATGATACCATATTATACCCACTAAAATGGCCATTTTAGAGGGGAGGGGAAAGAAGGATATAACAAGTGCTGGCAATGATGTGAAAAAATTTAAACCCTCGGGGCACCTGGGTGGCTCAGTGGGTTAAGCCTCTGCCTTCAGCTCAGGTCGTGATCTCAGGGTCCTGGGATCGAGCCCCGCATCAGGCTCTCCACTCAGCGGGGAGCCTGCTTCCCCCTCTCTCTCTGCCTGCCTCTCTGCCTACTTGTGATCTCTCTCTCTCTGTCAAATAAATAAATAAAATCTTAAAAAAAAATTTAAACCCTCATATATTGCTGGGGGGAATGTAAAGTGGCACAACTGTTAAGGAAAACAGCTTAGCAGCTCCTCAACAACCTACACAATTATTATAAAATAAATGACCCAGCAATTCCACTCTTAGGTATAGAGCCAAAAGAACTGAAAACAGGTACTCAAATAATACATGTCCCCACATGTTAAGAGCAGTACTACTCACAATGACAAAAAGGTAGAAACAATCCAAATGTCCACCATCTCATGAATAAACAAATTGTGATATATCCATACAGTGTAATATCATTCAGCTATAAAAAGGAATGAAGTACTGATACATGTGACAATGCAGATGAACCTCAAGAATATTATTCTAGGGTGCCTGGGTGGCTGAGTGGGTTAAAGCCTCTGCCCTCAGTTCAGGTCATGATCTCAGGGTCCTGGGATCGAGCCCCACGTCAGGCTCTCTGCTCAGCGGGGAGCCTGCTTTCCCCCCTCTCTCTGCCTGCCTCTCTGCCTGCTTGTGATCTCTCTGTCAAATAAATAAATAAAATCTTAAAAAAAAAAAAGTTAAAAAAATAAAAAAAAAGAATATTATTCTATGTGAAGAAAGCCAGACACAAAAGTCCACATATTGTATGATTTCATTTATATGAAAATATCCAGAATAGGTAAATCCAGTGAGACAGAAGCACACTGGAGGTTGCCAGTGGATAGGGGTAGGGAAGAACAGGGAATGACCATTTAATGTATGAGTTTTCCTTTCGGGGTGACAAAAATGTTTTGGAACTAGATAAAAGGTGGTTGCACAACACTGTAAATGTACTAAATGTTGCTGGATTATTCACTCTAAAATGGTTAATTTCATGTTATGTGAATTTCACCTGAATCAATCAATCGGATAAGAGAACCCTCCATCATAAATCCACCCCAAATATTGAGTTATTGCCTTTTCTTCCCACGACCCAAGTTGTAACAACAGACAGAGTATATTTCTTGATTCTCACGAGGAAAGAAAACCAGAGCTCCATGGAGTTGTCACAAATGAGAAGAACATAAACAAAATCCTCAATAGCACTACAACAGCATTAAATAAATCCAAGTGGCTAAGTCTCACTTCAGGAAAGCCCAATGAAGGCACTTTTGCTAAGACACCTGTTGCTGGGATTTGGGAGACATGTAAAGCAAAGAGAAAACTAAAGAAACTGAAAGAAGTAGCTTTGAAAGCCTTCAAAATGTAAAGTATATTTAAAAAAAAACAAAAAACAAAAAACAAAAAACTGGGGCACCTGGGTGGCTCAGTCGTTAAGCATCTGCTTCAGCTCAGGTCATGATGCCATGTCCTGGGATCGAGTCCGCATGGGGGGGGGGGGGCGGAGGGTCCCTGCTCAGCGGGGAGCCTGCTTCTCCCTTCCCCACTCCCCGTGCTTGTGTTCCCTCTCTCACTGTATCTCTCTCTGTCAAATAAATAAATAAAATCTTAAAAAAAAAAAAAAAACTAATGCAATGGATACAAACAGCAAGTGTGAAAAGCTAGCCTTGACTAAGGTTATCACCATGTGCTAAAAACAAATGTAGCTTAATCAAAGAAAAACTGAAAGAAGTACTATGTATATATTAAAATAGCCAAATAAAATATAGTGGAAATACTAAATGCTGGCAAGGATGCAGGGAAACTGGATTTCTTATACAATGATGGTAAGAATGTAAAATGGTACAGCCACCATAGAAAACAGTTTGGCAATTTCTTATAAAACTAAACATGGACTTACTATATAACCCAGCAATTATACTGTTGGGCATCTATCCCATAAGGAAAAAAAAAAAATACCTGTACATAAATCCTCATAAGGGCTTTCTCTATAATAGCAAAAACCTGGAAGCAACCCAAACGTCCTTCAACAGACAAATGGTTAAACAAACTCTGGTATATCCACATTATAGAATTCTACCCATCAACAAAAGAGAACAAAACAAAGATAGATGCAATAATCCAAATGAATCTCAAGGGCATTATGCTTAGTGAAGTCAATCTCAAAAGGTTATATCCTAAATGACTCTATTTATATTGCATTCAAATGACAAAAGTATAGAGATGGAGAACAGATTAGTGGTTGCCAAGGGACAATGACAAAAATAGGCTGGGGGAGAAAGGGAAGTTTATGCAATAGAGGACAGTATAAGGGAGTTTCTTTGTAGTGATAGAACCACCTCTATATCTTGATTGTTGCAGTAGCTGTACAAATCTATACATGGGATAAAACTGCACAGAGCTCTACACACACACAAACGTATACATGTGAAAAATGGATGAATATGGTCTACAGTTTAGTTAAAATATTGTACCAAGGTCAATTACCTGGTTTTGGTAATTGTTCTACATTAGATAAGATGTCACCACTGGGGAAAGTTGGAAGAAGGATACATAGGACTTTACGTCTATTTTTGCAACTTCCTGTGCGTCTATAATATTTCAATATAAAAATGGATATTTTTAAGTAATACAATTAAACAATAATTGAGTATCTATAATGTCAGGTTCTGTGTTAAGTACTACAATCTGTAATGAAATGCTATTCATCAAAAAATTACATAGTACAATGTTGTCTAAAACAAACATTTTTTTTGATTTTGATATCCCTGACTCATTCACTTTAAAAATTAAGACATTTTTTGCTGAGACTAATCTCTTAACTACTTTCTCTAATATGGCAACTATCTTTTTTTTTAAGATTTTATTTATTTGACACAGAGAGAGAGAGAGCACAAGTAGGCAGAGCAGCAGGCAGAGGGAAAGGGAGAAGCAGACTCTCCACGGAGCAGGGAGCTCAATGCGGGACTTGATCCCAGGACCCTGGGATCATGACCTGAGCTGAAGGCAGCCGCTCAACTGACTGAGCCACCCAGGCACCCTGTCTAATATGGCAACTATCATAACCTTAATTTATTATTAACACACTTAAGAAATTCATTATTACTATTGCATCCCAAAACACATTCTTTATACCATTAACAAATATATCAAGAGCTCAGAAATACAGCACCAGCCAAAAAGAGTCTGGAAGATGCAGAAATATGTGAGCTGAAGAGAAAAAAAAAAAGTCATTTAGGGGGAAAAAAAAAAAACCTGAAAGAGTATGTACACTTGGACATATAGTGGGATAGGAGGAAAAAGTATCTTCTTGGAGTATATCTATCCTGAGAGATGAGACTGAGACCACAAAGGAGGGCCTTGGCAAAAGATATAACTGGTATAAAAAATGAGAAGCCTCTGAGTCCCTAGGAGAGGCAAGAGGGTAAAATCTCCTGCAACAGGAGTCTCTGAATGCCTAAGTGTCTGGATGATCTGGGCTCCTACCTGAAGTCCACATTCCAGCCAAACAGATCTTCCTGCTGGACTCCCAACCTATCTATTGCTCTCCTGGGAAGTCTTTCCTCATTACGCAGGCTAAAAAGTGGTCTCCGAGCTCCTACAATCGCAGAAGTATAAATTAAGTACCACCTCTGGGAACTTAACCTATAGTACTATAAAATGTAGCTTGTAGTACATTTTAACCTATCTCCCATATGAGTAGGACCTTACAAAAAAGCAATGTATTAACATGGAATAAAACATGTAAATCAAGAGCATTTGGTTCAAGTTTCATGCCGATAAGGCTATGTCCATGCTATTCCCTATGCCTGAATGATAAACTCATAAATGTTAAACTGTTTTTCCAGAGGAAATGTTTTATTTTCTCCTTTTAAGTCATCTTTCTCTCCTAGGCTTCCAGGAAATTCAGAGGTAAACTTGTAACTCACCTACAGCAAGTGGGGAGACCCATATATTATTCTATTTTCATTAGTACTGAATAATTTTCTTTTTTTATAGTATTTTATTCAGTTACTATTATAAGCTGCCCTAAATTCTTTGTGAAATGAATATACTAAAGACAATACAGATTTGGTAAATCCTACTATATATATACTTACAAGTGTATTAAAATTATGGTATATAGAACTGAAAATGGCATAGCCATTCACTTAAAAAAAATCCATAAATCAAGATCCTTATCAAGCTTCCTCTCATTACTGAAATGACCATTTTCATATCTGTATCATTTAAATAAGGGGTAAAAATGACACTTTACTCACTTAGGACAATAAAAAAAATTTGGATAATTTAAGTATCCTCTTATATGCTATAAGATTCTTGTTCTTGAGGTAATATGCTGCAATTTTAGGAGGGATTGTGATTCAAAACATTAGAGGGGAATATTTACAGCTATGTGGCCAGCCTCTCTCTCTTTTTTTAAGATTTTAAGTAATCTCTACACCGAATGTGGGGCTCAAACTTACAACCCAGAGATCAAGACTTGCATGCTCCTGTATGACCTCTCTTCATCTCTCTGACCCTTCTCATAAATGGAAGAGTAATACTTACTCTGATGAGCTCTTCTGGAGATTATAAAAGACAATATATGCAAATCATCTAGCAGGTCCTCAGTAAATTGTATCATCGGATTCAGACCTTGGTCTACAATCCAGAGGTCTTGCTTCAAGGTGAAAGTGTTTTCCAGCATAGAATGAAGTCTATAACACTAGTTAGACTTTTTCCATTTGACTTCTTGCTTAATCTGGTTTCAAACTTTAAAGCTCAATAAAGAACTAAAGGTTACCTACTAACAGGGTAACTCTGCCAGAACATGGGCAAAACATTCCCTGGGCACCAGTCAAGCCTATTTAGCAAGGCAATAATTCACAAGAGACCAGGGAGGGAAAATTTACTAAGCTATTTAATTGGATATCACCATACTATACACTACCCTTGTGACCAGAATTTTCAATGCCATTACGCTCTACATTTTTCATTATTTAATACTGATGCAATGGATTGATGAAATCAATGAAACTATGCTAAGCAAGACAAGACTTGCAGGTAGCCTTTCAAGCAATTCCAGACCAACACTTCATCCCTATCGGGTATTTACTTGTCGTCCATCTCTATCATTCACCTAAGCCAGAATGCTCAAACATTCTTAGTATATGCTCTGGAGGGATCAATCACTCTATTATTCATCATAACACAACTGACAAGGTCAGAGCTCTCACCTGTTAACTGATATCCTAACCACTGAAGACAACACTACTTATCTAATAGCTATCTAATAGGTAGTATTATTAGCTAAGTGTGGTTTAGAAATAATTTCTATAGAATACCTACACAATGAGCAGCCTAAAGAAAAAATATATAAGAAAATATACAATAAATTGTAGATGCTACTGTCATCATTAATAACTATTCATGAATGCCCACTATTCTACCAACGTTGTGCTGAGAACTAGGGGGAAACAATAGGTATAGATGGATTCTCATTCTCAGAGAATATACAATGTAGTTGAGAGAAAACAAGTTAACTGTTATATATAAGTATATAATTAGTGAAAATTGTGTGCCATTAACTACATGCTGAAGGAGACCAGAAAGCGTTCCTTCTATTAACTCACAAAAACTCTTAAGTCAGGCAGAAATTATTCATCTCATTTTATAGAAAAAAAAAAAACTGAGACCAAGAAAGGAAAAAATTCCTGCTAATGTTCATAGAGATCATTCATTTATGCATTTAACAAATTCTAGGCCATGCACTATGCTAGGTGTGGAAGAGAAACAGATCAGTTAGGGCTCTTTCCATTGCAGATGACAGAAAACTTACTCCAAACTAGTTTAAATAAAATGTCTAATTAATGGTTTAATTAACTGAAGCTCACATTAGGGAAGACAAGGGAGGAACCTCAGCTTAGAACTCAAAGTCACCATCTTCATCTCTTTAGTCTCTCTTCCTTGATGTTGGTTTTATCCCAAGCCAGACTCTCCTCTTATGGTGGTAAAACAGCTTAACAGCATCTAGTCCTTCTAGAAACTAACCTTCTAGTCCAATAAGATTGGGAGACGGTCTTTTGTAGTAGCTCCCACAAATGTCCTAAATATCCAGTTTAGACCAGCTTGGAACATATATTTACCCCTAAACCAATCACTGCGGCCAGAAGAACATGATGTGCTAGTTAGCCTGGGCCTGGCTCAGATACACGAGAGCTAAAAAGTTCCTACCCAAACCACACAGAGCAAAACAGGGAGGAAGTATGGTTCCTAAACCCAACATTTGAGGCCATTACCAAGATAAGAGGGAAGCTAAAGAAACTATAAATGTCCGCTACAAGGAACCCTGTAATTGTACTCTCATGGAAGACAGAGTTTAGGGCAATGGTTTGCAAGTGCAGATGTCTGGTATTAAAGAGTTAGAGGTACGGTTCTAGTGAGAAAGAAATGTAATTGCAGTACAATGTATTAAGTACCACAGTGGCTACATGAACAAAATGTCATGGCATTCAGAAACAAAAAGGCACTAAGGCCACCTGGGGTACACAGGGAAGTCTTCATAAAGGTGATATACTGACCAACCTCAGTCCTAAAGAGAACAGGTCAGGAAGCAAATCCCAAGCTACAATAGCACAACCAAGGTTTCATGACTCCTCTCAGCCTTTCCGCTACCAGGTCCTAATGGTATGAGAGGAAGATGGTCCTGAAGCATCGGTGGAGGTGAGTGCCCCAGAAGCTCATTTAAACTGGCTATGATAACTGCTCAGTACTTAAATACACTGTAAAGGCCTTGTCCACACAAGCAGCAGAACCACCAAGGCCCGGCCAACCCTATTGAAAGATGTTCAGTAGATACAGTCATGATCCACACATGGAACTAGACAATCTGTCATTTCCCAACACGTTAGCCTCCTCACCTACTACCATGCCTCTTTTCCACTGCATGTTAAGGGTTAAAAGCTCAAAGACAAAAGTACCAAACACACAAGCTGGGGCCACATTATCATATGACAAAACAAGTTAAAAGAAAATCACTGACATCTCCACACATACAGTTTATGCTTATTGAGATAGCATGATATACCAAAAAGGAGGAAGAATTTGAGGTCTGTTTTGGTCTCCACAACTTACTAATTGTGTAACCTTGGGCAAACCACTTTTCTAACCTTCAGATTCCTCACCTGTCAAATGAGAAACATGAGTATAACACCTTCCTTCATAGAGCTATTATAGAAGAAATATATATAAAGCAAGGGAAAGCACTTGGTCAAATTGTAAAGCACTGTGTAAATGTTAGTTATCATGTTCTTTAACTTTGTGGAACAATGTTTCCAAGTATTATATGACTTCTACTTTTATAAAGAGCAAAAGCCTCAATGCTTCAAAACAGGAGGACTTAAAGACAAAAATGTTTCCAGGGAAGGCTTATAATAAAAACAATACCACACTAAACATCGGTGATTTAAGAGCTGGTATGCAATTAAGAGGATTCCACTGTTTCACCAGGCTCTTGTGGCATCCAATTAAGTAATAATATGAGAAAGGAGCTCTTAATTACAGAGGAAAACTTCTACAAGCCAGTGACGGGTGTGCAGGGCTCAAGCTGAGATCAAAATAGTTGACTACAGCATTAATCCCCTCTTCCTTTTTTCCCAAAGACACTCAGTTTGCATGCAATTAGTTGAAAAGTAAATCAGACCAAATGACTGCCGTATTTCAAGCTTTATTACCCTTTATCACAGTAACATCCACCAACTGAGTTTTAAAGGATTAACACCAAAACAGATGGTTTAAATCCACAATAAGTGAGTTTCGGTGATCAGAAATGATAATGGCCGAGCTGAATTTACAATCACTAAGCTTTTACCGTGTTTCCCTAAATTGTACTAACTGTAATTGAACCTATTCCTTTTTCATTTTCATATACTTTGTAAAAAATCCAAAGAATGAAATCATCTTTAAGGGGATACATTTTTTCCAATTTGCCTACCTTCCCTCCATATAGCAAACTTTTGTCCCTTGATTTAATCAATAAAAATTAAAGTCAAATATCCAACATTTATTTTGCACATTACAATGTTTTTAGCAGCACCTGCATAAAAGCCAAATTAAGCACATGCCCAAAATCCAAAGGGAAAAATAATTTTCCCACAAGGCTGATTATTCTAAGGTCCAAGTGTGACCTTTCAAGGAGATGGATTCTTACAAATTAAACTGTTTATGTAAATTCTAAACACATGACAGGGTGATGAGGATGCCACAAAGCACCCATTTGTTGAGACAGCCCTTTTCAAGCAGGGTAACTCTTGACTGCCAAAGAAAAGAGTTCCCTGGAGGTCAGATCTCCAAATGTGGTGCTGGGAAACAACTCCCGAGAAATATGGACACACATAGGATGAGTCATTATGATAAGAAAAACACAGGATTTGGATTCAAGTACCAGTCTGTCACATACTCCACTCATTCAAACAATTATTGAGTAGCTGCTTTCTACCAGGCAGAATACTGAGTACTGACGGTATAAGGAAGACACGTAACAAACTTGTACAATGAAGTACTACAGGTTCTATGACAGGTATCAACCTGGGAGAAGCATGAAGAGAAAACAGTCAATTCTACCTGGAAAAGAAAGCAACGGTTTTATAAAGGAAGTGATGTTGGTGCTAGATTTTTTAAAATAAAACTAGGCTGTATATGTCAAGCTGAGAAGGACCATTTGGGCAGAACAAACAGCATGAGAAAAGGTTTGGCAGTATAACATTATATGTTAAATCCTGGAGATGCCAAGTGGTTTGGCAGGGTGAGGCTGAGACGGAGGTCACAGAAGGTGACCCTGGCAGCAGAGGGAAAAATGAAGACTACTATCTGGGCAAGAGATGCTAAGAGTGTGAGCTGAGGCAACAGCTTTGGGAATGGAGAGAAAGGCACAGATTTGAGGCAGGTAAAGGTGATTCTATATAGCTTAGTGACTACAGAAATATGGCAAGATGAGGAAATCTCAGATTTCTCGTTTGGGTGACAGAGAATGGTGGTGTCATTCACTAAGATAAATATAAACACAAGAGAAGAAGGTTTGGGCAAGAAGAGCGTTAAGTCCAGTTTTAAGCCAATCATGTGATTTTAAGCCAATCACTAAATACTTCACAATCAGTTTTCTAGTTAGTAAAATGATTATAATACCAAATACCTCAAGGGGTGTGGTGAGTATTAAATAGAGTAACAGATGGGGAAGGGGCTCTGTTATTATTATCTTCTACCTATGACTGTGTGAAAGAGACTGCTATTAGTATCCACCTTTCTTTTCTTCCTTTTAGCATAGACACTCCCCTACCCTCATTTTCTGCCAAGATTTGAGGCACATGCAACTCAGCTGGAAGCTACATTTCTCAGTGCTACTTACAACTAGGTATGCCATATTTCTATGTACAATGAGATCCCAGGAGAAGTGACGTACTTAATTTCCAGCTCTTTTTTAAAAGCAACTATGTGCCCTCTATTCTCTCTTCTCCCTTCTCATGAGCTAGAAGGTTAATGTGCTAATAAGCTGTCTTAAGGTTGTCCTCTGATGAGCACATCATTCTGGTAGTACAACAAAATAAAAGTATCTGGATCCCTGGATGATTTCATGGGGCAGAACCTCTGCCCACACTGATCATATAACAGACCTCTCTCTTAACTGTTATGTAAGAGATAAACGCCTATCTTGTTTGAGCCACTCAATTTCTTAGTCTGTTTCAGCAACGATCCTGTACTCTATATACGCTCCCAAGCTTGTAAAACCTGCAAGAAAATTGTGCAAGACAAATTTCAGGACCCTACAAATCTACTTAGATATTGGTAGTACCTTCAAGACTGGAAAAGGGGAACATTCATGAGTATATATGCACTCATGTGTACTCAGACATAAAGTGAGAAAAAGAGTTGGAATGATATGTGCCAACTGACAGAGCAGGACCAGGCCTGTAGTCAACTAATCAAGACTGAAAATTCTAATTTTTCATCTCATACAGTTTCCACATTAGGACAACTCTTAAAGGATCCAATAATATGTAGATTACTACCTGATACTCAAATCTACAAATGGAACAAAGGAATCAATTATGACATTCCTAGGTGAGGGTTCATTTAAATGAATGTAACAACTATGTCAGACAAAAATAAGAAGGCTTAGGAATTCTCAAACATTCTGAACTATATCATACCTAAAAATAATTCAGAGCAATGTACCTGGGAAACCAAGTAGCTAGGCTATGACATGACTATTTGAATGTGATATTGCCTAGAAGCTAAATGAAGCAAAACCGGTTTCTTCCCAAGGACCTGGAAGGAGGCTACTCATGGAACTGGTTACTATTAGGGTGTTCATATCAAAAGCCACACTGTTTATACGCAGGACAGATGAGCCAGTACACTTTAGCTTATAACTCTGGCCATGTGACATCACCTTACGGCAATAGTTCGAAACTGCCAAAATAAGAAAATAGCTTCCAAAGGAAAAAGGAGTGTTTTGTGCAAAAAGTAGAGAAACCTAGGCTCTAGTCTCAGGTTCTCCATTTTCAAACTATATGACCTTGGACAAATTAACTGACTTCCCCGGGCTTCCAGTTCCTTCTCTGTAATAGAGAGGGAGAGTAAAGCAGATGATGTTATCTTCCAGGTCTAGGAAGAAGTTCCAGAATTTTAAAATATTCTAATGATATACTATTGAGCTAGCCTACTATTATTTTAATGTCAATATTTCTATGTTAAAAAGAGAAGTCACAAGATAGCATCACTTCAATTTATTCAAGATGCAAACTTAAACAAAGAAGTACTGGAAAACTAATGTGCCACTATCACACCTTCTTCATAGAAACACACATGAAAGAAAGAAAAAGAAAGAAAGAGAACCTTACAAGGCAATCAAAAGTGTCTGGAACAATTGAGTCCACACAACACCAGGAAAATTGCTTCTTCAAGGATTATAAATGTGTAACTGCAATCTCTCTCTCACATGAAGACTCTACTATAGACAGTGACCATATACTGGCTTAACGATATTAAATGCCACTATAATTACTGTATTATATTACTATATACTATATTACTGTATTAGTTATTGTAATTCTCAAATAGTGGCCAAGAATGAAGCACAGGAGAAAGCATAACACCAAAGTAAACTAGCAATTTTAACACTCACTCACTAATAATAATAGACTTAGCAAAAATTCTTGCAATCATGCATTCATCAACCTTTACAGAAAATATGCTCTGTGCCAGGTATGAGGAAAAGAGACCCTCTCTCTCTCTCTCATTCTCACGTGCACACGTGTGCAGACACACACACACAGCGTTGTCCTATCTGCTCTCAAGAAGTTCTCACAGTCTACCTACCAGGGAATTTTATTCCTTGGATTTAAAAAAGAAAAGCACAGAAAAAAATTTTTTTTAAGATTTATTTATTTATTTGAAAGAGAGAAAGAAAGCACGCACACAAGCACAGGGCGGAGGGGCAGAGGAAGAGGGAAGTCCAAACAGTCTGACTCTGCACTGAGTGCAGAGCCCAACGTAGGTCTTGATCTCATGACCCTGCAATCATGACCTTAGCCAAAACCAAGAGCCAGATGCTTAACTATGTCACTCAGGCATCCCCAGAAAGATTTTTTTTAAGACTGCCTCTTATCTTCATTTAGTCCAGATAAAAGAATCTATTTTCCATATCTAAAAAGATTACTGTGCATTCGTAAGAAAACAGCCATGTAGCTCCTAACCAATAGCAATAGCATGATTAAGGAGAAACAATATAGGAGTCGGGAGTCAGGAGACGTGAGATTCGGAATCCAGAGTCTGCCACACAGCAAATGTATAACCTGTATAATAAATTCATTTCACTTTTTCCCACCTATAAAATGGATGGAGCAACATATCTGCTTCACAGAGGTTTAAGGCTCAAGTAAGATAGATAACATACACGCACACGCACACAAAGATAGAGAATACATTTTACATATACCTATATATTCTTACAAGCTGTTTCTGAGAAAATATAGTGCAGGGATTAAGTACATAGACTCTAAAGTCAGATCGCTTGAGTTTTTTTGTTTGTTTGTTTGTTTTTTAAAGGAGAAAGAAGTTTATCGAATACACCACAAGGGAGCAGTGGACAGGACAGCTGTTTGGCCCAGACTGTCTGAGTTCTAAACACAGGTGCATCCCTTTGTTAGTTGAGACTGAGCATGTTCCTTCCTCTCTCTGAGTTTCAGTTTTCTCTTCAATAAAATGGGAATAATGAGGATTAAAATAAATATTGCACTTGGCACAACGCCTGACATACATCACAGTGTTAGCTAGCATCATCATTAGATTTGCCCTGAATACAGTGACTACAAAGATGAAAAAATACATGGTCTTGCCCCAAAGAGCTATCAGTTTAGTGCAAGTAACAGGTAAGTAAAAAGAAAAATATTACATAACATAAAATACTTAACAAAGAAATAATTATGCAAATATCAGTTGACATTATTACATATGAAGTTAATATGATAAAATAAATCCCACTGATTCTGAATGGGGCCTATGGAAATCCATCTCCCACTTAATAACTGCAACACCTTCCTATTAGCAGACAGAATAGAAAAAGTCTAAATGTGTTCTTATAATCAAATAAAATGGAGACTTTGAAACTATCCTGTACAACAAATACTCTACCTCAATACCCAATAGAAAAGGCAATGAGCCACACAACATAATGCGGTCACTTGTAGTAAAGAAAAACTGACAGGCCCCTGAAAGAAAAATGAATAAAACTGGTGCAGCACCAAAATAAAGGGCTTTCTTCATATGAAAAAATCTTTAACCAATACACTGCAGCATTCAGACACGTCAATAATTAAACACATTAAAAATTTTGGTTGATGTTCCACTTAGGAAAAATATCATCTGCATTACTGAAACGCTGGAAACGGAACTTATTTTCAGAGAAGAAATAACCTGAATATGACCACATAAAATTAAACTTTCCAGTCTGTGAAAAGAGATCCCCCACTTGCCAGCCACCTGCACCTCTTTTATTTTTTTTTTTCACCTGCACCTCTTTTAAATGAAAATATGCCAATGTGCTCACCTGAGAGCCACCAATCTTATTGTACACTTCATGTACAATAAGCACAAGATTCGCTTGGAACTTGCCCCCAAACATGGACATACTTAGCTGTGGAGGGTGGGGGGCGGGGTAGGGAGAGTTAGGAATGAAACAAAACCTATTTTAACTTCTGTGCATATTCCTAGAAGACTTAAAACTGGGATTTCAACTTGAGTGTCCTCATGAGAGAGACTACAGCCATTACCACCATCCTCACTCTTTCAACCAGTTCACACAATGTCTAGCGTTCTAAGTTTCCCCAATCAAGGAGCCTCCACCTTCCTTGCTCTATGGATCAAGATTAGAACAAGATCCAAACCTCATATCTAGCTCTTCTCCAAATCCCCTTGGCCAGCCTCACAGTTGTTCTCCCACTCCCACCCCATTCTCACCTCTGCCATCCAGTAACATTCATTCACCCAATACTTTCTCTGCTCAGGGGCCTCATTCTGGCCTCTTCTCTTCAACTACCCCAAGAGCTAACATAAAACTCATCAAAATATCTCCTCTTAACAGTTCAAGTGAAATTTAAAATTTCTCTCTTAAAATGGTAGTGAATTCTTCTTACTAAGCCCCACCTAAACTATGAAAGCCACATAATTACTATCTCACCTAGCATTTTTTAATTTATTTTTTAAAAGATTTTATTCATTTATTTGAGAGAGGGAGGAGAGAGAGAGCATAAGCAAGGGGGAAAGGCAGAGGGAGAGGGAGAAGCAGACCCTTTGCTGAGCAGGGGAATGGATGTGGGACTCTATCCCAGAACCCTGGGATCGTGACCTGAGCCGAAGGCAGATGCTCAACGGAATGCGCCACCCAGGCACCCTGCATTTTTCAGTTTAAAAGGCACTGTCACATCTATTATCTCATTTGATCCTCACAACAGATGAGGTCAGATATTATTATCCCTATCCCAAGTCTTAGCCAGAGAAAGTCAGTTGTCCCAAGAAACTCAGTAAGCAGCAAAGATGGAACTTCAACAAGTTTGTATGATCACAAATCCAATTTCCTTACCACATATGCACTCACTCTTTTGACCAGAGTGTAAACAACGAACCAATTACCTAGTTTGGGCAGCAAGTTCCTCAAGAAAAATGAACTCTGTCAATTTAACAGCATCAACATAAAATGTAACACAGTAGCACTAGAAGTCGGCCAGCTTTTAATAAATCCTACAGCCAATAATAACAGAAACATCAAATTATTCCAACAGTTAGCTACTACTAGAATTAGTCTAAAAGAAGAAAACCAACATTTTTTGAGCTTCCACTATGCTACAGGCATATACTAGGCACTATCACATACATTAACACTACTATTCTAGTAAATGGGTATCATATCCCTATTTTGCAGATGAGCAAAATGAGGCTTATCCAAAGGCTAAGCGTTAGCCAACGCAGGTTAAGAGATTCACCCAAGATCACCCAAGAAGTGGCAGTGGCAAGATTTAAAAACCCAGTCCCCAGGGTGCCTGGGTAGCTCAGGTGGTTAAGCCATCCACTCTTGATTTCAGCTCAGGTCATGATCGCAGGGTTGTAAGTTTGAGCCCCAAGTAGGGCTCCAAGCCCCGCTTAAGAGTCTTTCTCTCCCTATGTCCCTCCCCTGCCTCCCTCTCTAAAAAAATTAAAAATAAAAATACAGTCCTCAAACTCCAAATCTGAGGCTATCTGCAGAGATTATAGCATGCTTTGGTATCTTTCAAAACATTCTTAAACAGTGTTATGTTTGGAAGACCTTTAACTTTGGTAAGATAATCAAAATATTCCAGGTACCTTACTGTTGTAATACAAGGTTAGATGACAGGAAGAATAATCAGATATATATATATATATATATATATATATATATATCTGAATCTGATGGTAGGTACTAATTCATATATATTACTGAGCCAATTGTTATAATATCTAGGAGTTTAACAAAAACTTCAATGTCGCTTCAGAATGTTTTATACTATAATTAAAAAACTAGCATGAGAGGTGCCTGGGTGGCTCAATTGGTTAAGTGACTGCCTTCGGCTCAGGTCATGATCTCAGGGTCCTGGGATGGAGTCCCACATCAGGCTCCCTGCTCAGCGGGGAGTCTGCTTCTCCCTCGGATCTTCCCCCTCTCAAGCTCTCTCTCTCTCATTCTCTCTCAAATAAATAAATAAAATCTTTAAAAACAACAACAACAACAAAAACCTAGCATGAGCTTTGAATCTGTAAACTGCCTTCCACTTACTAGCTGAGATAACCTGAATTTGGTTACTTCTCCAAATTTAAGTTTCTGCTTATATGAAACAGAAACAATACCATTTCTCAGGGTTCTAATTAAGATTTGGAGATAATGTATTTAAAACACCTAGGGGTAATGTCTAGCATGTGGTAGCTATTATCATCCTTTGCCCTCTGTGGATATATTTTCAGCAAAAACATGTAGATGAAAATTAAAAACTCAAATATATGATTTTCCAAAAATAATGGGATGTTTGGTAGCATGGAAAATAAATATTCAGATAATTTAAATTTTTTATTTTCATTCAGATACTTTGGGATTGAATATACAAAACCTTTAAAAAAAAAAAAAAAAAAAAACCCAGATGACAATCAAAACCAAATTCAGCTATTTTTCCCTGAATCCCTAAGCAGAATTTTTTCCCTGTTCAGAAGATCCTCTAGTTACCTAGTAACCACCTGCCAGCCCCAAACTAAAGAAAATTGGCTCTGCACTGGGCTAATTACTCAACCAGCCTGAACAATCTAAAACGAAGTCTAGAATAAAGGGAATTGTCAGCCAGAATGTTAGTGAAATTATCCACGACAGGAGACCTGAGAATCCAAATACCACCGGGCAGTTATTTCCATGAGAATAAAATCACAATTTATGAGCCCTGCAAATTATACCATTATTAAAACAAACATCCCATTGAGGCTACAGCTATCAGATAAATGGCTTTATTGTCCCCATTGTTTCATCCACTGCAGCAAAGAGGTGCAAACTGAATGAGCGGTTACCAGAAGCAGCAATATCTAGGAAATTACAATGCAGACCTCCATCTTAAAGTTCCCTTTGTGTTGGGCTGTAAATGCTCTGAAGGAGAAAAGGGGAACAGAGAATCAACTCTTCTCCACCACCCCTAAACTCAAAGATCCTGACGACTTTACAAGCAGAACTCACCAGTTTTCCCCGTGTTTCCCGACCCCCTTACCCCCTGCCCCAGTAGGTCATTCCTGGGCTCGCCCGGGAGGAAGAATCTGAACTAAGCAAATCCACTTTATTCACTGAGAAACGTTTAGACAATTCTCCAATCCAAATAAACACAAACAGAAAAGACAAGAAAATGGCCCCTTGGTTTCCCTGACTCCCACAATACAAAGTATCTCCAGCTACAGCAATGAGAATTAATGAGAAAGTACAAAAGCATGGCATTGGCTCCTCCTATTACCAGAAAAAAAAATCCCTTTACAATAATGGCTGCATCATAAACTTCCAACTTCATTTCCAGACTTAAATGAGAAATCTGAGACATTAGCTAACAGCTATCCTGGGCCAAACTGCATCAAGGAATGAGGAAGGCAAAAGTAATCCTTTCAGTAATAGCTCACTTGAACTCCACAAATTTACTAATTTTGGAAATGGAAGGAAAGAAACTAGCATCAGAGGGCATCTGCTTTATGCCAACCACCACACATTCATTATTTATAAACCTCACAACAATCCTCCAAGGCAGACTAGATATCCCTTATTGACAGGTGAGAATTTTAGGCTCAGAGAAATTAAATAACTTGCCCAAGGTCACACAGCTACTAACATAATACTTGAATTTAAGTTTCTCTGACTTTAAATTCTAAGCACTTTTAACCTTTGGCTTTTGCTTTTTTGTGCTGTTGGTAAAAACCTAATAAAATGCAGTTTTGGGGGGGGGGAACTTGTAAGACATCAAGTTTAAATGCTACCTGAGCCTTTTACAAAGTTCTAACAATGCAAAGCAGTCATGGGAGGATGCATATGAAGTAAGACTTCGTCATACAATTCATTTTTCAAAATTCTCCTTTAATCCTCTCAACAAATTTGTGTGGTATGATCCCTCCCAACTTAATATGTGAGAAAACTTTATGTGTGAGGCTCAGAAAGATTTTATCATTTGCCCAAGGCAGCATGGACACTAAAACTCAGAACTCTAAGTTCATTGCTCGTGCACCTTTATCACAATGCCAGACTTAAACACAGGCATCAAGAATTCAAGAATCTTTTGTGGAGTTCTTTGCTTATTTATGAAGAATATCTGCTCATAATTAATAGCATGTGGAACATGGGCATGGAGGAGGGAAGGACGGAGTACCAAAAGCCCTTGAGGGCCTCAAGCTGCCCAAATCTAAATGTTCTTGTTAAAAGCTCATTCAATGGGAGGGGACAACAAGGTTTAAAGTGATAGAAAAGCATTTTGGAGCTCTGAACTCCTAAATGTACTCTGGACCACTAACTGAAAGCTGGGCTGGTGATGCTGACTTCCAATGACTGAAGGCTGCTATGTGTCAGACACCATGCCAGGCTTTCCACACTACTCCTACCTTCCTCATGGTCTTTTGAACAAATGATAGAATTCCTATTTTACAGATGAGTTAACTAGGCTGAGAGAAGATATGACTTCTCCAAAGATGCCCAACTAGTACAGTGGCAGAGTAGGAATCTGAATCCTGATTAGACTGACTTCCAGACCATCTTTAAACTATAGTAACAGAAAGCAGATCAATGGTTGTTTGGATAGGGGATCAGGGAGAGCAGGAGGAAGAGGGCACAGAGAGGTGCCAGAAACTTTTGGAAGGTGATGGATATATTCATATCTGAATTGTGATGGTTTCACAGGTATATACATACGCCAAAACTTAGCAAGCTATATTAAATTTGTCATTCGCTGTCAAGTTTACCTCAATTAAGCTGTTTAGGAGGGAAAAAGTATATACTGTTCTTTTTAGTAACCACCAACCACTTTTTACTAACCAGAATATCTGCCCTTAAACTCTGTTTGCTCACAGGGAAGCTAGGCCAAGGAATTCTTTCCCTAACAATTTAGTTTGGAGTTTATGTAAATTAGTAAAATATCACTGAAAGAAAGTTTTAACTACCCAAGAGTAACAGATTTTTTCCAAACACTCAACAGCACCTCATAATACATTTCCAACAAATGTAGCCTGGTAAAATGATAAAGAGTGAAGGCTTTGGCATTACCCAATCTGGACTAACTCCTATCTTTGGTTCTTACAAGTAAATCTAGTCAGGTTGCTAAATCTCTATCCAGCTCCTCACTTATAATATAAAGTAATAATAACAATCCATCGTTTGTTGAAATTATTAACTATATGCCAAACACCAAACTAAACACTTTATCTAATTATCTCATTTAATCCTAACAACTATATACTGTAAATACCACTATATTCCCTCAAAGATAGATAAAATGAGTTATAGAAAGATTAAGTAACTTTGAAGGTCATAAAGCCAATAAGTGCCATAGCTGGTAAACTCACCTTGCAAAATTATTCAGAGTAATAAATTTGAAGAAGCAAGTAAAATACTATTAGTATTAGTACAATATAAATGACAGAAAGCTCCCTCTATTCTTTAAAGCAAGGTTCTCTACAAAAGTCTATTAAAAGGACAAAATTTTTTAAATATTCTACAAATTAAACTTAACTAAGGCTAGTGGTGTTCACTTTACCCAATTTATCCCTTAATTCTCAGTCTGCAAAGTAACTACTATTTTTCTCTGCTTTACTGATGAGGAAAATGTAATTCTGAAATGTTAAACTCCAAAGCTGACACAGACATGTCTTCTGACAAGAAAGGAGCTCTTTCCGCTTTGGCTTACTGCCATCCAAGCCTCTCAAAACCACATTTTTTCAGCAATCACACCTTAAGCATCTTAAGCAGTATCTTCCATAATATCACAGAACCAAAGTTTTGTGGACACTAGACTTAAAACTCTTTGCCCTAATTCATGATGCCAATAGTGTTAGTACTTAAAAAAATGACATCTACACACTAATATACCCAGTCTTTTTCTCACTTATTTCTAGACTAGGTAAGAAAACTGATGCTTCAGGGGCGCCTGGGTGGCTCAGTGGGTTAAAGCCTCTGCCTTTGGCTCAGGTCATGATCCCAGGGTCCTGGAATCGAGCCCCACATCAGGCTCTCTGCTCAGCGGGGAGCCTGCTTCCCCCTCTCTCTCTGCCTGCCTCTCTGCCTACTTGTGATCTCTCTCTCTCTCTGTGTCAAATAAATAAATAAATAATAATAAAAAAAGAAAACTGATGCTTCAATCTGTCAAAATACTATTATCACTGAATAAAAAACAAACCAAGATATAATATTTGTATAGAATATTTATGAAGTTCTTTCTCATATATTAAATGATTATTCATGATTATTGACATTATTGATATTATTACTGACAATAATTATTGACATGATTATTCTCACTTTACAAGGTAAAAAAAAACTGAAATTCAGAGTACTTAAATAACTTTCCCCAAGTCAGAGAGCTAGTAAGCGGCTGAGCTGGAGTTCAAATCTAGGTTTTCTGACTCTACATCTAGAATCTTCCACACACCAGACCCATTCCTCTTTCAGAAATAAGCTCAGGTTTCTACTCCTCCAAGAACTCCTCCCTGAAAAATGTACTAACACCTCCCTCTTCGCTAGTTATTTTACAGCATCTATAAAACACCGAATGTAGTGTATCTGTTTATACCTTTTCCCTTGCACCAAGGAGCCCCTTGGAGACAGAGACCACGTCCTACTCATCTCTGTGTATCATCAGAACCTACCTAGCACATGGGGCACCTACCTGGGTGGCTCCGTTGGTTAAGCATGACTCTTTTTTTTTTTTTTTTTAAGATTTTATTTATTTATTTGACAGAGAGAGACACAGCAAAAGAGGGTACACAAGCAGGGAGAGTGGGAGAGGGAGAAGCAGGCTTCCCGCCGAGCAGAGAGCCCAACGTGGGGCTCGGTCCCAGGACCCGGGGATCATGACCTGAGCCGAAGGCAGAGGCTTAAGGACTGAGCCACCCAGGCGCCCCAAGCATCTGACTCTGAATCTCAGCTCAGGTCTTGATCTCAGGGTCGTGAGCTCAACCCCTAGAAGAAAGAAAAGAAAAGAAGGGACAGGAAAAGGAAAAAGAGAAAGAGAAAATAGGAGAAGGAAAGAAAGAAAAAAGAACTTTCCTAGCATAGAGTGTAATACCCATGTTAACTAAATGAATGCAACCATAAATGATTATTTTTATCTGCTACTAAGACTTTAGTTAGCAAAACCTTTTTTGGAAGCCATAATTTAAATCACCTGTCAGGAACCACTAAGGGCTTAACAAGACAGTCATAAAACCCCACATTTCCTAAAGTCCAGTCGTCCCACCACCTTAACTGATAGATCAAATCCTATATTTAGGGTCAAAAAATCAAATGCACAAGCTGAGTACTGATAAAATTTAGTTCTATAGCATTTGTTTTATGTTATCTAAAAGTTAAAATTCACCCAAAGGTTAGTAAAGAGGAAACTTGGAAGCACAGAAAAGAACCAAGAGTTAGAAAAGCAATCAAAAGATCCCAACTTCTTCATTTACCAATATAACCTTGACTCACTTCAAGTGAGATTCTAGGATCTATCACAAATCAAGTTCGGAGTATCTACATGTCTACTGCATACACAGCTCCACTGATCCCACTATGGGCAAAGAATAGAGGAAAGCTGAATTAGCGTGGACTGAAGCATAATAGAGACAATATTGGGGGGTGGGCAATTAGGAAAGCCATTCTACAAAAAACTAAGCCTAGAACAATATGGAGTAAATGCAGCTGGCTGGGAAATTACAGCTGCTAACAGACTAGGCTGAAACTATGGATTCACTAAACAAGATCTTACTGATGTCCAAGTTCCAAAAACAAGCCCCTGAGAAAAAGGGTGATCAGATACAATCCCTGCTCCCTGCAAGTGGAGGCAATCAATAAATAATAAATACACAGATCATTACAATTAGGGCAACCCATAATAGGGTACCCAATCCCAACCTGGGAAAAATCAAGGAAAGCTTTCTAGAAAAGGTTAGCTCCTAAGCTGAGCCATAAAGTCCAAGTACGAGTTAGGTAAATTAATATTTACAAAGAGATTTAAAAAAAAAAAAAAAGATTGGGGCGCCTGGGTGGCTCAGTCATTAAGCAGCTGCCTTCGGCTCAGGTCATGATCCCAGCTCCTGGGATCGAGCCCCGCATCGGGCTCCCTGCTCGGCAGGAAGCCTGCTTCTCCCTCTCCCACTCCCTCGCTTGTGTTCCCTCTCTCTCTCTCTCTGTCTCTCTGTCAAATAAATAAATAAAATCTTTAAAAAAAAAAAAAAAAAAGATTTACAAAGAGATGTCCAGGTCCAAAGAGGAACATATACAAAGACATTGAAACAAGAGGCATGCCACATCTGGAGAACTGAAAACACAGTACAGCGTACACTTCATTAGTATTGGAGATAAAATGTATAACGCAGGAGGAGAGGCAAACAACGACAGTCAAGAGGGAGACGGGGAGAGGTTACTGAACAAATTGCCTTATATACCGTACTAGGGACCCTAGACCTCATCCCAAAGATTTTAAGTGTTCAAGAGTCTCATGCTAGCTCCCATCTAGGAGACAGTGTACTTACACTGACACTTCGTTGAAGGGGAGTCAGGCTTTCAGATATGTTCATTTAGAACAGATAAGTTTTTCCTCTCCATAACTCCACAGCTTGACCAAAATGTACTGTCTAAGCCATAAATCTCAAAAAGATGGATAATATTACCACCAGCATAAATGTAGAAAAATTGTAAAAACACACCCCTCTTTGGTTCTGGGTACTATGGAGAAATATCACATCTTCTCAGTGATGACTGGTATACTTAGAAAAAATTTAGAAAGCGGTATTTGTCACATTCACTGACATTTTTAAATTAGAAAGAATTATCAACTTCTGTGATCTCTCCGGAACAATCCAACCTATTTCATCTAGACTACAAAGTTTAAAAAGTTGATGGAGAGTTAAAGGTCATACCATACCTGCTCCGCTCTGGTTCACCAAGAAATTCAGGCAAACAGCGAAAATTACAGCTTCATTGCCAGGAAGATGAAGTAAACAAACCCCAAAATACAAAACCCAATAAATTCAGTGCTTTATTTCTATAATATAAATGCTTTAGGGGCACCTGGGTGGCTCAGTCAGTGGAACATGTGACTCTTGATCTTGGGGTCGTGAGTTCAAGACATACACTGGGTGTAGAGATTACTTAAAAAAATTTTTTTCATCTTTAAAAAAAAATGCTTTAGGGGTGCCTGGGTGGCTCAGTGGGTTCAGCTTCTGCCTTTGGCTCAGGTCATGATCTCAGGGTCCTGGGATTGAGCCCCACATCGGGCTCTCTGCTGAGCAGGGAGCCTGCTTCCCACTCTCTCTCTGCCTGCCTCTTTGCCTACTTGTGATCTCTCTCTTCTCTGTCAAATAAATAAATAAAATCTTTAAAAAAAATGCTTTAAAAATCAAAACATTAAAAAAAATAATAAAAAAAATAAAAATCAAAACATTGTTCCAATAAATCACATTAAATCCCATACTTCGTTCTAGAAGGATAATATGAATAACAGCTAGCATTCATTGAATAATTAATATATGCTAAACATGGTATTAAGTTATTTATATGAATTACTTCATTCAACCCTCATAACTACCAGGAAACATGTGCTATTATTACTGTCCTTCTATTTTCTTTTTAATTTTATTTATTTATTTGAGAGAGAGAGTGTGAGAGCACAAGCAAGGGGAGCGGCAGAGGGAGAGGGAGAAGCAGGCTCCCTGCTGAGCAGAGACCCATCCCCCCCCATGCGGGGCTAGATCCCAGGACCCTGGGATCATGACCTGAGCCAAAAGCAGATGCTTAACTGCCTGAGCCACCCAGGCACCCCGCCCTTCTCCTTTTAAAGATTAAAAAAACAAGGCACAGAAAAGTGAAGTAACTTGTCCAAGGTCTCACAGCTAGTAAGGGGGAAAGCAAGAGCAAAATAGATGTATTACCTATTTCTGAAGAGATCAATAACAATGTAAGGAAAATTCACCTCATTAGATCTCTTCGATTTCTAAATATCCAAATTACTTAAATAATTTTATAGAGCTTATCACTAAGAAGGTTGACCGTTTCCCCCACAGCAAAAGGTGACCAGATCCTAGAGTACAAACTTTGTGGCATCAATCTACACAGAAGCCCAGAAGGGTTAGGTTACATCCTACCCTGTGGATTTTTTTTTTAAGATTTTATTTATTTGGCAGAGAGAGAGCACAAGCAGGGGGAGCGGTGGGGAGCAGCAGACTCCCCGCTGAGCAGGTAGACCGAAGCAAGGCTCAATCCCAGAGCCCTGGGATCATAACCTGAGACAAAGGCAGACGCTTAACCGACTGACCTATCCAGAAGCCCTTACATCCTACTTTGTAAAAACTGGTTCACTCATTTATCACTGACTCATTTGTTAAACAAAAATGTACTAAGCTCTACTAGGTCCCAGGTATCAAAGATACACAAATGATCACTAAGACACTATCCTTGGAAGACAGCAAAGCACGTAAGAAAGAGCACTCAGGTTTTGGAGACAGAAAAGTCTGGGAATAAATTTCACACTAATTACTTACTGGCTCATGGACCTGAGCAGCTTCCACATCTCTGAGCCTAAGTTTTCTCTTGTATAAAATAATTGTGACCACCCTACAGGATAATTGTGAGTTTAAGTAAGATAACATACATAAAGGACTAGCACAAACACAATGAATGTTCATTCTTCCCTCAGAACTGAGGTTTTAGGCTGTTTAAGCGTGCTGGCAGAGGGCGCCTGGGTGTCTCCGTTGGTTAAGTGTCTGCCTTCAGCTTGGATCATGAGCCCAGGGTCCGGGGATCAGGCCCCACATTGGGCTCCCTGCTCAGCGGGAAGTCTGCTTCTCCCTCTGCCCCTCCCCTCACTCGTGATCTCTCTCTCTCTCAAATAAATAAAATCTTTAAAAAACAAAAAAAAAGCATGCTAGCAGAAAGGTAAAATAATGCTCAGCACTACAACTTGTCCAACCTACCTCCTCCATTCTCCCCTGCCCAATCACAGAGAAAAACCCAAGTCATGCAACGACATTACTTGGCAGTGGCTTCATCTGCATCTTCTTCTTTTTCTATTGCAAATTCTCCAGGTGAAAGGTAGGAAGACTAAATACACCTAGAGAACCACTTTTATGCATAGTTTTATGCACCGTTCTCTAAAGGCCATTTCATACCTTTCCTTCCCCTCAAGGTGGTGAAGAATAAGTATCAACCCCAGGGATTTTCTAACATCCTGACAAACCTGTGAAACTGCTCAACTCTAAAGTAGTTCGGTTCTACTAAGCCAAGGAAAAACGAACTGCATTCCTGCTGGCTTTCAAACAGTACTGTTAGTAAAGGTTTAACAAAACCACCTACCCTCTCAGTAAGAAATAAGTAAAGCCTGGAAACATAATCATACTAATAAATAAAAATACACCATCTTGTATTGAATGAAGGCAGTGACACCAAACTGTAATAGTATCTTTACATTCTTCATAACCATGCCAAAAAAAGAGAACTAGTTTCGGTTTCACTAAAGAATGTTCTGGATGAAGCCACAAAAATTATTAATTTTATTAATCTCAATCATTAACTACACATCTTTTTAATATTCTGTGACAAAATGGAAAGTACACATAAGGCACTTTTCCTGCATACCAAAGTACAAGAATTGTCTCAAAGAAAAGCATTAAAGCACTTGTGCAATTAAGTTCCAAGCTGACCTAGCAGCTTTTTTCATGAAACACCATTTTTACTTGAAAGAACAACTGGCAGACAAACTATGATTATTCAGACTTCCATGTTCAGCAGACATTTTTCAAAAATGAACAATGTGAGTCTCACTGCATGGAAAACAACTGTCACTATGTCTTGCCAATGCTAAAATTTGAGCTTTCAAGCAAAAATTAGAAAAGACTTGTCTGATAAGATTGGTGGAAATATTAACTAATGTGATTTTTTTTGACATTATATATTAGAATGCATCAACATTTCGAAGATCTGAATAATTCAGTAAACCAGTATTTTCCAAATGACCAAGGCATGATGCTACAAAATTATGCACAGGTAGATCATTCAAAGTACAAAACTGATGGATTTTAATGTAACACAATATGAAAAGCTCACTGATATAGTTTCAGATTCTATAACATAATGGACCTTTAAGAAACTAACAGTTGTCAAGTTTTGGTATAGTATCAAAAGAGAATATCCACAACTATCTTAAAAGGCAATTAAAACAGTCCTTCCTCTTCTAACCACATTATCTATGTGGGACTAGTTTTTTTTTATATACTACATACAAAACAATCATTTGCAAAACATTGAATGTAGCAGCAGATAGATATCCAGTCAGGTGTCAACAATACTCCAATTAAAAATAATAAATAAATAAATAAATAAGTGTGTGTGTGTGTGTGTATCCAGACATTAAAAAAGGTTGGAAAAATGTAAAATATTATTATTCTAATAGTTCTGACTGGAATAATATAGTTACTTTCATAAAAATTTGCTAATATTTAATGGATTTGATATTTTTAAGTTAATTCTTTTTAAATTTCAGAGTTTTTTTTTTTTTTAGTAATATCTACACCCAGTATGGGGCTCGAAGTAACAACCCCAAGATCAAGAGTAGCATGCTCTTCCAACTGAGACACCCAGGTGCCCCCAGTTTTAATCTTTAATACAGCAAATATTGATAGATAAAACCCACAAATGAAGGCTCTTTGTAGTCTTCGATAATTAGCAAGAGTGAAGATACTAAAATGCTTGAGATCTACTGCTAATATAGCAATGAGCAAAAACAATCTATTGCTACACACAAGAACGTAAATAAATCACAGTTGAGCGCAAAAAGCCAGTCATACCTTATGAAAATTCATATAGGCAACAATAATCTGTGGTATTAGAAGTCAGAATATTGGTTACCTTGGAGGAAGGGGTAATGTTCTTTTCTTATTTGTTTATTTATTTATTTATTCATCAGAGTGAGAGAGAGAGAAAAAGATAGTGTGTACAAGCAGGGGAAGAGGCAGGCAGAGAGAGCAGCAGGCTCTCCGCTGAGCAAGGAGCCTGACGCGGGACTCGATCCCAGGATCTTGGGATCATGACCTGAGCCAAAGGCAGATGCCCAATTGACTGAGCCACCCAGGCAGCCCATGTTCCCTTTCTTGATCTCAGTGCTGGTTATACATTCTGTGCACTTTTTTCTATATAGGTTATATACATCTCAATACATTTTTTTAATTCCACTATAATTAACATGCAGTGTTATATTAGTTTCAGGTGTATAATACAATGATGCAACAATTCTATACACTACTTAGTGCTCACCTGTTTCACCCACCCCCTCCTCAATACAACTTCTTTTTAATTTATATGTTCTGTATAAACAAAACACACATACACAACCCACCTTAGACTCATCTACAGAAGTTAGATGCACCCCCAAGCACTGGTTGAGGTGGAACTGGGCATGTCTTTTCATCATTTTTTTTTTTTTTAAACAGCTCCTCTGGTGATTTTAATGTGTAGCCAAATACTACTCATCTAAGTTAAAAAAACTAGTTTGAAAAATACTGACCTCAGAGTTTAAAACTAGGGAGGACTTTGGAACAAGGCAGATCAAATTTTTAATACAAGCTTCTCTTCTTTTCCTAGCTATGTAACCAAATGCAAGCTACTTTAGCCCTACAAGCCACAGTTGCTTCAGTTTCCTCTTCTGTAAAATAGGCACAATACCCTATACAGGGTAAATGTGATGATTAAACTATATAAGGGAGAGAAAATACCCAGCACATTACCTACTACAAATACTCAAGTTTTAGGTCCCTTTTGTCTTTGCATCTTCATCCCCTACTAGTCCTAAGGCCAGTCAAATTGTCCTTGAGTCTTGATTTCTTCTTCCTTAAAAAAAAAATAATTCAACATAACACACCTATGCGCTATAGGTCAAGTAAAATACTAAAATTATGTTTGCAGAAGTATAACTATATTTACAGATAGAGATTTTTGCTATAAATTCAAAATAAAAGAAGGAGAAGGACACACTAGAGAACTATGATATGTGGGGCACCTGGGTGGTTCAGTCAGTTGAGTGTCTGGCTCTTGGCTTCACCTCAGGTCACGATCTCAGGGTGGTGAGACCGAGCCCCGTGTTGGACTTCTCACTCAGCGCAGAGTCCACTGGAGATTCTCTCTCCCTCTCCCTCGGCCCTTCCCCCCTGCCCCTCTCCCAGCTCACGGAAGCACGTACGCTCTCTAAAATAAATAAATAAAATCTTTAAAAAAAAAAAACTAGGCTATGTGAAAAAATGATAAAACAAAGGCTAGAAAATACAAGCATCAGCAGAAACTGTCAAGCTTGAAGGACGTGATCAGAAGGCAAATCAAGATCATAATCTTGAGTCAGCCAAGGATTGAAATTCGCTGTAAAAAATATACCAGCCACAATGTCCGTATCTATGGTGCCTGGATGGCTCAGTTGGTTGAGCATTTGACTCTTGATTTTGACTCAGGTCATCATCTCAGGGTCATGGGATTTGGTTCCTTGCTCAGCAGGGAGTCTGCTGGAGATTCTCTCTCTCTCTCCCTCTCCCCATCATGCCCTTGGCTCTCACTCTCTCTCAAATAAATAAATAAATACAGGTGCCTGGGTGGCTCAGTCGGTTAAGCAGCGTCTGTCTCCGGCTCAGGTCATGATCCCTGGGTCCTGGGATCAAGCCGTGTCACACTCCCTGCTCAGTGAGGAGTCTGCTTCTCCCTCTCCCTCTGCCCCTCCCTCTCCCGCCACTTGAGCTCTCTGTTAAATAAAATCTTTTAAAAAATAACAAAAAATGAAATAAATATTTAAAAAGAAAATGTCCATATCTAAGAAAAAACACAATCTATATCATCATAAAAATAGGCATATTCTGAAAGGACCCAGATATCTGCTTAAGTAGAGGGAGGAGGGGGAGTTGTATTGGAGCTTTATAAACCAAAATGTCCTTACAACATCTTCATACAGAGATCAATGGTCCATTTAATAAAATATTAAACTTTTAGATAAACAGCATAGTAGTTTGACAAAAAAAAGTTCCTCTATAATTGTTCTCTAAAGATAACGCATAACTGCCCAAGGCACTAATTTTATAATAAATAAAACAAGGGGCACCTGGGTAGCTCAGTCATTAAGCATCTGCCTTCGGCTCAGGTCATGATCCCAGGGTCCTGGGATTGAACCCCACATCGGGCTCCCTGCTCTGCAGAAAGGCTGCTTTTCCCTCTCTCACTCCCCCTACTTGTGTTCCTTCTCTTGCTGTGTCTCTCTCTGTCGAATAAACTCTTTAAAAAATAATAATAAATAAAACAAGAAATATGAACACGCCTTAATCTCTTTGCTTTTCTATATTCTACCACTTAAAGTTTGATTTCTGATAGCCTGTGAGTTAAGAATGAAATATAAGGGGGCACCTGGGTGGCTCAGTGGTTAAAGCCTCTGCCTTCAGCTCAGGTCATGAACTCGAGGTCCTGAGATCGAGCCCCGTATCAGGCTCTCTGCTCAGCTGGGAGCCTGCTTCCCCCACCCCCCACCCCCGCCTACTTGTGATCTCTCTATGTCAAATAAATAAATAAAATCTTTTTTAAATTTTTAAAAAAAGAATGAAACATAAGAGGAGAAAAGAGGAAAAGCAGGCAGAAGATGGGAAGGGAAAGGAGGAAAAGGAAAAGAAGGAGAAATAATAAAGACTCCATGTGACCCACAAAGCCTAAAATATTTTTTACGGAAAGCATTTACCAACTCCTGAATATACTCTCTTGTTATCTTCTACTTCTGAACCTTGTGCTATACACCATCATCATCACTAAACTCTTTATCAGTCCAATTAAATTCTAAATTCCATTCTAAACAAATTAAAAAACCACATCTGAAAAAAATATCACCTCACTCCTAATTAGAATATCAAACTACTGGCTTGTCATCTATCCTTACTAGGTTCAGTACAAAAACTAATCACTCACTACTTGTGATGCACCTTCCAGGAGCTAAAACTATAAAAATGACTAGGACACAGTCCCTGCCATCAAGATACTTAGAGTTAACTGAAGGAGCAAACAAAAACAGTTAACTTACCTAACAGAGTATTATGACAGAAGCATGTACTGGGTGACCCCAGGAACAAAATGGGGGCACTTATGGAAACCTTAAGGGTTCCGAAAGGTTTCTTATGAGAGATGCACCCAATCCACAGGGATGAATAAAAGGAAAAATGGCATGAACGAAGGTCTGAAATTGCAAGGCATCTGTAGGAACTACATGCTACTCAGTATTATCAGCCATCGGAAGAGTACAGGTAGGAGAAGTACATAGGAACAGGTCACAAAAGGCCTAAGAGGTTACGCTAAGGAGCTAGCATAGAAGTCCTAATAGTCATGCTAAGGAGCTTAGACTTTAGAGCCAATAAGGGAATTTAAGCAAGAGAATTATGTGGACATATACATCTATTGGATATGTTCTGGCTGCTGAGTGAAAGACAGGTTTACTAGATGGGTAATACAGAAACCAGTTAGGAGACTTGTACTTATCCAGAGATGAGATCAGGGTCTGAACTAAGGTGGTAATAGTAGGATAGGAAAGATGAATTCCAGAAATACTTAGAAAGAATTATTTTTGGCTATGAGAGATAAGGGAGAAGAAAAGACTAAGGGCACAAGAATATGCCATGGGAAAAAGACCGTCTCTTCAACAAATGGTATTGGGAAAACTAGACAGCTACATACAAAAGAATGAAACTGGGCCACTTTCTGACACCATACAGAAAAATAAACTCAAAATGGATTAAGGACTTAAATGTAAGACCTGAAACCATAAAAACCCTAGAAGAGAGCACAGGTAGTAATTTCTCTGACATCGGCCATAGTGAGATTTTTCTAGAAATGTCTCCTGAGGCAAGGGAAATAAAAGCAAAACAAACTATTGGGACTAAATCAAAATAAAAAGCTTCTGCACAGCAAAGGAAACAAAACTAAAACACAACCTATTGAATGGGAAATGATAATTGCAAATGACATATTCAATAAACAATTAGTTTCCAAAATATATATAAAGAACTTAGACAACATAAAAAAATAATAATAATCCAATTTAAAAACAGACATCTCTCCAAAGAAGACATACAGATGCCCAGCAGATATATAAAAAGATGCTCAACATCATTAATCATCAAGGAAATGCAAATCGAAACCACAATGAGATATCACCTCACACCTGTCACGCAAAAAACAACAAGTGTTGGCAAGGACGTGGAGAAAAAGGAACCCTTGTGCACTGTTGGTGGGAATGCAAACTGGTGTAGCCACTGTGGAAAACAGTGTGGAGGTTCCGCAAAGAGTTAAAAATAGTTAAAAATAGAACTACTCTATGATCCACTACTGAGTATTTACCCAAAGAATATAAAAACACTAATTCAAAAAGATACATGCAGCCCTATGTTTATTGCAGCATTAGTTACAACTGCCAAATTATGGAAGCAGCCCAGGTGTCCATCAACAGATGAATGGATAAAGATGTGGTATATATACACAATGGAATTACTCAGCCATAAAAAAGAATTGCCATTTGCAACAACATGGATGGATCTAGAAGATACAATGCTAAGTGAAATAAGTCAGAGAAAGACAAATACCATATGATTCTACTCATGTGTGGAATTTAAGAAACAAAAGAAAAAAAGAAATAAACCAAAAAACAGACTCTTAACTATAGAGAACAAGCCAGTGATTAATAGAGAGGAGGTCGGAGGGGGGGGTAAGGGTGAACAGGTGAAGGGGGTTAAGAGTACACTTATGATGAGCACTGAATAACATACGGAATTGCTGAGTCACTGTATTGTACACCTGAAGCTAATATAACACTGTATGTTAAAGATACTGGAATTAAAATTTTAAAAAAGACTAATGGCGCAGATTCATTAGCCAGTATGACTGGATGGAGTGCATTTAAGTTACAAAACTACAGGAAGAGATGATTTTAACTTTTTGTGTGAGGGGTACAGAATGGAAGAGATTAGAAGTAGACAGGGAAAATGAGTTATGGTTCGGACCTTCTGAATCTGAGGAAAATCTAAATGGATATATGTAGACAGCCAGAAGTCAGTGAGATTTACAAGTCTGGAGCTCAGGAGAGAGCTCCAAGCTGGAGATATTTCATCAGCATATAGGTAGCAGTTAAAGCCAATAGAATGGGCAAGACTACTTAAGGAAAGAATCTTACAAAGTCCAGTAAGCCAAGGAGCCAACCCTAAGGAATATCAACATTTACTAAGAAACCAAAAACAATAAAAATCTCTTCTTAAATACCAGCTAGTTTCAATAGCTTCAAAAATCTCTTCCTGCTAAACAACAAACTGGGAAGAACAAAAACCACAAAACGTGTTCATTAGTACAACCCATCTAATGGACAAAGTAAAGATTAAGAAATTCAGGAGGAGAGGGCTTTCCAGGTAGGAAGAATAGAATACAGAAAGAACAGGAGCATGACAGCACAGTATGTGTGGGGATTTGCTTATTTGGTCTTACAGTAGGTATACATGCTAGAAAGACCTTAAAAAGGGGTACAAACCAAGGCCTACAAGAACACTGGGAGGGAACAATCCAGGAAGATTGTGGTTTGACTTCATGAACCGTTCTTAACTTAAGCTCTCCTTCTACAACACATCCAAATCTCCTTCAAGTCTCAGCTCAAGCATTAAATCCTTCAAGCATCTCTCTCTTCCCTGCTCCCCCAGGCAGATCAGGCCCAACCACCACCATCCTCCCCATGCCCCTTGTTCATGCCCCCACTGTAGCATTTATCCTACTACGCTATGCTACGGCAATGTGTAGCATGTCTATCTTCCCAATAAATTGACTATAAACTCCTTAAGAGCAGGGAAATTTAATTTTTCTATCCCATACTTCCAACACTCCTTCACTGCCATGTAATAATCACTTAATATGTATCTGTTGGACAGATGTCTTAAACATATCTGATGTAGACAAGACTACTAGCTCTTCGGCCTTGGAATGCACTGCAGTTGTGGATTTACGTTTTTGTTTTGCTTTACTTGTGATAATGTTAAAATAAATGTATATTCCAAATGTAAAATGAGTGTGAGGAGATACAGCCCAGGAAAACCCTGAATAACAAAAGAACAGCCTACAGGAAAAATTTAAACAATTCATAAATAAAATAAATATAATAGTCATAGCTACCATATTAAGCACCAATTATATACGTGCCAGTCAGGGTTCCAGGTTCTCTGTCCTTCTTATCTCATTTAACCCATACAACAAATCAACAATGAAGTACTATCTCTCTTCTACATATGCACAGATAATTTATCTCACTTTACTACTCTGTCTTGGTAGTAAGTTACAGGTAGAAAACTGAGTTTTGTCAGGATAATAGAGAGCAAACATTGTACACTGCATTCTCCATCTCAATACAGCCTCAATTATTTCATTTTGAGCTACCCAGCACAGTTACAGTGGAACCAAGTCCCATAAATTAACTAAGAAAGTCCTCTAGCACCTTCTCTGTCCCAACAATTTTCAAGTTTCAAGGGAGAAATTGTGAACTGTCCATATACTCCTTTCCCCCAGAAGAACCCTTCAGAAAAGCAATAATCCAAATATAACAAGCTTTGTACCTCTGTGTGGGGATTTCAATTTTGTGGACTAGGAGGGAAAAAAAAACCCTAACATTTATATAATCCTTTATAGTTTAAAATGTATTTTCACATTTATTATCTCATTTGAAACCCATTTTACAGATAAGTAGACTAAAGCTCCAACAGATTATTAATGAATTTGGATTTCACATCTCTTAGACAAAAAGTTCTTGGTGTTTATGTTGCTGAATTCTGGTATGTGTGAGGACTTCCAACTCATGATACTCTCTGTATACATCAGATAATAGACCCTCCTGGACAATCAGGAAAGGATCAATGTACTAGGCAGCCTTTCCGCAAAAAGAAAGACGCACAAAAATTCTGATCCAAAGAGTTAAGAGACTTACCAAAACATGAAATGAAGTGCTGAGGTGATATAACAAAGAATTAGTATCTAGTAAATAAAGAACTGCCAATGAGGTAAAAGCTCTAAGAAAGTGCTGTTTCAAAGCTCACAAAGGCTGCTATTTGCCCCCTCCCATTCCTATTTCCAAGTATGACTGAACCACATCTGGATAATCTGATTAGCCATAAATGCAAACTGGCTTCCTCTTGCTATCTAGATTACGCCTGTGTGTATGCATGTGTACACATACATCTACTAATATGTATATCTATTTTTTTATTTACACATACATATAAATAAGAAGTATTGCCAGATAATGGAATAATAGACAATAATTTTGCCTCCTTTTACTTTTTATAATTTCCAATTTGTACCATGTGCATATGCTATTTTAATGGTGGAAGAAATAAAGCTCTTTTAAAGTTAAAAAATAATAGATAAAAATTGAGGCACCTGGGTGGCTCAGGTCATGATCCCAGGGTCCTGGGATCGAGTCCCACATTAGGCTCCCTGCTCAGCAGGGAGCCTGCTTCTCTCTCTCCCCCTGTCCTTCTTCCCTGCTAGTGCTCGCTCTCTCTCTCTCTCTCAAATAAACCTCTTGAAAAAAAAAAAAAATAGATAAAAATAAAGTAAGTCACAGAAGAATACTTACACTATGATTCTATTTATATAAAGTTGCAAAGGTAAAAAAATATTGTTTAGGATATGCACTTGTTTGGTAAAACTATAAAGAACAAAGACAAGAAAGAGAATGATTCACACAAAATTCAGTAAAGTGGTTACTTATGAGGAAGAGAGATGGAGAGACATTCAATCAGGCAGGGAACCACAAGAGGCTTTAAAGGTACTACAAATTTCCTTTTTAAGCTGAGTAGGAAAAACATCGATCTTCAATGTGTTCCATTCCTTAAAGATGTATATGCACCTTTATACATATGGTTTAATTCACAAGTTAAAAAGAGACAAACAGGGCTGAGAAATCAGAATTTGGGAGCTGTAGCCCAGACTCTTCCACTTACTGTGTAACCTTAATCAAGTCATTTAAACCCTCAGAGCAGTTTTTCTTATTTTATAGATGAGGAAGCTAACAGCTAAGACATATGTTTAGTACTTTACTGATTAAAATTCCTAGACTACAAATATGCAAATATGTAAACATGAAAATATGCAGATAAACTGTGAGATGATAATACAAAGTAATCCCTCTTTAATAAATTATAGAACATAATACCAAAAACTCAATGGTGGGATATACAAGGCTATGCACATTCAAATATCTTCCTATCTCATAACAGCAACAATATTTTTTTCAGCAACAATATTTTTTAATGTGTACTATGTAACCAACCCACAGTGTTAAATATTTTCCATAGATTATTTTGTTAAATCGTCAAAACAACCCTACAAAATTATTCTCTTAAGCCCACTTTACAGATAAGACCGTTGTGCCCACGGTCACATAGCTAGCAGTGAATGGTGGACCCACTTCAGAATCCACACCTATAACCATCACATTAGTTATGCCTCACTTCTCTCACTATATTTAAATCATCTCTCTCCTGACAATGAAACCTCCTTGACAACTGTTTTTTGTTCATTTTCATTTCCACTGATATTTAGCAGGTAATAAGTAAATAAACATTGAACAAATAGTTCATATATGTACAGTGTTTTCAGGTCTTAAGGTTATTTTAGGACATGAACTGATTTGTTTCCCTTGACAGCCTTGCAAAGTATAAAAGTTTTTGTTTGTTTTTACTCTTCTAACCATATTTAAGTGTACAATTCAGGAGAAGTAAGTACATTCACAATGTTGTGCAACCATTACCACTAAGTATGAAAGGTTTTTAATGACTATTGAAATCACTTAGCTATCAAGTGGTGGAATGGGAAATTTGAACTCAGGACTCTCCACCTCTAAATTCACAGGCCATTCATTACCAAAGGGCCTGTCTACCAGTACCTCCATCTGCTCTCTCCTTACCAGAACATCAGAAGAATCAAACATTTTATATACATTTCCACTGTACAGGTGCCCACAGCTATGAGGGCGGAAAAAATACACCAAGACATTTCTCCCAGGCAATTAGTTTTCATTTTGAGCTTTCAAAAGCCAGAGCTTTAATATAAATATCTCACCTCTAGTTCAAGCCTGCAGATCCACAAAAGCAATGTCTGGACCCCCAGAGTAAAGTTATGAGAAATGCTTGCATTAGTTAGATTACACTCTCATCAAATTACAGGTAACTGCTCAAACCCGGTCTTTATTATAATAAAGCTTCCTTATAACAAAACACTTTCAATTCCAAGGATAAGGCCAACCTTCCATCATTCTGCCTATTTTGGAACTACAAAAAAAAAAAAAAAAAGGATCCTAAATTTTGGGCATTTTTATGTCCTCAACTGTCAAACCAAAGAAAATGGCTTGTTTACGAGCTAAACTCTGAAGCCGGAACAAAAACAGAATCATCTGATCCCGCTGATGCCAGTTTTATCCTCTTTACATCCCTCCCCACATTTTCTCAGTCTGAGCTCTAATCAACAGCCACTTCATGTTTAACATATCATAGTTAATGCAATTAAGTGCAGAAAATTCGTTCCCTAAAGCTGTTTCCCCCAGTCACACGCCTCTACCTTCCAGCATCACCAATCTGCCATAAGAATGAATATATTATGAAGCTTTAAATAAAATTGCTGATGAATAGATGGAGACACTGTTGCTGCAGTTAATGCAATGAGCCTACATCAATACCAACCCTTAAAAAATAAAATAAAAATGATTCTATATGCTTTCTTTATCCACATCTGACAGAATTCTGACCACCTGAATTCCTTTAGAAAAAAATTCAATCTATGGAAATATAGTCCAATTATTTTAAATCTTATCAAGTAATGCCAAAAGAGAATCAAATGAAAAACTCCATCAATACGAAACCATTTCGCCAATGAATATTTATGACATTTCCATATTTCCTGTCTTCTTTCTGTTTACATAAAGCAGTGGTGCCAAGATTCATCTCAGGATTATTAGCCTGCAATACAATGATGGGCCTAATTGCCTTGCAAACCAGGACACCAATAAATGGAGTCCTCAGACAATCAATTTTAAGGGGGCGGGGGGGAAGGCCGAAGCTCCTTCTATATACGTGCACATTGCCTGACTAGGAAATAAATTCAGCCTCATCTTTTTCAGTTTCATTCATGGGTTCTCAAGCAAAGAATGCTCCCTTAAATACCTCAAGCTCATCAAATCTATTTAATTCCAAATTCCAGGACTAATTTTTAAATGCACCAAGGGGAGGGCGGAAAGGAGAAGGCAGAGACATCATACAGAAACATACCTAACACGTTCCAGTTTTATTTTCTCCACCTTTAGTTCAGAAGTAGGTTTTTTCCCCGAACTTTTTATAATAAATGAATAGAAAACACCCTCCCCCTGCTTAATTCTATTTTAACAGAAGCCCCTCTTAACTTTACCCTTCAGGTTGATTTACTAATGATACTAATACAAATGAAACAAAAAGATTGAACTAACAGCTTAAGACGTCCTCTAGGAAAGAGAGTCTTTACCTTCTCTGTTCCCTACAAAGTCCCCTCTGATTACTATTCCTCCCCCAACCACAGCCTCCAAGCTGTTCATTTAAGTCCAACCCCTGACCCTCCTGTGTCTCTTGAAGGACATCAGAATCCTTCCTCTCTAGAATCGTCCAATGCACCTCTTCCCAGCCCTGCTCACTCCATCCTCCCTGCCCCATTCATACCTACAACTCTAGGTTCCCCACTCCTTAAACAGCCTCTTTGCCACCTTACCATCAGCAACTACCACTCCAGTCCTACCAGTTCATCTCAGACACTCCTTCTCCAAAACTCCCTCTGCCACCTCAGCCAAGGGACATTTTCTTTAAGATACCATCCCCCCAACCACCTGCCACAATTCTTTCAGTAAGTCTAGCCCAGCAGCGTTTTCTGAGCCCTCTGCCTCAAGCCTGCACCCAGGGAGCCACCATGCCTTTTCCAGTCGTTCTAAAATCACCCTAAGTCCCATCCCCTGTGCCCTCTTCCAATTTCAATCCCTGCCTGCCCATTTGGGGCCTAACTTCTAATTTACCCCCCTCCTGCCAGCTCACCATCACACTCCTCTCATTGAAAGTCCCACCCCCACCAGCTCCTATTCCAACCTCCATGAGCATTCCCCAGAAAACCCCCAAATTCTACCTCCTCTGTTCTCCTAACCCACGCCATTCCATAAGTCTCCACAAATCCCACCACCCAGAGATGGCAAACGCCCACTTCAAGCTCAGGTCTCAACCCATGCCAAGCCCCTTACTCCCAGCTCCTACCACCTCCTCCATCAGTCTGCCTTAGGTCCACCCCAAATTCCACTCTCATGAATTAACGCCCCTCCCCCAGGGTCCTATCCAAACCTGCAATCCCACTATCTATTGAAATCATCCCCCTACCCTGCACCCCGGCTGGATCCCAAGCTGTCAACTGCTCCAAGCCAACCCCAAATCCATCACCCTCATTCAGTCCCCTCCCCCATTAAAAGCCATCCCACTCCACTCTCATCATCCATCTCGCCCAAAACCATCCCAAATTCCACCCCGACCTCCCAATCTCACGCTCCTGTCCCATATCGGGTCAACCGCTATTAAAAGTCCCCTTCCCTTGTAGCCCCCCCCAACCTGCTTGGGTCCCACCCTCACCCCACCCCCAGCCCCGCGCCAGGACAAGTCTCCCCTGCCAACCCGCCGTTCCATCGCAACCTCAACCCCCTTCCCCCAACCCGCGCGGGGTCTCAGCAGCCCCCACTCTCATTCTCCGTAAGTACCACCGGCCCAGGCTCCGGGAGAGCGGACCGGGGGAGGGGGGGAAGGTCTCCTCACCGGCTAGCCGCTGCGGGCGAAGACGACGACGGCGGCGGCAGAGGTGGCGATGCCCTTGTCTTCTCTGGAGGCTACAGTAGCGACGCTCTCGCTCCCTCTCCCGTGTCCAGTAAGGTGGCGGATGGCGCGGAGGGAACGGGAGCCTCCTCCTCAGACTCGGCTCTGAATCCTCTGCAGTAGCCGACGAAGAGCCCGACGGGTGGGGGGAGGGGACGCTCGGCTGCGGGCGAGGGAGGAGGAGGCGGAGGGAGGGGGCGGGGGACCGCTAAGAAGGGCGGGGAAGGAGGAGCCTGCGCGGCGCCGCGACACGTCCCACAGCCTCAGCGTGCCGGGACCACAATTCCCGGCATGCCCTGCTTCGGCCCGCGCGTGGCCTGCGCGGCCTACGCTGGCAGCCGCGCGCCTTATCCTGAGAGGCCGAACCCTCCCCGGTTACGGACAATGGAGTAAAATCCACCATCCGCCGGCGGCTTTTATAGAATCAGAGACCACTTTTGAGGAAAGTTAAGTGCCCTCTTCGAGTAGCAATGTTTGCAGCGTCTCCAACATCTTTATGCTCTGACAGACATCCCCGCCTCCGCTGGACTACATTTCCCAGCATGCCCCACAGCCTCCCGCCCTTCTTCCGGACCCTTCTCAAACGCGGTACTACAGTTCCCAGGGGATGTGGTGCCTGCGAAATGCTGGGAGATGCAGTTCTCAGTTCTTCCTCCATGTTAAGAAAAAGAAGTGAAAGAGAGGAAAAAGGGTAGGAATATGCCAACCCACTGAGGATAGGCCTAGATGGGATAGATCACCTGAGTCTGTACTCTCTTCGCTATCCACGTTGCGACTGTCACACCAGAACCAAAGCAGCAGCTTCTTCCTGGTCTCCCTGCAAATCAGAGGACGGTTTGGCAACTGAAATCCAAATGTGAAAAGAAGATACTTCTTGACACCGCTCCATTATTTTTAAATTTTTACCTTAAAAAGAGAATGAAACATTTTAGGAAAGATGAATGCACAAGGTGGTAAATGGGATTGTTGATTACAGGGGTAATGTAAATGTCCATCAATAAGGGATAGTTAAATTATATATGCAAACAATGCAGTAGTAAGCAGCTATTCAAAATGATGATATGGATCTATTTATTGACATAAAAAGCTATTCACAATTTATTCTCGAGGGAAACAAATTGATTACAGAACAACATGTTTAAAATGGTATAATTTATGTGATGTTTGAGAGGATATTCTATAAGCATAGAGAGATTTCAGGAAAGAGGTTCCCCAAATTATTATTAGTGATTATCTTGGAGGAAAGGGTGTCAGATTTCAAGTAATTTTCATTCTCTTATTGCCCGAATTGTTTCAAAAGAGCACATAGTTTTTTAAGTTATAAGACTATTTTCAAAAAATGTAATTTCCAAATCCAACAGCCATACTTTGCTGCCTAAAAAGCTTATCACGGCTTCCTATTGCCCTCAGTGGTGCTTCAGGATGAGGCCTGTTTTTTCTGTGAGCTCAATAGTTCCACTATTAAAACGAATAATGGTGGTAACTTACAATTCATAAAAGACCACTAAATCAGTAGAAAGACTGTTCTCTATATTCATTGTCTAGTCTCAAAATTTTCTTCCTTCTGGTCTTTCCACAGCCATTTCCTCCTTTTCTCCTCATTTTTGAAACTCAATCCAAAGTCCTACCTTCCCTAGAACATATTTTAGGCACATTGATCTTCCTTGTATCTGAATTCTTACAGCACTGGTTTTTAATCTGTGGGCCAGATATCTCTGTGGAGATGGGGAGTGAGAAAGGAGGAACAAAGTTACTGTAAAGGGTCTGCAAAGCTCTACTTAAACAAAACATTGTCTATAGACTGAATAAGTAAGTCTTATACTTAAAAACATAATTTTCTTTCTTCTGTGTCCAGATCTCCCAGCATATGAAATACGGCATCAAACAATCTCTGATGTAGCATAAATCCTGTATTCAATTACAGTATTTTAGATGTTATAGGTCATTATTCCTTGATGTTCTGAAGACCAAAACATTCAAGCTTCACTAGCCAGCCCACTGGAGAACCTCAGGACTACCTGAGAAAGGCCAGCTTTCCCGTATCAGAGGTTAATGTGGTCCACAGCCCTGCTGCAGCTAATCTCTTCAGCTTCACTCCACCTGCTCTAGTTACACTCCTATTCCTTATGACTCACTTTCCCCAAGTATATCAGGCACTGTCATTTTCAAACTGCCTATCTCATTTTTCAACCTATTAGCCCAGCCTTAAAATCCCAGTCCCCCCACACCCTCCAAAAAAATCCTAGCCCCTCTGCTCCCTTTTCTGAGAAGAATAAGTGCCTATGACATGTTGGCTATGTGACAGGCAAGTCCTTCCCCTAAGTGTTGCACTAGACATACCCTCTTCTAACTCTTTTACTCCCTCTCCTCCTCCTTTTTCCCACTTCTCCTACTGGCATAAAGTGGAGACGGGGTGAAGATCAAAATTAGAAAGGGATCTGATCTGGCGAGCAAGTAAAGCATTATCAACGTTAAGGGCATAGGTATGAGGAAGTTTACCAGACTAGGAATCTGGGAATCAGATGATAAATCAGACCTTGCTATGAACATGCTGGGTGACCTTTAGTAAGTCTCTTAACTTTTCTGAATCTCAATGTTTATATCTGTAAATTGGAAGGAATAATTCCTGCCCTGTCACCTCAAAAAGTTATTAGGAGAATCTAATAAAGCAATGAGTATGAAAGTGCTTTGAAGACTGTAAAGTGACTTTTTTTTTTTTTTTTAAGATTTCATTTATTTATTTGTCAGAGAGAGAGAGTACAAGCAGGCAGAGTGGCAGGCAGAGGCAGAGGGAGAAGCAGGCTCCCTGCAGAGCAAGGAGCCCGATACCGGACTCGATTCCAGGACCCTGGGATCATGACCCGAAGGCAGCTGCTCAACCAACTGAGCCACCCAGGCGTCCCTAAAGTGACATTTATAGTCCAAACCCTTCATCTAATTGGAGGATTCTCTCTCCAAATCCCTGCCAGGTGTTGGCAGGTAAACTATTTACTCAGAATTATACCATTATTAATGAAATTATTAAAGTATTTCAGGAATCAACTCTATTAAGCCAATTTTATCCCTTGATAAGCTTTCTATATAACATAGTTAAACAATTTCTAACTTTTCTAGATTTTTCTTTATTGAATTTTCATCAAGATATATTTTGATGAAATTTTACAAGAAAGGTTAAAGGTTGATTCATCAGTTATTTTTTATCTTTATCGATTTTTACTGATTATTGCTTCAGCTATTTTGAAGTTTCTAGTCATTATTTCCACCAATTCCACCTTTTCCTGGAAGAGATTTGAGCCATTGTCATTTTTATTTTGTGTTGATTATTTCCATCAAGTGGAATTTCCCCAGGGGTCAACTTTGCAATGTTTAATGTTACCAACAAAGATGGGAACATTCAGTTTGCTTTTCCATCCATAATAAATTTTTATCACATGTAGTTTTAGCCATTGTCAGTTTTATTTTGTGTTGATTATTTCTACCACATCTATTGTTTGGTTGCTTTTTTTTCTCTGCAACTCAACCCAAACAAACTCAGGGACAAAATGACAGTGTCAAAACACTATCCTTTGCCTGTTACTATCTGATTAACTGGGACTGTGAGATGGTTTTGTATCAGCTATGATAATCTGTTTGAGCTCTCTTTTTCTCTCAGAGCATCTCTTTAAGAGCATTGACACATATGTGTGAGCTGGACTATTACTTTAATAATTGCTTTAGGGTTGCCTGGGTGGCTCAGTTGAGTAAGCAGCCTACTCCTGATTTCGGCTCAGGTCATGATCTCAGGGTCCTGGGACCACACCCCATGTTGGGCTCCATGCTCAGAGAGGAACCTGCTTCAGGATTCTCTCCCTCTGCTCCTCTTCCCGCTTGCTCTCTCTCTCTCTCTCTCTCTCTCTCAAATAAATAAATCTTTTTTTTTTTAAGATTTTATTTATTTATTTGTCAGAGGGAGAGAGAGAGACAGAGCACAATCAGGGGGAGCAGCAGACAGAGGGAGAAGCAGGCTCCCTGCTGAGCCAGGAGCCCGATGTAGGACTCCATCCCAGGACCCTGGGATCATGACCTGAGCCAAACAGACTGAGCCACACAGGCATCCCTAAAATAAATAAATCTTAAAAAAAAAAAAAGAATTACTTTAGAATTGCAGGAAAATGGACATTAGAGACCATGTTAGAAAAACCAATCTTTAACAAGCCAGGAACTGTGCTGGCATCTAAGATCCATTATCTCATTTACTCCTTCAGCCTAAATTTCCTTCACATGCCCACTTTCTAGTAGAGAAAATGGAGACTCGGAGAGACAGAGAAGCCAAATTAAGATCAGAAACCAGGCCCTGGTTTAACACTCAGCACAATTTGAATGTTTATAAGTTCCAAAGTTATGTAATTTAATTTTTAACTTTTGCAATCATCTTAATGGAAAATTAAATGATTTTTTTAGCTAAGATAAATGAGAGAAATACATGAATATAAACAAAGCATCCTCAGAGAGCTTTTGTAAATTAAAAATAGAATTACCATATGATCCAGTAATTCCACTGCTGGGTACTTTCCCAAAGAAAATAAAAATACTGAATCAAAAAGACTTATGCACCCCTATGTTTATTGCAGTATTATTTACAATAACCAAAATATGGAAGCAGCTCAAGTGTCCTTTGATAAATGAATGGATAAAGAAGATGTGGTATATATCTACAATGGAATAGTACTCACCCATAAAAAAGAATGAAATTTTGCCATTTGCAACAACATGGATGGATCTAGACAGTGAAATAAGTCCGTTAGAGAAAGACAAACAACACAGGATTTCACTCTTATATGGAATTTAGGAAACAAAACAAACAAACAAAACCAGACTTTTAACTCTAGAGAACAAACTGATGGTTACCAGAGGGGAGACAGGTGGGGGATGGGTCAAACAGGTGAAGGGCATTAAGAGTACACTTATCGTGATGAGCACTGAGTAATACATGAAATCGTTGAATGACTATATTGTACACCTGGAACTAATATACACTATATGTTAACTATACTGGAAATTAAATGTTTTAAAAATGTATTAACGAGAGATTTTTCTAACAGCAAATGAGACAAGGAGTGTGAAAATGGTGTGTAAATGACCAAATCCTGGGCAAGTGGAAGTTAGTGCCATTTGTGATGCAGGCTGCTCTATGAACCTGTTATGTACCTGGACAGAGTGCTAGAAAACGAGTAACATAATAACATTCAATAGATGGGTATCAAATGACCATCCTAATATGTAATTCTAACAACCAATAGTTAGAGGAGGCCTGCCTATCGATTCTTTAAGACCCAAGTCACACTTCAGGAAGCCTCTTCTGACCCCCGCGTTAGGTTAGAAGCCTACTGGGCTCCCATAGACTGCTCACACCATATGTGCACTGTCTGTTTACTGTTCTCAAGGACAAGGACCAAGGTGGTCTGGTTCATCTCTGTGGCCCACCTAAATCAGTTCGACCTTGGGCTTCTGATAGGGTAAGTCTTCAGTAAATAGTGATTAAATGAATGAGTAAATCACTCAATTAGGGGCACCTGGCTGGCTCAATTGGCAGAGCCTGCAACTCTTCATCTCAGGGTTGTGAGTCTGAGCCCCACACTCAGTGTAGAGATCACTTAAAATCACTTAAAAATAAAATCTTAGGGGCGCCTGGGTGGCCCAGTCGTTAAGCGGCTGCCTTCGGCTCAGGTCATGATCCCAGGGTCCTGGCATCGAGCCCCACATCAGCAGGAAGCCTGCTTCTCCCTCTCCCACTCCTACTCCCCTTGCTTGTGTTCCCTCTCTCACTGTGTCTCTGTCAAATAAATAAAATCTTTTAAAAAATAATAAAATAGGGGCGTCTGGGTGGCTCAGTGGGTTAAGCCTATGCCTTCGGCTCAAGTCATGATCTCAGGGTCCTGGGATCGAGCCCCACATCGGGCTCTCTGCTCAGCAGGGAGCCTGCTTCCCCCTCGCCCTCTGCCTGCTTCTCTGCCTACTTGTGATCTCTTTCTCTCTGTCAAGTAAATAAATAAAACCTTAAAAAAAAAAGGGTTTGGACTTAGCTGGTCCTGCATTTAAATTATGTTTAAAAAAATAATAAAATAATAAAATCTTTAAAAAACTAAGGAAGTCTATTTTTAAAACTAATTAACATGACAAGTATATAGACTACATAGACTACATAGACTACATAATCAATTAAAATGACAGGGTAGGGGCGCCTGAGTGGCTCAGTCCCTTAAGCGTCTCCCTCTGGCTCAGGTCATGATCCGGGGGTCCTGGGATCCAGCCCCACATCGGGCTCCCTGCTCAGCAGGGAGTCTGCTTCTCCCTCTCCCTCTACCTCTGCCTCTACCTGTTGTCCTCCCTGCTTGTGCTCTCTCTGTCAAATAAATAAATAAAATCTTTAAAAATAAATAAAATAAGATAAAATGACAAGGAAAATACCAATAAAGCTGGGGGGAAGAGTTTTTTTTAAAGCATAATGGGAAAGTGTACATTAAATAAAATTAAGGCAAAGGTAAATCATAAATAAATCTGCACAAACCGATTACAGCTCCTGAAGCTTCCATGCAGCAGCATGCAGTTGGAGGAAAGAGCCTTGACATCCTGGGCCCAAATCCTGACTCAACCAGGATTGGAGGCCAAGTCACTGCCCCTCCTACACCTGTTTTCTTATCCATAAAATGGCTGACCTTGCAGAACCTCCCCCACCGCCTGAGGGCAGATAAAAGAATTAAGGTACCAGATGTTTTGCATGCTCTGAAAAGCTGACAGAAGTGAGGATTGTTATTGACAAAGACCAGAAGAGAATTAGGAGGGAAGTTTATGTTTAGGAGGATTCTTTCCATAAAGCGGCTCAAGTTCATAAACTTAAAAAAAAAAATTCCAATTATAGTGGGTTAAACTGTGTCTCCCAAAAAGGTACTCCAGTTTTAACCCTTACCGGACTCTTGATTTCGAGTCAGATCATGATCTCAGGGTTGTGGGATCAAGCCCCATGTTGGGCTCTGCGTTCAGTGGGGAGTCTGAGATTCTCTCTCTCTCCTTCTCGCTCTGCCCCTTCTGCCTTCTCTAAAATAATAAATAAATCTTTAAAGAACAAGAAAGTAGAATCTTGGCTGTTAAAAATCTTAGAATGAGATCCATCCTGGATTTAGTGGGGCTCTAAATCCACTGAGCAGAGCTCTCTTTATGAGAGAAAAGAAGTTTGAGACACAGACACACTGAATGGGAAGGCCATGTGAAGATAAAGGCAGAGATTTGTCACACAGTCCCAACCTGAGAAACACCAAGGACCACTGGCAGCCACTAGAAACTAGGAGGGAGGCATAGAAGGATTCTCCCTCGGCCTCCAGGAGGAACCAAACTTGCTAACACCCTGATTTCAGACATCTGGCCTCTCAACTGTGAGAGAATAAATTTCTTTTGTTTGAAACCACCAGCTTGTGGTAATTTGTTAAGGCAGTCCTAGGAGACCAATATGCCAGTGAAGTTGGAAAGCCAAGTAATCAAGTAAGTAGCAAATATTTTGAGACCCTCCCCCAAAATAGATTCAGAAGAGTATATTTTGGGAAATGTTTATCAGTTCCACTTAATTTGTCATCTCTAACAGCAGCTATGAAAAATTTGTGTTAATGTATATTAACACAAAGACGATGGAAGACAGGTTTCATTGTCTTCGAACCTGTGCCCTTTCTCTTTTTAACTCTTAGTTCTTGACTTGTCTCCTGGGGTGGCCCATACTTCAAATGAGTAGGAAGAACTCTGGTGTCATATGAAGGGCACAGACATAGGAGACCAGATCTGGGTTCATATCCTAGCTCAGTCACTTAAAGGCTACAACACTGGGAAAATCATTTGTCCTTATTGAAACTTCATGTCCTCCACTATAGGATGTGACTAATATCATCTTCTTCATAGGGTGAAATGAGTTAATTCATGGAATCTACAGTGCCTGACCCAGGAGTTTCATAACTTTGCCTTGTCCAGAGGGCAATAGAGATCTTTTCTTTCTTTTTATTTGGGTGATGTTTGGATGGTGGGGAAAGGGAAAAGAAGGAGCCCCCAATTTTCATTTCAACTAGAAGGTGGGAAAGCTTTCCAGAAAGAGAGGAGGAACAAAAGTACTTTTATTCCCAGAAGAGCTGAATTTCCTCGGGGGGGGGGGGGCAATGGACCCCCATGGAAGAAGATGGACAGTGTTGCATACTTATTCATTATTCATTGAGCATAAGGTACTGACTCCTACTTTAAGGTATTGCCCCCAGATCTTTTGCTCACAATCTAGGGGAATGGGTACATCTCAGTGCCATTGTGGGAGAAAGAAAAGGGCTGTAGGAACCTAGAGGGAAAGCCTAACCCAGGCCAAGAGGTCAAGTAGAAGCCCAGGGTTACCACCTGCAGATTCTCCTCAAGAGATTATAAACTCCAGGAGGTTCCAGGATTTTTATCTAGTTTACAGCTGTGTCCCCAGAACAGCAACAGGGCCAGGCGCGTAGTAATCATTCAGGAATATTTGTCATGTGAATGAATATAAATTAAGTCACATCACACAGGACTTCAGCCCCTACTAAGCCCTTCCAACTGTTCACCCCCCACAGGTATAATCTCATATTCATTCATACATTCATTCATTCATTCATTCATCAGGCTTTTCCAGAGTACCCAGACATGATATCAGATTCTGTGTGCCAACCAGACAAGATTTCATGAAATTCAAAGTCTAAGAGAACAAAAGATGTTCCCCATTGTAATCCCCATGATCTCTCCGCCCTGGCCTAGCTCCCCTGTGCCCTGTGTTGATGTCGCCTTGGCTCAGCTACAGGCTCCAGGAAAGCACCGGAGTCCATTCAGAAGAGGAGAGATGGGTCCTCTCCCCAGCCCTGTGCTGTCCACAGTCACCTGAGCCCCCAAGCAGTCAAGGTTCTCATACCTGGAGCCTCGGCAAGACCCTTCTCCAGCTTCTGACTCCATAAAGGGTCACGAGCAAAGCAAAGCTCCTTGCACTGCTAAAGAAATAAGGATGCTCCACAAAGGAACTCCTGCAACGGCTGCACGGGGTTTGGACGGACCGGCGGCCAAGAGAGGGCTCACCGGCACTCTAATTATCAAGTTCCACTCTGGACTGAGGTCCTTTGGGAAACCTTACCAAAGCGGAAACTCTTGAATTATACTGTGAAGTATGAAGATAGCAGATAGTGAAGGAGCCTGTTGGGGGCAGAGGAAGCCTTCCCCGAGCTCAGGAAAACTTAAGTCAGGGGTTGGGTTCGCAACTTTTTTGTGCCTTGGACCCTTTAGGCAGGCTGGTGAAGGCTATGAAGCCCCTCTCAAAATAATGATTTTAAGTGCATAACTTAAACACAAAAATTAAAAAGAAACCATTTACACTGAAATACAGTTATCAAGATATTTTAAAATCTCATCCGTAATACATATATTCATTAACAAATTAAATAATAAGATCTCACTGCCTGTCTAATAACTGTACAATTTCCAAGTGGTGATGAACACAAACAGTATTTCAAGATGTTTTGCAACAACCGTAATGTGATGGGGAACATCTGGGATTTCTGTTGATGACGAAATCACAGGTACTGCTAATTCTGTGGTTTGTTACCTATATTCAAAGTGAAAAGAAAAACTAATTTCTGGAAAGATTAATGAATATAAAATGTAGCTCTCTCAAGGTGACTCCCAGGTAGTTCAGTTGATTAAGTGTCCAACTCTTGATCTCGGCTCAGGTCTTGATCTCAGCTGGGGTCTTGATCTCAGGGTTGTGAGTTTGAGCCCCACGTTGGGCTCTACGCAGGGTATGAATCTTACTTTAAAAAAAAAATGTAGCTCTTCCATCCAAGATCACAGCTCACTGGCCTCTCAGGCCCCAGGTTAAGAACCTCTGTCCCAAGTACTTGGACTAGAACATAGAGTATGTGGGAAGGGATAACAAAGACTGGGGGCTTGTGTTTGTGATAGGAATTTTTAATGGAGTGTAGGGTTGAAAAGGTAATGGGATGCAGCTGGCATAGACTGACAAGCCAGACAAAATTGAATTCCAATCCTCCTCCCCATCTCTGTTCGCAGAGGCTGTGTGACCTTGGGTAAGTCATTTTATCTTTCTGCAAAATGTGGATATTCATACACACCCTACAGGGCTGTTATGAGAGTCTCTTGTAAATTTCTCTTTAGCCCTACAACTCTGTATAGAGACAAGGATTTTGCATATTGTTTTGTTTTGTTTACAGCTGCATTGTTTTGGTTCCTTATGAAGGACAAAAGCTCTAGAAAGGTTGCCAGGAGGGACTTGTGGGTAGCAAGGATGAATAGAGCAAAATGGACAAGATCAGGCAGAAGAGAAGTTGTCTCAGGATGGAGTGATCTTGGCACTTCTCAGAAAATACACTTTAGCTAAGCAAAACAGTGCAGAGACATCCGGACTGAGGCAGGAAATCCCCGGGGGTCGGGGGGTGGGGAAAGCCTAGAAGTTAGGAAACCCACAAAGGCAGAGGCTCTGTCCAAATATCTATGACATGCCATGTTGTTAATGAAATGAAAGAGATGGAAAAGTTCTGAGAGTAGAATACCAACCACCTGAGTACCCACTAGTCCGCTCTCATTGTGGTCTTAAGGGGGGTTCCTTTTTTCTCTAATTTTAGAAAGTCTTCATATATTGTGAACAATCACCCTTTGACAGTCAAAACTGATTTCAAAGAGGAGAAATTTGTGCTCCTCCACCAAATGCATTCCTTCCAGTTCTCACATTTTCTTTTTATTTATTTATTTGTTTATTTATTTGTTCGTTTGTTTATTTATTTATTTATTTATTTATTTGACAGAGAGAGAGAAATCACAAGTAGGCAGAGAGAGAGGGGGAAGCAGGCTCCCTGCAGAGCAGAGAGCCCGATGCGGGGCTCGATCCCAGGACCCTGAGATCATGACCTGAGCCGAAAGCACAGGCTTTAACCCACTGAGCCATCCAGGCGCCCCCTCACATTTTCTTCCAGGCATTTTGTTTTCTCCTAAACTGCTCTTGAGATACTCTAATCCTAACCTAGAGGAATTAGGAGGAAAAGAAATTTGTCTGCTTCTCACCCAAGAAAGCCTGGGAGGCTATTTTCTGGAAAGGCCATGAAGGAGCCAATGCCTTTGTGGGCAGTGAAAGGAGGAGATTCCCAGAACTAGGAAGGTCTGGGGCTTGGACATATGTGTGGCCTACTCTTTAGAGGTGAAGGAGGGACAGCATATGGTAGACAGAAGTACATTGGTATCCATTAAGCATGGGAGGGGACTCATGAAATATTTTTCTCTACAAAAGACTGGATCCTTTGCAAGGGAAGGAGCCCATATAATTTAAGTTCTGAATTGGACTTAATTTGATTTAAATTGAATAAAGTAATATGTCATTTTCTACTTCCCTAACTTTGTGGAGTAAGATTCATACCCACTATATAATCAACAGAAAAAATAAAACTGACAACATCTAAATTGCACAGAGTGAAATTACTCGTTGACTAAAAATTGATGAAAAAATCAAGTAAGTCTTCTTGACAAAATGTAGATCTGCAAAATTCATCCCAGGAAAAGTAACTTCATAGAATATAAAAATAATGACCACGAAAAATAACTTACAATGGCAGAAGCTAAAATTATTAAACTGTGATATGGATTTTTTAAATTGACTGATAACACAAATCATCGTTATGAAATTTATACAGAAAATTATTTTTCAGATGAAGATAATTATAGCTCAATTTAAGGGAAAATGAATAAGTTGGAAATAGATTTAATAGCTGTGTAGGAAAATCAAAGGTATTGAACTGACTTAATGGGATTTGTCCTGGGAAATATTTTCTCAGTGAAAAGTAATCAATATGATATAATTCCATCAAAAATCTGTATTCATGGGGCGCCTGGGTGGCTCAGACAGTTAACCTCAGGTCATGATTCCAGGGTCAAGGGATGGAGGCCAGCATCAGGCTCCCTGCCCAGCAGGAAGCCTGCTTCTCTCTCTCCCTCTGCCTGCTTCTCCCCCTGCCTGTGCTCGCTCATTCTCTCCCTGACAAATAAACAAACAAACAAACAAACAAATAAATAAATAAAATCTTAACAAAAAAATCTGTATTCATAAATACAAGACAAAAGCAACCATGGGGGCAGGGCACCTGGCTGGCTCAGTTGGTAGAGCATGTGACTCTTGATCTCAGGGTTGTGAGTTTGAGCCCCCCATTGGGTGTAGAGATTACTTAAAAACAGAAATCTTTAGGAGCACCTGGGTGGCTCAGTCAGTTAAGTGGCCAACTCTTGATTTTCTTCAGGTCATGGTCTTGGGGTCGTGGGATCGAGTCCCCTTCCAGCTCTGCACTCAGGCGGGGAGTCTGCTTGAGATTCTCTCTCTTTCCCTTTTCCTCTGCCCTTCCCCACCACATACTCTGTTTCTCTCTCTCCTTCTCTCTCTCTAAAATAAGTAAGTTAGGAGTGCCTGGGTGGATCCGTTGGTTAAGCATCTGCATTCGGCTAAGGTCGTGATCCTGGGGTCTTGGGATCAAGCCCCACGTTGGGCTCCCTGCTCAATGGGGAGCCTGCTTCTCCCTCTCCCTCTGCCACCCCCAACATTCATGTTCTCTCTCTCATTCTCTCTCTATCTCAAAGAAATAAATAAAATCTTTTGTTAAAATAAGCGAACAAGTCTTTTTTAAAAATAGTAAAATAAAATAAAAATCCTTAAAGTTAAAAAAAATTTTTTTTAAGGATTTTAAAAAATCTTTAGGGTCAAAGCAGGAGCCAAATATCCTTATCTCTCTACTAAAGCTCCTATAGAGAAAAAAGAAATGGACATGGTGGCCAAGACTTTGCTGACCTATATTTTATCAGGAAGATTTCCCTGATTTTTCCATCAATTTTTTATCAACAAAAAATTTTGCCATGCGCAATTTCACTTTGTTGTTTTATTTTTTCTGTTGATTATGTAGTGGTCAGTGCCCCTGTACTATAGGCCCTTGCCTTGGGGCCCCACTGCTTAACATTCTCTCTGTCCATCCATTGTTCCATCTGTTCACTCAGCAATTACCCACCAAACAAACATCTACTTTGTGCCAGGTCCCAGCAGAAAAATCAAGCCAAGCCCCTCACCTCAAATAATTATAATTTTAATTATTTTTTTATAATCCTACATTCTTTCTTATTATTTCATAAGGGACAGCACAATGTTGAATAGAAGGGGTTATAGTGGGCACCCTTTTCTCATTCCCATCTCAGGAGGAAAGGTTTTCATATTTCATCAGTAAGTATGATGTTCATGTAGGTTTCTTTGTGCATGTCCTTTATCAGATGAAGAGAGTTCCCTTCTATCCTTAGTTTGAAAGGTTTTTGTCACAAATGGGTGGTGACTTTTATAAATTTTTCTACATCTCTTGAGATGATCCTATGATTTTCTTAACTTTATTCTGTTAAAGTGGAGAGTTATTTTGATTAATTTTCAAATGTCAAATCAACTTTATATCCTTGGAGTTAACACAACTTGGTCGTGTAGTATTATCCTACTTTTAGATCTTTGGGTTTGGTTTGCTGATATTTTGTTTAGAATTTTTGCATCTTTGTTTGGCCTGTAACTTTCCTTCCTTACAATGCCGTTGTTAGGTTTTTGTGTCTAGGTAATGCAGTTTGCATAAAATAAGTTGAGAAGTACTCCTACTTTTTCTATTCTCTGGAAGCATCTGGACCTGGAGTTTTCTTTGTGGGAAGATTTTTTTAAATAAAAAAATTCAATTTCTTTAATAGAAATAGCACGACTCGGTTTTCCTATTTCTTCCTGTGTCAGTTTTGGTAGGCTTTGTTTTTCTAGTTATCTGTTCACGTCATTTGAATTTCAAGTTTGTTGGGATATGGTTATTTACAATATTCTTTCACTATCTTTTTGATTCATGTGGGATCTGTAGTGATGGGACTCTTTTCAATTCTAAAGTGATAATTGTGTCTCCTCTTTTTGTCCTTCGTCTGTCTAGCCAAAAGTTTATCAATTTTAGTAGTTTTATCAGAGAATTAACTTTTAGTTCTTTGATTCCTTTCTTTCATATCTTCATTTTCATTTTCTTTTTTTTTTTTTAAGATTTTATTTATTTATTTGAGAGTGAGAGAGCACAAGCAGGGACAGAGACAGAGAGAGAGGGGGAGAAACACACTCCCCACTGAGCAAGGAGCCTGATGCACAGCTTGATCCCAGGACCCTGGGATCATGACCTGAGCCGAAAGCAGACACTTAACCAAATGAGCCACCCAGGAGCCCCTATATCTTCATTTTCTATTTTATTAACTTATTTGTCAACTTTATTATTTTCTTCCTTCTACTTTATTTGGATTTAATTTCTTAATGTTTTTCCTAACTACTTGAGGTAGATATTTAGATAGTTGATTTTCAGCCATTTTTTGGGAAATATATTCATTTAAAGCCTCAAATCTCACTCTAAACATGGCTTTAGCTACATTCTACAAGTTTTAACTTATTATATTTTCACTACCATTTGATTCAAATATTTTCTACTTTCTATTGTGGTTTCTTTCTTGACCTTTGGGTTATTTACTAGTGTGCTGTTCAATTTCCAAATATTTTGGGATTTTCTATGGTTTTTTTTTTATTTTGATGATTAGCATAATCCAACTGTGGTCATTGAACATGCTCTGTAAAATTTTAGCCTTTGAAATTTGGTTAGACTTACATTATGGCTGAGCATATCAATAAATGTTCAATGTGCACTTGAAAGGATTATGTATTCTATGGTTATTGGATCCAGTGTTCTAGTATGTCAATTAGGTCAAAGTTTTGAAGCATGTTATCCAAATTTCCTGTGTCCTTTTTGATGTTTTTATTTGCATATTCTATCAGTTACTGAGAGAGTTGTATTAAAATAGCCCAGCATAATGGATTTGTTTATTTCTTCTTGAGAAATAGGCCCTGCCCTAGAGGTTCTCACAGTCAGAAATGAGGGCTGACACATAACTCTACAATAACATGGGTATGTGTTTAGACATTCTAGCAGAGAGAAACCCAAGGAACACCCAATGTTTTGGTCATACTGAACTCCTGGAAGTTCCCTGAATACAGATTTCATTTTTCCCTGCAAGAACTTCGTTCTAAACCACGTGTGACAAACTCAAACGCCTACATTTGAAAGGGACAAGGACAATATTAAGTGAAAAGAGAACTGTAGATTCCTTAACATATACAATAGTTTAGGAAATGGGCTGAAACAACTACTCAGCTGCAAACACTGGCCAGCTTTCATGAGAAAGGAAAGATGATTCAGAGGACAGAACTAAGACCCACAGTTTCAGTTGGATCTGAATCATAGAACTGCTTGATTTCAGAACTGCTACGGACAGTGACTCTTATGTACCTGTTTCCTCCCTATTTGAGCAGGAGTGTCCACAGCAGTTACCTTGGGCCTGCTTGTATGTTGGGTAGGTAGAGAACAGATAACTTGTCTCTCATTTGCAGGTGCTTGGATAAAGCAGAACTGCACCTGATGAGGATAGCTAAGGAACTACTTCCCAGAAGCCCTGTTTTCATCAGAACTTGACTAAAGTGACAAAATTTAAGATTTCAAGTTGATGCCCTGATAAGATGAGACTTTTAGGGCCTTAGGGCAAGGTGAGAGTATTTTGCATGTAAGAGAGATACAAATCACTGGGGTCAAAAAGGCAGATTATGGGGGCACCTCGGTGACTCAGTCGCTTGGCGTCTGCCTTCTGCTCAGGTTGTGATCCCAGGGTCCTGGGAGAAAGCCCCACATGGGGTTCCCTGCTCAGCGGGGAGCCTGCTTCTCCCTCTCCCTCTCCCCTTGCTCGTGCTCTCTCTCTTTCTCTCTCTCTCTTGCTCACTCTTTCTCTTAAACAAATAAATAAAATCTTAAAAAAAAAAAAAGCATATTGCGTTATCCGGCCTCCAAGATGAACCCCATGATTCTTACCTTCTGGTATTCACACCCTGGACAGAGGGTAACTTCTGAGACTATGTAATAAAAAGCATTGTGGCTTCTGCCTCACTCTTTCTTGGATCACTTGCTCTGGCAGAAGCTGGCTGCCATGTCATGAGAACAGATCCCACATTATGAAGAACTGAGGCCTCCGGCCAACAACCAAGCTTCCTGTCAAGGCTTTGGATGACCACAGCCCTGGCTCATGTTTTGACTGCAACTTCATGAGAACCTTGAGTAAGAACCACCTAGTTAAGTCATTTCCAAATCCTTGACCACAGATAATATGTGAGACAATAAATGTCTATTGCTTCAAGCCACTAAGTTTTGGTAATTTCTTATGTAGAACTATACAATTTATATTCCCATTTGGACAGCTCACACTCGAACTTTAAAGATCTACACCTATTTATATCACAGAGGATTATTGTTATAGCAGTTGAATTTACATTACCACTAATACAAAGCTGTCCCTTTGACTGAGCCATTTCTCTAGCATCATCACACACCCTACTCTTCACCTGGCTATCTCCCACTCATCCTCAGCTATTGCCATCTCTAAGAAGCCTCCAGTTCCCAGGGACAGAGAGGCCCTGTGTTTTCCTCTGCAGCAGCACTGGTCACTCTGAGGAGAAACTGGCTACGTCCATGTCTGTCTTCTATAGCAGATGATGAGCTCCTTGAAGGCAGGACCTTAGGCACCAAGCCAGGCATGGGACAAGTAGGAAGAGTGAGTGAGTGTTTTCTAAATGATTTAATGAGTTTGGAAGCAGCCTCTCACCCTGAGGGCCTTGGTAAATTTTAAGGGCCTCCATGAAGTGGAACTCCTGTACCCTTGGGGTCTTCGGGAACCTTAAAAGAAGACTCAAAGGGCCCCTGGAGAACTCCTTCGTTAGGCCCACAACCAACTCAGAAGACAGACACCTCTTAAGGAGACTTTTCAGGAAAGTTTCAGGGATTCATGGTTTTGTTGTTTGCAGGTGTCAAGCAACAAAAACATGACAAAAATTTCTGGATGATTTAAGAGAAGGAATTTGTTAAAAGAATATGGGAGGGGGACCTAGGTGGCTCAGTCCATTAAGCATCTGACTCCTGGTCTGAGGTCTGGTCTCTATCTCACAGCTATGAGTCCAAGCCCCACCTTGGGCATGGAGCCTACTTAAAAATAAATAAATGAATAAAGGACACCTGGGTGGCTCAGTCAGTTAAGTGTCTGCCGTCAGCTCAGGTCATGATTCCAGGGCCCTGGGATCGAATCCTGCATCAGGCTCCTTGCTCAGTGGGGAACCTGCTTCTCTCTCTGCCTGCTTCTCTCCCTGCTTGTGTTTTCTCTCTCTCCCTCTCTCTCTGACAAACAAATAAATAAAATCTTAAAAATATATATATATGGGAATAAGCATATGAAAAGGTGCTCAACATCATTAATTGTTCGGGAAATGCTAAATCAAAAGCACAATGAAATGCTTCCCACTCACTGGAATGACTAATAATTTAAAAGATAGATAATAACAAGTGTTGGCAAAGATGTGGAGGAAACCCCATACATTGTTGGTAGGAATGTAAAATGGTGTAGCTGCTTTGGAAAACAGACTGGCAGGTCCTCATAATTAAACATAGTGGTGCCATAGGGCTCAGCAATGACACTCCTAGGTATATATCCAAAAGAAATTAAAACACATGTCCACACAAAAATATGTACAAGAATGTTCATAGCAGCACCATTTGTAATAGTCAAAGAATGGAAACAACCCAAAAGTCCATCAATTAAGGAATGACAGACAAAATACAGTATATCCATACAATGGAATGTTATTTCAAACAAAAAGTAATGGAATACTAATACAACATGCTACAACATGGATGAACCTTGAGAACATTATGCTACGTGAAAAAAATAGTCATGAAAGACTACATATTGTATGATTACATTGATAGGAAGTGTCCAGAGTAGGTAAATCCATAAATACAGAGAGTAACTTAGTGGCTGCCTAGAGATGAGAAGGTGAATTATGTCCCCCTAACATATAGGCTGAAGTCCTAACCCCTGGTACCTGTGAATAAGGTCTTTGCAAACATAATCAAGATGTAAACTAAGATAAGGTCATATTAGAGTAGGGTCTGTTCTTCATCTAGCCAAGGAGAACCAAGGAATGCTGGCAGCATGAGAAGCTAAGAGAAAGGCATGAAACAGATTCTTCCCGAGAGCCTGCAGAGAGAGCGTGGTCTACCAGCACCTTGTTTGGGATGCCTAACCTCCAGAACTGTGACAGAATCAATTTCTGTTGCTTTAGGCCACCCAGATAATTTGTTATGGCAGTGCTCGCAAAGTAGTATCGGGGACTAGGGCGAGATGGGGAGTGACTGCTAGAGTGTATGATGTTTCTTTATGGGGGGACGAAAATGTCCTAAAATTAATTGTGGCGATGGTTGCACAATTCTGTGAATATATTCAGATCACTGAATTGTTTCTTGAGATATATCTGTTTATATTTGAAAAACAAAAAGTGCTTATCGGGGAGCTCAGAGAATCAACAAAAGGCCTAGAGAACCAGGTATAGAGCCAGAAATAGCACCCCAAATCATGTAAAACTGGTGTGGGGAGAAACCCAAGTTGCTTCCTCAAGCACTAGCCACTAGACTTAAAAATTATTATTCAAGGGACGCCTGGGTGGCTCAGTCGGTTAAACGGCTGCTTTCGGCTCAGGTCATGATCCCAGGGTCCTGGGATCGAGTCCCACATCGGGCTGTCAGCTCAGCAGGGAGCCTGCTTCTCCCTCTGCCTGCTGCTCCCTCTGCCTGCTGCTCCCCCTGCTTGTGCTCACTTGCTCTTCCTATCTCTCTGACAAATGAATAAATAAAATCTTTAAAAAAAAATTATTATTCGATGAAGGTCCTCTTTTTTATATCGAGGTGACATATCATTTACATATAATAAACTGCATGCATTTGAAGTGTGTAGTTTTGATGAGTTTTGACTAATCCTGTATGACTACTCTCACAAGCAAAATATTTTCATCATCCCAAAAAGTTTCTTTGTGCCCCTTTCCAGGGAGTTCCCTGTGGAAGGAACCTCCATCTCCAACCCCAGGCAACTACTGATCTGTATCCTGTCCACTTCCTGAGCCTGGTTCTCCATCCAATTTTCCCATCAAGTCTGCGAACCACCCAACACCCTTCCAATAAATTCCTCTCCTTTAAGTGAGCCAGAATTAGTGTCTGTGTTCACGACCAATCCTCCTGACTGATAAACCAGGGAGAAAACAAAGTAAGGAGAAGGGAAGAGAAACGTAACTCAGAGAAAATATATCCACTCAGAATCCATTTATATAAAATTTACAACCAGAGGAAGACAACTAATATATTATGCAGAGATACATCCCTTTCTGGAAAAACCATAAAGAAAACCAAAGGCATGTTTGTGGCAGTCTGGATTATGCCTTAGCAAATGTTCGGGGTACCTCCCTCTGCTGTGAAGGGAGCATACTTCCCTGCCCCGCTGAGGCTGGGCTTGGCCATATGATTTCCTTTGGCCATCAGAATGTTAGTAAACACGACTTGAGCAGTGCCTTAAACGTGCTTGTGCTGCTGTTGGATGTGGTTCTCCCACGTCAGGGAGCTGCCAGGAGGAGAATATGCACCAGGTAGACTCCGATCCTAGTAGGATGAGAGACACGTGGAGCAGACCTGCGTCCAGCCTGCAGTCTGGAGCCAAACCCAGACAACCCACCACCTGAAGTAGAGCCACCCCACCAACCCCAATCTAGATTTGTGCAACCTGCAGACCGTGAGAGTGAGATGAATGCTTATGGAGTTTCGAGGCAATACGTGGCATTTTTGTGGCAACAAAGGACTAAGGCAATAAGCAACAGCCAATTCAGGAGGGGGTGGGATGAGGGCTTCAAAGTATTCAGGCTGAGTGGTGGGTTCACAAGCGTTCATCACATCGTTATTTGAACTATACTCGTCCATTTTACATACTCTGTTATTTACAATTTTTTTCACAGCTTTAAAAAAAAAACGAGGGAGGAATGTGGAGCCCAGGCCAACAGCAAGTGTTTCGGTGCAGAACCAAAGGTGGTTTGGGAGTGGGCGGGCAGAGATGAAGGGCTGGTAGAGGCAGAGGATGGAGGGGGCTGGGCAGAGCAGAGCGCAGAGAGGGATAAAAGCAGTGCGAAATGATAAGACAGTGCTTGGATCCAGGTGATAGAGTAGGAGATTTTATTTTCTACTTCATCCTTCTCTGGATTTCCCAAATTTTCTACACTGGACATACCTGACTTCTGTAATCAGAGAAACGAACAAAAATGTAACAGCAGACACTGGGGTCACTTCCCGGCAAGCGTTCCCTCTTCCCTGTTGGTAGGATGAATCATGGTCCACGCCACCCCTGGTAATGGTCCCTGTTCCCTGCGGCTGAGTCAGTGGGAGGTGGGGGAGGGCTTTTAAGAAAGCTCGCCCTCTGTGATTAAAAAAGAAAAAAGAGGAGAGATAAGGAGGGAAGATTTTGGATGTCGTTGCATGATAGCGTGATATTTGGATCTGCAGCAGCCACCTTGCAACCGTGAGGGAAGATGTTGCCAAGGAGGGTGGGTGAGGGGAGAGATGGCAAGGTCCTGGGGGACAGGCTAAGCCACTGAGTCAATCTAGGGACTGTTCTGCTGGCTTCTTGTGAAGCGAGATTATGAAAATTCTACAGCTTAAGTTGCTTTTGTTTGTTTTAAAGTTTATTCATTTGGGGGGTACCTGGGTGGCACAGTCAGTTAAGCCTCCGACCTTGGTTTCAGCTTAGGTCATGATCTCTGGGTCGTGGGATGGAGCCCTGGATGGGGCTCTGTGCTCACCGTGGGGTCTGCTTGAGATTCTCTCTCCCTCTCCCTCTGCCCTTCCCACTCGTTCTCTCTCTCTCTAAAATAAACAAATAAATCTTTAAAAAAGTTTAATTTTTTAGTAATTTCTAATGCAGTGTGGGTCTCAAACCCACGACCCTGAGATCAAGAGTCACACCCTCTTCTAACTGAGCCAACCAGGCGACCCCTTAAGTCAATTTTGGTTAGGAAGATGCAATTACAGCCAAAAACATCCTAATTGATGCAGAATATTTTTTCAAGCGTAAGGAGAGATCTATCTGATGACCTTAGAGGCTCATTCATCTCCCCAGACAGCTAGCTCAGTATGTCTGAATTAGCCCAATAATATCAGCCACTGGGTTCTAAGGGCTCCCCCTTTCTAACTAGGCTACTTACTAGACAGCGATACTTCCAAGGTGGCCTAGTCACATAGCTATTTCCTCCCCATGCCCGCTCTATTTAAAAGTTCCTTTTTTTAAATTTTTTTTAATCATTCACCTCACCAAAACACGTCCCTCCTCTCCTGGGACTCTGGTGACAGGGCCGTGGGAAACGAGTTCCAGCGGCTGCCCGTGCCCTACTCTCGGCCTGTACGGTTCCCCCCTCATACCTTTTTTGATAACTGCACTGCTGAGTAGGGCTAGTGGAGTGTGTCCCATACATGACAAAATATTACACAAGGAGGAAGCCGAAAGATAGGGCCAGGAAAACAGACATAAACTAGAAATGACCAACGTCAATATTTACAGATTGGAACGGGCTCTGTCCTCTGGACCTGCCCCAGGTGCGAACGGCGGGAGGCGAGGCCTGCTTGTGGAGACCTCCCCGGTGGGTCCACTCCTCAGGGCCCTCCTCTACAGGTCTCCTCTCAAGAAGTCACCCAGTTGCTTCCACCTCCCCAAAGAGTAAACTTTTAAAGAGAGAAATCACATCATGTCATTTCTTTGTCAGCTTTCCCGCACACACAGTGTGTGTTAGCGCCTATCTTCCTGACCCCCCACGCCCACCCCCCGGGGCCCTACCCTAGAAGTCCCAGGTCTCCGCGGCAGGCCTCTTTTTTTTCTAAGATTTTATTTATCTATTTGACAGAGAGAGACACAACGAGAGAGGGAACATAAGCAGGGGGAGAGGAAGAGGGAGAAGCAGGCTTCCTGCTGAGCAGGGAGCCCCATGCGCGGCTCTCCATACGGGGCTGGATCCCAGTACCCTGGGATCATGACCTGGGCTGAAGGCAGATGCTTAACCGACTGAGCTACCCAGGTGTCCCCAGGCCCCGGTTCTTTTTTTTTTTTTTTTTTTTAAGATTTTATTTATTTATTTGACAGAGAGAGAGAGATCACAAGTAGGCAGAGAGGCAGGCAGAGAGGGGGGGAAGCAGGCTCCCCGCTGAGCAGAGAGCCCGATGCGGGGCTCGATCCCAGGACCCTGAGATCATGACCTGAGCCGAAGGCAGAGGCTTTAACCCACTGAGCCACCCAGGCGCCCCCAGGCCCTCGGTTCTTACTGAAGCTTCCCACACACCTCGCCTTCTCCCACAGCCCCTGACAGGAGGGAGAAGCTCCAGAGAAGCGGGGCTTCAGGGTTTCAGCCACATAGGCAAGCCCAGGAGCATCTAAAAACCACAGAGGCAACCTTACAGGTGCTACCCAAGCTGGGGGCGGTCAGGTCACTTCTCTGGGCTCTAAAATGCCAGCCCAGAACGGAGCCCGGTTTATCTGGTTCTGTACCCTGGCTTAAGCATTGGAAAAATCCTGGGCCGACCTGAGTGCCTCGCTGGGGTGCAGTAGCCAAATATGGCCACAAGAGGGAAGGAACGCATCTTCCCGGCGGCAGCGGTTTGGATTTCAACCGGGAACAGCTCCGAGGTTTTCACCAGCTAAAGCAGAAGGGCCAGATGGAGATCTGCGGGTGCTCTTGTGAAGGCAGATAACTCCATGTGCCTTTAAAATGACATTCTTTAAATACTTGTTCAAACATATTTAGTGGAGAGGAAAAGAAACTGTTTTTCTAAATAAATAAAAAACAATGTATATGTGAATACATTTATAAATATAAGTAAATATATATATTGACCCTCGTGGGTAGCAATATAAGTAAATATATATATATTTACCCTTGTGAGTAGCACTATATGTAAATACATTTATAGATATAAGTAAATATATGTATATATATCATATATGTGTATATGTACACATATACTCCTTGTGTATAGCAACTAGGAGGGGCATGAAGGAGACTGGTGGTGTTTCTTGATCTGGGTCCAGTTACACAAGTATGCTCACTTCGTGAAAGTTCATCAAGCTGTACTATTATGATTTGTGTACCTTCCTGTACGTATGTTATGCCTCAAGAAAAGTTTATTTAAAAACCAGTGGTGGGGCACATGGGTGGCTCAAGTCACCCTTACACATCCAATTCATGATTTCAGCTCAGGTTGTGACCTCATGGGTGGTGAGATGGAGCCCCAAGTGGGTTCCATGCTCAGTGGTGAGAGGGCTTAGGATTCTCTTCCTCTCCCTCTGCCCCTCCCCCCACTTGCATGCACACTCTCCCTCTCTCTCTAAAATAAATAAATAAATCTTTTTAAAAAATCAGTGGTGGGGCACCTGGGTGGCTCAGTCGTTGAATGTCTGCCTTCGGCTCAGGTCATGATCCCAGAGTCCTAGGATCAAGCCCCGCATCAGGCTTCCTGCTCTGCGGGAAGCCTGCTTCTCCCTGTCCCACTCCCCCTGCTTGTGTTCCCTCTCTCGCTGTCTCTCTGTCAAATAAATAAATAAAATCTTTAAAAAATAAAAATAGAAATGAATAAAAAAATAAAAAATCAATGGTAGTGATGAGTCGAGCACTATACTCTCTATGTTCAAAATAAGAGATGTATTCATCGAATGTGACAGAGGTTTTTGAGAATTAATAGGTAATATATTCACAGTTTCAAAACTCAAATGATACAAAAAGGTAAATGAAAATCTCTCCTATTCCTGTTCTTCAGCCACTCCGTTCTCTCCTATAGGTAACAGTTATCTATTACTGTGGGATTAACTAGCCCAAAACTCAGTGGCTTAAAGCAGCAACCGCTGTATTTGCTCGGGACTCTGTGGGTCAGTAATTTGGGCTGGACGCAGCTGGGAGGTGCTTCTGCTGGTCTGGCCTGGCATGAGGCATGCTGCTTTGGTCCTTTGGCTGATGGACTGGGGAGTAAGATGGCTGCACTCCCATGTGTGGCTGTCCGGGGGCCCCTCTTTCCCTGTGATCTCTCATCCTCACGGAGGCTTCTCTGCATGGTGGTAAGAATGGAAGGAAACTGCAAGGCCCTCTGGGCCCAGAGTTCTGACGTCACTTCAGTTGCATTCTACTGGTTAAAGCAGTTACCTGGCCAGACAGACTGGAGAGTGGGGAAAAGCAAGCTCTACCTCTTGATGGGAGAAACAGCAAAGTTACATTGCAAAAGGTTAGGTGCACAAGAATTGGGAGGAATTTGTGGCCATCTTCTTGCAATCTACCACATCTCCCATGGAAATTCTTGTATAACCCTCTAGAAGTATTTTGCACATATTTAAACAAATGCAAATAGACATATATATGTGTGTATATGTATTTTTTTTTTAAGTAGGCTCCATGCCCAGCATGGAGCCCAATGCAGGGTTTGAACTAATGACCCCAAGATCAAGACCTGAGCTGAGACCAAAAGTCGGACGCTTAACCAACTGAGCCACCCAGATGCCCCAATATATATATATTTTTAATATTTATACAAAATTCATATATATGCAAATGCCTCCTCTTAGAAACCTAAGAGCCTTTCCTAAATTCTCCCTTTCCCTCAAACTCTACACCCAGTCCATCAACAAGCTAATAAAAACTCCAAAATGCACACAAAATCCATGCACTTCTCACCATCTCTTTCTTGTGCTTGTGAAGGCACAAAATGTAATCTCATAAATACTTACTGTTGTCATCAAGTTTTCTTCCCATTTGGAAGTGGGATGGGCTACTGAGGCAGGATGTGTGTGTAAGGGGCCATGGGACAATAGATTGTAAGTCACTGCCTTGCACAGTCAGGTCTTAGGTATATTCTGTCTGACGACACCAGGACCATGAGTCCTAACCTCTGCACCGTATCCAACCAGTGTATTGGAAATGTCATTGGCAGGCCCAGATACAGACATGACCTGGAAAAATCCAACAAGACTGATCAAGGAAGCTGGTGCAGCTGGGATACACATCACTGAGATCAGCAGAAGGGACAGATGTGGGAACTTCTGGAGTCCTTCAAAGAGGCCTCACTGAGGAGACATGGCTATAGATGATGAGTCTGAGTGAGTATGGGTCCTACTAGGCCTTCTGGGCTCTCCACTGCTTCTCCTTTCCTTCACAACTGCATCCCCAGCACTAACATAATACCTGATACAAAGAAGCATTTGGTAAAACTTGGTTAAACTAGTAAGTAAATCAGTAGTCCTCACTTAATTCCTAGATCAGCTGCATTTTTGAGAAGCAGCATACAAGCCCAGGGTTGGATAGCCACATCCACAAAAGACATGAGAGAGCATACCCTTTTTGAAAAATTCCGTCATCCAAGCCCACTTCCTGCTGGCGCAAGTTCAAGGGCCCAAGGAGTGTTGTGAGAGTTGAGCAATAAGAGACTTCTACAGGCTGGGTTTGAGGTTTCCTTGATAGCACAATTCCTTAAAAATTCAGTAGACCTTTGGTCTATTTGGTTCTAGTCAGTTCCAACATGAGTAACCACAGCCAAAGACCTTATCTAGACATGGTTTTCAAGTCTGAAAACTCTGATCTTTTCCTTATTGGCCATTCTCCCAACTGGATGATGGCTCTCTTTGGACCATCTGAAACAACACACTTGGGTGGGAAAGCACCATCCTTCCTTGCCAACAGGCCACTGCTTCTCTGAAGCGGGCACTTGTCTTAACTCCTCCTAAGGCTGCCACTTTGCAGTTAACTTTCTTAAGTGCTTCAGTGCAGAAGCAATTGGCTTCGGCAAAAACTCTACAAAACTCAAAATTAAAGGATTCTTGGTCAACCCAGATTATAGGTAATAGCAAAGTGTTCCTCCCTTAGTAAAGCTGTACAGAGCAGCTAGCTCCAGTTTGAGCTTCTTTACTTCTTCCTCTCTAGTAGGATTATGCTAAAAGTAGCAAGAAGGAGCCAGAAAACATCAACATAACAAATTTCCCTACCTCTCCACATTACTACGCTGCATTGCTACCTCAAGTAGCCTATGATCTACCTTTCGAGATGAGGTAGTTAGTGCCTGAAACTTAGCCCCAATGAACCACCTTTTCTAGTATTCACAACCATGTACTACCCTCTCTTTAAATCTGGGCTGGTCCTGTGACTAACTGTAAAACCTTAAGAAGGTCTGGCAGCTTTCACATTTGCCTAATTGGGATCCAGCTATCACGTAAAGAAGCCCAAGCTAAGTCACGTGGAGAAAGAGGTCACAGCCCTTCCAGTCATCCCACTCACACACGTGATTAGGTCGTCTTGGATATTCCATCACCAGCCACCACCTGACTCATTAAAGAACCCTGTGAGACCAGCAGAAGAACTACCCAGTTGGGAACATCACAGTCAACCCACAGAATCAGAGAGGTAGTAAAATGCTCATTGTTTTAACCCTCAAGTTTGGGGATGGTTTGCCACACAGTAATAGGCAACTAACATGCAATTTTTTGATCAAATGTTTTACTACTGTATAACAAGAGTCACAAGCTTTCCAGTCCGCAAAGCCTGAGTCCTTGCCATCTGCAACCCAATACACTCATTAATTAAGCACCTTAGTTTTGTCACTTGCAGTGCCCTATTTCTAGATACCAAATACAACATTAATTAGAATGAGGTTTATTTGTGACAGAAAAATTAAAGTGATAGTTGCTTAAACTAAATATTAATTTCTCTGTCACAAAAATTTAGTCCGGAAATAAGTAATCTAGAGCTGACTTGACCCTCCGCAGTTTCAGAGACCTCGTTTTTTTTTCTCTGGTTCTACCATCCTCAACACATGGCGTTTCTCTCATGATCCAAGATGGCTGCTCAAGCTTCAGCCATATGGCTGCCTCTCAACCAACAGAAAGTGAAAGGGACAAAGAAAGATATGTCTTTCCCTCAGGGACATTTCCCGAAGTTGCACAGGACACTTCTCCCTATCTCATTTGCCAGAACTTACTCACATGGCCACAATAAAGTGGATGATATGCTGAGAGAGGTGATCTTAATTCCAAATGGTTATGTGTCCCAATGTAAATCAAGGGTTCTACTAAGGAAGAGAAGAAGAATGAATATTGGGGGTAAACTAGCAGTTTCTGCCACATATTGCTCTGATTACACTGACTTTCTAGGCAATCCTGTTTTCTGGAGAGCAGGTCTTCTCCCTTGTTCTTATTATTCATACTTCCTTTGTCAATTCCAGAAGAAGAAGGAGGAGGAGGAGAAGGAGGAGGACTCAGAGTCAAGGAACACACCATTAACAATTCAGCATAGAATTGTTTCATAGAATGAAAGTTCCTGTCAGTTTCACGCTGAGATGAAAGAAGATAAAAGCCCAGAAGTGCCTGATGCCCTGACACATTTAACCTAATGATTTGGTCCATCTTCTGCCTAATAGTAAACCAGCTAGGAAAGAAAAATCTCAATATTCAGATCAAGATAAGCCACTCTCTTATATCATGAGAAAGACCACAATCCATAAGAAACCAAATCCATACAAAGAAAGCAAATCTATAAAAGTACAAGTGGAGAAAGCAAAAGTAAATTTAAAACCATACAGGCAACAAAAGACTCAGGACCTTCATACAGAACTCCGCAGCACATGTGAAGAGTCCAATCAAGTCTCTGGAGGAATGTTAGCTAAAGATGAAAGCCCTGATAGCTTACCTCGGAGAAGGAAACATGGGTAATAGGTTGGAATCAGGAGGCGGAGACAGTATTTATGACCAGACAAGAGGAGCGAGGAGGATACTGACTGATGTTGAAAAGTCGAGTGTGCATTTAAACATCCAAGATGGAGAGAGACATCAATTCTACATCAACATTGCCAGAGAAGGAAACAGAAAAGCCAACATGACAGGTCATCTTAAAAGTCTTCAGGCTGATGAGTATTTGGGTGACTCAGTGGGTTGAGCATCCAACTCTTGATCTTGGCTTGGGTCATGATCACAGGGTCATGGGATTGAGTGTCGGGCTCAGCGGGAAGTCTGCTTAAGATTCTCTCCCTCTCCCTCTTCCCTGCTCTCTCTCTAAAATAAATAAATAAATAAATTTTAAAAAATTCCTCAGGCTGAGCAAACCTCTACCGAAAAAGTACAGATCAAAATCTTCAGGGGAGAGGATATGAAGTGACTGAACTTGTCAAGAGAAAGAAATGGGGTCTCTTGAGGAATTATCAGTCCAGGAAGATCATTATTTGGAGCAAGAGGAGGAAAGTCCTGAAGCAAATGACAAGATGAGCATGCAAATGAAGAGCTGAAGACCTTCAGAGTGCAAGTCAAAGACCCTGAAGAAAAGCTAGAGAGCATCATTTATCTTTCTCAAAACCGAATTACTTCCCTTGAACTAAAAAGTCATGATCATTGGACAAGAGCACAGAAGGCTGAAAGAAACCTTTTTGTCTCAAGACAAGAGATTGCAAGCATGAGACACAGAACAGTGGAAGCAGTATTTAAACTTGAGCTTCTTGATGATGGTCCAAATGGAGCAGTTTTCAGGGAGCAGTTGCTCTGGGCACTGGGTGCTATGTCTTCTGAGATAAAAGGGTCTCAGTGCCCCTCCCGTCAGACAAATCTGGTGTTTCCAGTAGATTCAAATGGGAAGTTCAGGACAAGAAGACATGTACTTCCTCCCTGTATCAGTGAGAGTTCTGCAGAGAAACACAACCAGTAGGCTACCTATGCATATATAAAGAGTTATTTCAAGGAATGGGCTTATGTGACTGTGAGTGCTGGCAAGTCTGAAATCTGTAAGGCAGGCCCACAGGCTGAAAACTCTCAGACAGGGGGTGCTTAAACTATAATCCCTAGACTGACTACGCACGAAGTCTTTCTTCCTCTGGAAAATCTAGGTTTTGCTCTTAAGGCCCTTCAGTGATCTTCAAGGATAATCTCCTTTACTTAAAGTCAACTGATTATAGAGGTTAACCACATCCACAAAATAGCTCACAGCAACACCTAGATTAGCGTTTGATTGGATAACTGGGTACTATAGCCTACCAGGTTGACACATAAAACTAACCCCTCTACTCCACGAAGACTGGATGAACGCCCCCCCGCCCCCGCCCCCGACCAGGTGGCTTTCCACCAAGAAGTTGTTGTGCTCCTTATCCTCTCTCATGGGGCTGGGTTTTTGTCTGGACACTCCCACCCAGGCAATGGAAGTATGTCACCTTCTGGGCTCATTGAGCCTCCGCATAACCCTTCTACTCAAACTCCTGAAACACAAAGGACCTTACACCATTTCACTTAATTTTTCTTCAAAATTATTTTTGAATTATCTACAATTTTTTAGTTTAAAAACTTTTACAACCCAATGATAAAAAATAAATAATCCAATTAAAAATGAACAAAAGATTAGAATCAGCATGTCTTCAAAGAAGATGTACAAATGAAATTTAAAAAAAAATCTATTAAAAAAAAAAAGGGCACCTGAGTGGTTCAGCTGGTTAAGCGATTGCCTTCAGCTCAGATCATGATCTCGGAGTCCTGGGATCAAGTCCTACATCGGGCTCCCAGCTCCGCAGGGAGTCTGCTTCTCCCTCTGACCTTTCCCCCTCTCATGCTCTCGCTCTCTCCCTCTCTCAAACAAACACAAAAAAAAAAACTTAAAAAAAAAAGATGTACAAATGGCTAATAAGCACATGAAAAGATACTCAACATCATTGGCCATTAAGGAAATGCACGTCAAAAATCACAAGATAACACTTTTTACCTAGTTAGGACAGCTATAATCAAAAAGATGGACAATAACAAGGTTGGTGAGGATGTGGAAAATTGGAACTCTCATAGGCTGCGGATGGGATTATAAAATGGTGCAGCCACTTCAGAAAATAGTTTGACAGTTCCACAAAATGTTAAACATAGAGTTACCATATGACCCAGCAATATCGCATCCAAAAGAAATAAAAATAAAAATTTATATCCACACAAAAATTCTCACAATGTTCTTAGCAGCATTATTTATAATAGCTAGAAAGTGGAAACTACCCAAATGTCCATCAACTGATGAATAAATAAAACATGGTATTATTCCATACAATGGAATATTATTTGCTGATGAAAGGGAATGAAGTACTGATTGATGCTATAACATGGATGAACCTTGAAAACATCATGTTAAGGGAAAGAAGTCCGTTACAAAAGGCCACATATTGCATAATTCCATTTGTATGAAATGTCCAGAATAGGCAAATCCATAGAGACCAGGTAGATAATGGTTGTTCCCAGAGGTTGGGGGGAAAGGGGTTTGAGAGTGACTGATAAAGGGTAGAGTTTCTCTTTGGGGTGATGAAAATGTCCTCAAATTAGATAGCGGTAATGGTTGCACAACTCTGACTATATTAGAACACTGAATTGTACACTTTAAAAGACTGAGGCCTGGGGTGCCTGGGTGGCTCAGTGGGTTAGAGCCTCTGCCTTCAGCTCAGGTCATGATCTCAGAGTCCTGGGATCAAGCCCCAAATTTGGCTCTCTGCTCAGCAGGGAGCCTGCTTCCCCCTCTCTCTCTGCCTGCCTCTCTGCCTACTTGTGATCTCTCTCTCTCTCTCTCAAATAAATAAAATAAAAATCTTTAAAAAATTAAAAAATAAAAAAAAAAATAAAAGACTGAGGCCTGCCTGGGTGGTACAGTCTGTTAAGCATCCGACTCTTGGCTTTGGCTCAGGTCATGATCTCAGGGTCCTGGGATCAAGTTTTGCATTGGCTAATGCTCAGCTCTGAGTCCGCTTGAGTTTCTCTCTCCCTCTCCCTCTGCCCCTCCTGCTCGGTCTCTTTCTTTCTTTTTTTTTTTTTTAAGATTTTATTTATTTCTTTATTTGACAGAGAGAGAGATCACAAGTAGGCAGAGAGGCAGGCATAGAGAGAGAGGGGAAGCAGGCTCCCTGCTGAGCAGAGAGCCCGATGCAGGGCTTGATCCCAGGACCCTGAGATCATGACCTGAGCCGAAGGCAGAGGCTTTAACCCACTGAGCCACTCAGGCGCCCCCGCTCGTTCTTTTTCAAATAAATATTTGAAAATAAAATAAAGTTTTAAAATAAAATAAAATAAAAATTTAAAAATAAAATAAAAGGCTAATTTTATGGTATGCATGTCACTAAATTATTATTTAAAAATCTTTCACATAACTGGTTTTTACTTTTGCTCAAATTGCATCTTAATACAAATTTCAGAATTTTAAACTAGAGATAGCATGTTATTCTCATTATAGTATACTCTCTAGAAACTAAAAGTAGCAAATTTTAATTTGATGAGCCAGTCCATTATTCTCTAAACAACATATTGTATGAGCTGTTCATCCACCAGACATTTGAAATAGCAAAATACTTTTTTTCTCTCTGCCAATAGGTCTATGCACTAGTTACAAGAGAAACCTGAAAGTTACTAGTTAGCTTGTTGGTCTCAATACATTTTAGTTGATTAAACAAACCCCCTCTCAAACACTCTGGGAGCTGGGATTCCTGCTAGGCTTGCAGAGTCTCTCACCTGTCAACCTACACTCTTTCCGATGGTCTACACAGCTCTGGAAATTAAAAAACAATCTCAGCAGTAATCATCATAGCTTCGGGTCTATGAACTCCTAGGAATTATACGCAAAATGTGATATGTGTGTGCATTTTTTCCCTGGGCAGAGTCTACACCTCTTATCAGCTTCTCAAAGAGGCTTAGGGACCAATATTTTAGAGACACAAGCCAGATGGGGCTGCATTTGGATTCTGTAACAGGATCTGTGGTTTTACTTTACCATGCACCATTCCCTTTTTTCTTGCCACAGCACCTGGTCTTTGGGAGTGTTGGTGGGGGAGTCCTCCCTCTGAATTCCACACTGCTGTTAGAGAATCTTCCCTTTTCATCTAGTTGCTAAATCCAAAGAATATCATCTAGAACCTATCTGCACTGTTCCCCCATTCCTCTATGACACCAAAAAGCCCTTCAGAGGGTAGCAGAGAGAGTTGGGGAGAGGGGCAGAATCCAGATCCAGATTTCCTGAGGCCAACTCCACTCTTTCCTTCCTTCCTTCCTTGCATCCTTCTATCTTTCCACCTTCTCCTTCCCCTCTTTACCTCCTTTCTACCTCCCTCCCTCCCTACTTCCTTCCTTCATTCTTTCCTTCCTTTCTTCCTCTTCTTCCTTCTCTTCCTTCACCTCCTTACCGTCTTTCTGCCTTCCCTCTCTTACTCCCTTCCTTCCTTCCTTGCACTGTGAGGCTCAAATTTTAGCCAGAAGGCAGGGGTGGGGCATTCCAGGGACAGAAAGGCGCAGGGTCAGAAATGGCGGGGTTTAGGAGAGCTGGTTCCTGGGGCCGCACAGAGACAGTGAGCTCAGCGGCTAATAGGATTGGCCATGGCGAATCCCCCAGCAAGGCACGCACTGCACGAAGGGGCGAAGCGCCAGGGTGACTCAAGGTCAGGATTACAGAAACTCCGAAGCCAGAGCGAAGCTTAAAGAGCCAGGCCGTGCAGCCAGGACTGGGGTGATGGCACTGTCCAGCCTGGCGGGAGAAGGCAGATTTAGCCCCGCCCCGACCGAGGGAGGAGGACTGGTCCTGCCCCTCCGTTCCCGTAATCTTAGACAAACGAGGCCAAGACCACCTCTGAATCATGGATGATTTGTTATCCAGTGAACTGAATGACGGTCGGCGACTGAGATAAGTCGGGAAGGTTGGGGAGTGCCTGGAGAGAAAGGACGATTTTCTCTGGGATCTGTGTGCCGCCTCTTTGCCTCCCCCTTCCGGCTACCACTTGGTAGCATCTTCCTGATCCCCTTATCTCTTAAGGCGCTCAGGGAAATGCCCCCCTGCAGGAGCCTTCTGGGAAATGCTATTCTGACCGGCCAGGAACCATGAGTCCTGCAGCCCCGGTAAGGAACAGACCTCTGGGACAGGAAGAAAGGCCCAGGGCGGGGTGGGTGCCCCTCTCAAATAGGGTTTGGGTCCAAGAGCCCTTCAGGCCCCCGACAGTCCCTGTTCTCTGCATGACATCTTTCTCTGAATGACATCTTGGGTCTGCTCTTAGGTGGGGGGTTATGGGTTTGAGCTATTCAAGAAAGTGATCATGGAGGGGCAGACCCAGGTGGTAGATACAGAAACGGTCTTCTTTTCCCAGTCGGTCCTCCTCCAGTCATTTTGGACTATGCCCTAGAAAGATCTTTTGAACCCACAAATCAGACTACCTAACTCTTGAAACTCCCACCCCAAGCTCCAGCCACTATAAGAGCTGTAAGAGCTCATAAGAGCCAAACAAGTCTTGAGCCTGTCATCCAAGGCTTCCTGTTACATCCTTGCAAACCCTGCAGCTCCATCCCCTGCCACTCCTCATGCCCTTCCCACCCCTGCTCTCTATTTTCCAAACATACTAAAGTACTGGACACGCTTTTGAACTTCCTGATCAGTGCTCAATGATTCTCTTAGCTGTCCCCTGGGAAACTCCTACTCATCCCTCGGGAGGCCTTCCTGAACCTCTTGGGCAAAATGAGACTCTTCTCTCCCATCGTTAAACCATACCCTGTGTTTACATTTAATCTCCCCACCCCACCCCCCAACAAACTGGAAGCTGGGGAAGGAAGGAGGAAAGGCTTTGTCGAATGCTCCTTTGTGTCCTCCAGTAGCGCCCAGTACAGTGCCTGGCACAAACTGAGTATTGAAAAAACATGACAAAACTAGGAGCCTGGCTCCTCCTTGCAAACTTACTTTTTTTAGAGAGTGAGTTATTGATTCTTAGGAAACGTATTTCGTGATAATTGAGCGCACAAATGTCTTGGCAAAATAAAATTACAGGTGCAGCGTCTCACCTGTGCTCCCGGTCAGCACAGGGTTACCACCCAGGAGAAGCCTCGTACAGCCCAGATCTAGGGCTGCAGACTACAAGTCCCAGCAGCCTCGTGGGCGTGCATCTCTCCCCGCCCATCCCCTCCCTGGAGGTGGGGCGGGGCCAAAGGGCGGGGCCCAGGGGTAGCCTAGCCCAGGGCGCAGCCCCGGGATTGAAATACCCCAGGCGTTCTGGGGCACACAAAGCGCAGGCGCAGCAGGTTGGGTAGCCACAGCATCAAGTAGCGGCCGTTTTGGCAGCAGCATCCGCAAGAGGTGTGGACAGGTGGGTGCATCCAGGGGAGGCTGGAGAGGGAGTTTGCACCTGACCCTCTGTCTGACCAGTGTTAGGGCTTAGGAGAAGGGAGGGAGCCGCAGGAGAAGCAGGGACAAAGTCAGGCCTTGCTGCTCAGGTGTGCCAGCCCTTACTACGCAGCAACAGGTGTGAGTAGGTGGGGGAGGGGCACCGGCTCGCAAGTAAGTCGCCCTCAGGAACAGAGTGAACCTGGGTTCCAGGCCAAGCTCCTTCACATGCATGGACAAGTCCTTTGCTGTCCCTCAGTTTGTCCATCTGTAAAATAGGAAAGATTCTGCCCATCTAATGGAGTTACAGTGGGGACAAGGTGAAGTGGCATAGTATGTGCAGCGATTTCCGAACTTTGCTGTACATTAGAATCCCCTGGGATCTTTAAAGACTATCAGTGCTCGCCTCCCAGCCCCAGACCTTCTGATTTCGTTGTTATGGGGTATGACCTGGGTATCGAGAGTTTTAAAATCTCCTACTGATGGTCAGAAACTGGAACTGCTGTGTGTGAAGGTGGGCTCCCCTGTTTACTAATCAGTGGAATCTGCATGAGTGATTGAACTTCTCCATGCCTGTTTTCTGGTAATAACAAAGATTTTTGTGAGGCTTCAACAAGATAATAGATGCAAACACTGAGAAGCTTGTCTGGCACATAAGGCTCGGGCAATCAGCTGCTTTTGAACTATCATTTTACATACTTTACAAATGCTTCAGGTGAGGTGCGAGTGGGAGGGAGACTTTTCTTATCATGAAAGTCCTTCATTCATTGCCATGATTTTAATATTCTGTGCTGCCAGCATTTTGAAATTCCAGGGTTTCCAACATTGTAAGCATTCCTCACCCCAGCCTCTACCTGCCTCATAGACACTCTTTCACAGATCTAGAAACAGAAGCCAGGCAGAAGGGACACGGTCAAGGTTATGGAGCTGAGGTTGGAATCCAGGCTCCGACCCCCATTCCCACCCCCGGACAATGGGTAGCTGCTCTGCTGACCCCACAAGAACAGTGTACCCATTATCCTGCTGGAGCAGAGAAGAAGGAGACAAGCAGGCTTGCCCTTGTTTGTTTATGAACACTCCCTTAAACGTTTCCTCGGAGGCTCCCCTTGGGAGGACCAGGGAGGACAGGGCTGGGGCTTCTCTCTGGGAGCTGCCGGGGGAGGGGGGGCTGCTGATTAGGTCTGTGTGTCCCGTGGCTCCTCTCACAGGTCCCGCCTGACCCCACCCTGGAAAGTCCTTTTGAAGAAATGGCCCTGGTGAGGGGCGGCTGGCTGTGGAGACAGAGTGAGTGACCCTGGGCCAAATCCTTGTCTGTCTGTACCTTGTCCAGGGGCAGGGGGGGAGGGAAGTAGCTTGTCAGGTGTGCCCCAGTGAATCATTCTCCCAAGAAACAAGACCCTCTTTCCCCTTCTCCTTTGTCCATACTCTTCCTGCTGCTTGGAATGTCCTTCTTATTCCTGACTGCTCAGTAGATGTCCCCTTCAGTGAGGAGCCTTCTCTGACTTTTCCTCTGACCCCCGCTCCAGCCTCTGCTGCAGCACCAACAGTGTAGGCTCCCCACACTGTTCCCAATGCTTCCTACATACCTCCGTGATTGCATTGATCCCCCTATAATAGAACCGCCTTTACCAATGGGTCTTACCACTCCCCATACTGACCCCAGACTGTGAGCTGATCAAGAGCAGGGGCCGGGTTTGATGCTCGGCATATCCACAGCACCCTAGCCCAGGGCTGGCCGCAGAACAAGGCTTAGAATCAAATGAGAACGCCTCTGTGCTTCGGAATCTGTAAAGTCCAAAGAAGCTCCTCACGTCTTTGCCCATTCTGTTAAGATTTTCGACTGTAAAATGGCTGAAGGTAGGGCTCAGGCTTCCAGGCCCACCTCTGGCCAGAATCGTGATCAGAACAAGAGCTACGCTGGGTTAGGAGCTCCCCAACGACCCACAACCATACTCAGTTCATTCGGTTCAGCAAACACTGACCCCAGGTCCTGCCAGGTGCCAGGTCCCGTATGGGGAGTTGCGGGCCCCCCAGTCTGGTAGCTACACAAAAGACTGTCACACAGGTCGGAGATAAGAGATAAGATGGAGGCTCAGGGTAGGGAGAGGTCTTTGTCCTTGAAGAAACCTGGGGCTTGGCCTTGGAAGCCCCCAAGGAAGGAATCTGGTCATTCATTTACCATTCAAACATTTATGGGGTCTCTGTTATGTATTAGGCCCGATAGGAGGCATTGGGTAAGCAAGGCAGAAAGAGGCCCTGCCATCATTTCAGGAGGTAGATAGATAAGAAAGGGGTGGTCACAACACCGGGGGTTGGGGGTGAGGGGGGGCTCCTGCCCCCTAGCAGGCTCTGCTATCAGCCTGCCTAGCAAATGTGGACTATTGCACAGGCTCCATCCTTCGCCGCTGGAAGCGGAACTGGTTCGCCCTGTGGCTGGATGGGACCCTGGGCTACTACCGTGATGAGACTGCGCAGGACGAGGAGGACCGCGTGCTCATCCAGTTCAACGTCCGCGACATAAAGATTGGCCAAGAGTGCCACGGTGAGAAGCCCTTTCCCCTCTGGCACTGTGACTCTGACCACGGCCCTCTCACTGTGTCTGTCTGATAACAGCTGCATCAGGCTCTTTGCCCCTTCAGAGGACTTCCACAGACATTGCTTCTAGGCCTCTATCAATTCCAGCTCATGTGGGTACCAATTAAGAAATGAGTTCCTTATTGAGTTCCGACCCTGTGCCAGGCCTGGGTCCTATGCTGGGATCACAGAGGTGAGTCTGACACAGTTCCTGCCCTCCAGGTGCCAGGAACTGGAAAAAGATGAAAAGAAATAAAGAGGATCAGAGAAGTTCAGTAACTGGCCCAGAGTCACACAGCAAACCGCCTCTGCCAAGACTCAGGCCACAGTTATAACACGGTGACTGATAGATGTCTCTAACAAGGGCCGTAGGCAATGTGGAAAGGTTGAAAGGCTATAAAGAGTAAGGCAGAATCCCAAAAGAAAGCGTGGGATCAGAGGAGGTTGGCAATGGCCTAGAAATAGGACCCAGAGGTCGGTTCCTATTCTTGTTTCTGGTTTACTGGGGGACCTGGGGCCTGTGCTTCGTGGAAACCCCATATGCGTGTGTCTGCCTTTAGATGTGCAGCCCCCAGAGGGCCGGAGCCGAGATGGCCTGCTGACCGTGAACCTACGGGAGGGCTCCCGCCTGCACTTGTGTGCAGAGACCAAGGATGATGCCATGTGAGTCCTCCAGGAGAGGAGAGGGTGGAATATTGGGGGATGTACCCAGATGCCTCCTCTTCGCTGGGCCTTCTGATTCCCAAAGGGTAGGAAGGGGGGAGGGGACAAAGATTAGTCAGCAGGGTGGAGGCTGAGCAGAGTGCATTTGAATGGCTCACAGTGATTGGTAGGGTACCCAGGAAAGTCCTCACACAGAAGTGATGGAACCCACATACCTGCCTTGGGTGTGTGATCATAGAGAGTCGTGTATTTAGCCAGCTCAGAGATGAGCCCTCACTCGGGGGTGATACAGAGGAAGAGACCACTCAGTGCCATCCATAAAGGGCCCTCCTTCCCACTGTCTTCTGAGAAGATGCCTTGGTGGGCGGCCTTCGATCGGAGGTACAGACCCTGACCCGCCTGACTGAGGCAGCCCGCTGTTGTTGTGGGGATACCGCAATGTCAGGTGCAGGTCCACACTGCGAGACGGGGTGTGCCTGCTTCCTCACATTCTTTCCCTTCCTACCCTCTGGCCGAGGGTCAGTTGGCCTTTGCATTGTAGAAGAGTGAAAGAGATGGGGAGTGTGGGAGTGGGGAAGCTGAGCTCCGGGCAGACAAAGCACAGAGCCGCCTTGTCCGCCCCGGCCAGGTGCCATGGCAACCAACAAAGGCCCGATTGTCCGGTGTCCACGGGGCCTTCACGGGCTCTGGGGTCAGAGTGTTGGGGAGCTGTGTTGGTCGGTTTGGGGTGTGGAGGTGAGCTGCAGTGAGAGGCAGCCCAGGCGTGCCAGAATCTGAAGGCCCCTAGGAGACCACCCAAGCCCAGCTGTCTATTGTCTAGACAGGGAAACTGGAAGAAGGGAAGAGTGTGGGCTAAGAATGAATTAGGAGGCTCCAGCTCCAGTGAGGGCTCTGTCCGTGTGACTGGGGTGGGAGGGGGGTCACCTCTGTCTACCCAAGGGCGTCAAGGGGATCTCCCCCTTTACAAGAGGCTGGGTTGAGGAAGAAAGTAGGGGCCTACATCTCCAGGCCTAATCTCCCACCCACCTCCTCATGCTTTGGTGGGTTTGCTTTGCAGAGCGTGGAAGACGGCGCTGCTGGAGGCGAACTCCACCCCGGTGAGCCCCTATTCTCTCCTTTTCTCCCCCCCGCCCCTTCCTGCCATGGAATCATGGGTGACTCAGACTCGGTCGCCTGCCAGGAGTTCTCAGTTCCCCTAGATGCGAGCGAATAGGTTTGTGTGGACTCAGATCCGCTGAGTCCCGAGTGGAAAAGGACAGAAGACAGACAACTGGTGCTTGGAGGAAAGAGAGAAAGAAGGAGGTGGCCTGTGAGCTGGGGGAAAGGAATTGCCTTTTAATCGAGCACCTATCGTATGCCGGGCATGACGCGGGTCCAGTTCTGGCTGCTCCTCACAGCAGTCCTGTGAGGTGGGGATTATTGTTCCCTCTCTGCAGACGGTCAGATCGAGCTTCATTCATCCACACAACAAATATTTACTGAGCTCCTACTATGTGCCGGGCACCGTGCCTAAGGGCAGGGGTCAGAGGTGAACTAAGTCGGGAGACGTAGGCCCTGCCCTCCTAGCCTAGTGCGCAGCCGGACGGGAAGCAACTGGGTACACAGTTCACGATTCTGTTGTAGTCGTGGTAGCTGCTCTGACACAGACGTGCCACGTGCACTCAATGTGTGACCACCTTGTGACCTGATCCTGGTGGGAGTTCAGACAAGGCTGAGACCTGAAGGATAGACAGAAATCGACTGGGTGAAAGGGGTGTGGTGGGGTGAAGGGAACAGCTTTCCAGGCAGAGGAACTGCATGTGCAAAGGCCCTGAGAAAGGTTATGACTTTAACAAGTTCGAGAACAGAATGAAGGCTGGGGCAGCGGGAGCTTAGGGAGGGAGAGCAGGAGAGAGAGAGGGTTGGTGGGGCCTGGCATTATGGGCTGTGACTGACATTGGTTTCTGCTAAGAATACCAGGGGGTCATTGAAAACTTTTAAGCAGCGGGATGAGATGAACAGATCAGACCAGATTTGTACTTTTAAAAAGATAGTCTGGCTGGTAGGTAGGGAACAGACAGCAGAGGGTTAAGAGTAGATGCCAGGAGACCAGTTAGAAGGCTGGGACAGAGTCTGGATGACTGGCTGGAAGTCTGGACTAAGCTGATAAGGATCAGACATATTTAGGAGGTAGAGTCAATGGAGCTTAGTGCTATTTGAAGGTGTGGGTTTGAGGAACCTCCCAAAGCCCGCAGTTCAAGGGTGGCCCAGCTTGGCCCATCTGCCTGACTCCACATTCGGTGCCTGCACCTTCTGTCTGCGGCATGGGGGAGCCCGATCTCATCTAGAGAGAAAGTCTGCTGAGAAGTAGCAGAGAAGACCTGACTGCGTTTAGAATCCTTCTTGGGGCTGCATCTGCTGAGGGCGGGGCATCGTGCTCAGTGCCTGCCATTGCTTATATCATTTAATCTCCCAACAGCCTTGGTAGGGTTGGTACTTTGAGTCCCATTTTACAGATAGGGAAGCTGACGTTCAGAGAGGAAGTGACTTAGCCATAGCTTCACAGTCTTAAGTCAGTGGAAGAAACTGTACGGCACTTAGGCAGTGAGACTGGGAGGGAAGGGCATTATCTGCAGAAAAAGCTGCGTGAGCAGAGGTGGAGAAGTGGGGTATCCACGTGTGTGTGTGTGTGTGTGTGTGTGTGTGTGTGTGCGCGCACGCGCGCGCGCGCACGTGCAAGGACCCAGAGTCTGGCCTGGCTGAACCATAACACATGGAGGGAAAGAAATGGGAGAGCTGATCTCTGAGGAGAAATGAAGGGCATTAAGCAGGGAGGACTGTGGCCAGACTTTGGGGAGCAGACCCTGGCTTCTGGGTGGAGGCTGAATTAGAATCTGGGAGTGAGGAGGCTGGGGCAGCACTCAGCAGGGTGGGGGTCCCCCTGTTGGCTAACTTGGCTCTGAGCTCCAAATCCCCCCTATGCAGGGCAAATCAGTCCCACCCGAAAGAGGCGGAAGGAGGTGAGGGCTGACCGTCTGTGCTCTATGACTCTATGAAGCTGCCTTGTCCCTTCTCTGCCTGCGCGCCTTCCCGCCACTCTGCTTACCACAGCTCTCTGCTCTGACCTTCTCTCCACCTCCCACTACTCCCCTTTCACACACACCCCTCTGGTCCCAGGGCTTGCTCTAGTGGAATGTGTTTGTGCTTCCGTCTCTGTACCAGGGGCTGCCTGGCTCTGAGTGTCCATGCCTGTCCGTGGCTGCTCTCCATCTTGTGTTTATGGAGGAGTGACCTGTGCTTTGTCCCTCCACGTCCGGCAGATTTATACCTCCTTCTGGATGGAGGCTGTTCCAGGGAACATGGGGCCAGGGATCCAGCCAGGGGCAAGGCTGGGAGGCCAGTGAAGGGGGCAGGTGGGTGGGAAGGCAGATCAGACCCGTTCTGTCCTCCCTGGAGTCTGGGAGCCTCAGCAGCCTAAAAGAGGCGAAGATGGGCTAATTCTGGAGAGATTCTACCGATCCTTCTCTGTGTAACTTTGGCAAAGTCACTGCTCCCTCTGAGCCTCCCTCTATTACCACGGCTGAGGAGGAAAAGGACAACTGGCAGAGGGGTCTGGTAGGGCCTGTTAAAAGCTCTGAGTTTCTATAGATGTAGAGGGCCTCTGACAGCTCCCTCCCTCCCCTCCTCCCCCTTCTTGGGTTTCTGTGGCTTGAGCAGGCCCCAGCTGGAGCCACCGTCCCTCCCAGGAGCCGCCGAGTTTGCCCCAAGGTCAGGTGTGTGACCCGTTCGTGGAGCCCCTGTAAGGTTGAGAGGCGGATCTGGGTAAGTGCTGGCTCAGCCCTCCCTGCCTCTGTTCTGGCCATGACGATGCGTCTCCAGAACTGGGCCCAGTCGCCTCCCTTCCCTGCTCACAAACATTCCATGGCTCCCTATCACCCACAGGACTCCACCCATAGCCCCATTTTCAAGGCCCTCAGGATCTGGCCTGGGCGAGTCTCGTCTACAACATCTCCCTCCTCCCCTGTGCTCCAGGTGCTCTGCTGTTTCCTCTGTTCCCAGCTGCGACAGACCCCTTCCCTCCTCCCAGGCTTTGCATGTGCCATTCTCTCTGTGGTGAAAACTCTTTAGTTTCCTTATTCACCTGACAAACTGATGCTTAGCCCCTAGGAGCCACTTCAAAGGCTGCCCCCTCCTCAGGGAGGACTTCCCAGACCTCCACTCTCAGCCTGCTGCACTAAATGCTTAGTATTGTCTTCTTAGGCCTGGGTTCAAGTCCATTTATTTCGGGCTCTATTCTCCCACGAGACCTGGGACTTCCTCCAAGGTAAAGACCAGGTCTGATCAGCTCTGCCCCTAAGGTGCCTAGCACAGTGCTGGGTATACAGCAGGTGCTCAATGAGTGCTCAGTGATGGGACAGTCTGTTTTGGCCCTCCTTATTCCTGGTGCATGTAGCTAGGGCAAAAGTGGGCCTCAGGCAGTGTTCACCTCATGAGCGAATGAGTGAATGACTAAAGGGAGGAAGGGGGAGGGAAAACCCTCTGTTAATGGCATCACTACCGCATATCATAATTTAGTCCGTATCTGTCTCCCTTCCCCACCCCAGAATCTCTGGAAAGCAGGAGTGGGGGATGGATCCTCTCTCTGTCCCCAGTGTTCAGCGGAGCATGGGGTGGGTGCAGGGGAGGACTGTCCTCTTACAGCCAACTCTGAATTCCCTTCCTGGCACAGTGGTGCTCAATGTGGCTGTGCCTTTGAATCAATTCAGGACATAAAAAAAAAAAAAAAAAATCCGAACATTCAGATCCTACCTCCGGATTCTCTAATTCCATAGGTCTGGAGTAGGGCCTTGGAAATCTCTGGTTAAAGAAACTTCAGGTAATTCCGATGTGCAAAACCACTGAACCAAAGTGCCAAGCCCACGTAGGTCCGCTTGCATAGACGTGGCTCGGCTGGATTCTCCTCGTGCCTTAGAATGGGCACTGTGGGCCAGACTGTTCCCATTTGCAGATGTGAAAACTGAGGCTCTGAAAGGCAATATAACTGGACCAGGTCACTTGATTCATCAGTGGCAGGACTAGGACTTCTATCCTAGCACTCCGAGACCTCCCCCTTGCCCGAATGAGGATATAAGTGTGTTTAAAGTGGGGATGCCTAAAAATGGGATTTAAAAAGCTGTAAACCAAGTGACAAGAGCTTTTCTGAGGGAAAGGATATATTTGTATGTGACCCCCTGATTGGCTGACCCTGTACTTGCAAAAAGGGCTGGGCTTTCAGGGAGGGAGAAGATCAGGGATCAAGGCCTTGGGTTCTATCCATGAGGTCTCTGGAGGATCCCCCTGCCCTGTTCCCAGGTGACCCACATGAGTTTACTTCTGGGCCTCCCGGACCGGAGGGTGGAAACGGGAGCCACAAGGGGTATGAGGTGGTGTTTTCCACTCTCTCCAAGGCCCGACAGTGCCCCTGGCTCACTGTGCAGCTACTGGGCAGGTGCAGGCTCTAGACCTCAAGTCCTCTACAGATAAAAGTGGGGATCTGAGTGCTTGGCTCTCTCTAGGCCCTTTTAGGCATGGAGCTCAGATCCTGGTCACTCTATTCTAGAAAGCCCAATTGGATCACCTTTAGGGGAGAGCACAGTGAGGGAAGTCACTTGAGACTGAGCATTGCTTGTCTGAGCCTCCTGCATTTCCCTGGGACTGGTCATTGTCCCTAACTTGAGGCTGGACTTACAGCTGGGTGACTCCCTGGTATTTGACTCACTTGAGATGAATTCAATCCATTAGGCACCTATCATGTTCAGAGGCATGATTATACCCTTCTCTATGGGGTGGGGGTCTCCAAGTCTGATGGGAGAGATACACGCTCACAGGGATACAAACAATGACACTGTAGAGTGATTGGTGCTGTGATAAGGGGAGTCTAAGAGCTCCATCAGAACCTGAGGTTCAGGGAGGGTGATACTTGGGTTCAGTCTGAAAGAGAAGTTAGGTAGTTAGATGAAAAATGGGGAGAAAGGCAACCCCATCAAAGAGAAATGGCATGGAGATTTGAAATCACAGGTGTGCTTGGAGAACTCCCCTTTATAGCCAAACTTTTATTTTTTAATTTTATTTATTCATTTGAAAGAGAGCACAAGCAGGGGGTGGGCAGAGGGAAAGGGACAAGCAGACTCCCTGCTGAGGAGAGACCTCCTCCCAGGACCCCAAGATCATGACCATCTGAAGTCAGATGCTTAACCAACTGAGCCACCCAGGTGCCCCCTACAGCCAAACTTCTTGAAAGAGATGTCATGACATACCGATTCCATCTTTCACCTCTCAATCATTCTTCAACTCTCCATAGTCTAGATTCTTACCCCAGCCACTCCTCTGAAAAATGTTTTTTTCAAGGTCACCCACAGCTTCCAAGTTACCAAAACCAATGGCTTATTCTCTTGGCACTCGCCAAAAAGATGGACAGAAGAGCATATTTAGAAGTTAAAATAATGAGACCTGCCTGGTAGCTGATGTGATGTGGAAGACAAGTGTGTGAAGACAAGGGTGCCAACCTCATGTCTTGGTTTGAATGCATGGTGGCATGTAGAGAAAAGCACTTATAAAAGAGCAAGTTTGGCAGATGGAAAGGTGATGACATCACTTTGAGATTGGAGTTTAAGACACCTGGACTTCTAAAGGGAGTTGGACCATTCAGGTTTTGACACCCAGTTAGAGATATAAAGTGGGGGGGTGGGTGGCTAAGAAGAAGGGGCCAGGGGAAAAGGGGGGGACCTGCCCCCTCCCCAGGTCTGCTCCCCTGTGGATAAAATGAGGGGCTTGGATTAGGACCTTCGATTTAATTCAGCATATATTTATTGGTTCTTGCTATTCATTAGGCCCTGCATGTGACAGAAATTAATCAGAGTCCTTGCTTATAAAATAGCTCCCATTTGGGGTGCAGGCAGGAAAGTCCAGGAGGAAAGATAGGAACAAAAGGCACAAGCAGAGTCCATAGAGAACTCAGGAAGAAAGGATTTTCTTTCTTTCTTTCCTTCTTTCTTTCCTTCTTTCTTTCTTTCTTTCTTTCCTTTCTTTCTTAATTTTATTTATTTATTTGACACAGAGAGAGACACAGCGAGAGAGGGAACACAAGCAGGGGGAGTGGGAGAGGAAGAAGCAGCCTTCCTGCTGAGCAGGGAGCCAGATGCTGGGCTCGACCCCAGGACCCCAGCATCATGACCGGAGCCAAAGGCAGCCGCTTAATGACTGAGCCACCCAGGTGCCCTGACAGGATTCTTTCTGAAAGCAGAAGAGCTTCCTGGCGTGGGTGACTTTTGAGTTAGGCTTCGAGGGGTTGATAAAATTCTAACGGAGAGACAGCATGCCTCCCTCCCAGAGACAGCAATGACCATTCTTCTCTGAGCCCCCATCCCCAGCTCTGTGGTAATGTGAAGATAATAATATCTGTAGTAAGGACTAGAGGAAGTAACACATGTGGATACCTCCCTCAAGACCTGGTACATGATGGATGCTCGATAATACTTTACTTTCCATCCCTACCCTTCCTTTCCTTTCCTTCCTCCTCAACCTGCTTTTATTTCTGGGCCTGGGGCTTGGCCAGCTGCCCCACTCCATGATGAGGAGAGTAGAGAAATCCACTGGATTTCTCCAAATGGGACCATTGGAGAGCGGCTAGCAAATAGTAGACTGTATATGGAAGTTGGGAGCCATGGAGAATTTTTGATCAGGGGAGCGCTAGCCAGGAGGCCAGGGCAGGAAAATGGGATCACTGGGAGCTGAATGTAGGAGCTAAAGTTTTAGAGGACAAGGACCGTGGACCATGTGGGGAGGCAGGGCCTTTTTCCAGGAGCTTGCTGATTCCCGGGGAACCATTTCTAAACTTGGGGAAGGGCTTTTGTGGGTCCAGAAGGACCTCAGCCGGGTGTGTTGGGTAGGAGACCAAACCGGGGCCAGAGAGTTCCCGGGCAGCTAACCCAGTGGAGCTCCCCAGGTGCGTGTCTACAGCCCGTACCAGGACTACTATGAGGTGGTACCCCCCAACGCGCACGAAGCCACATACATCCGCAGCTACTATGGACCGCCCTATGCAGGTAAGTACCCAGCCTGGTCCGCCCCCTGCAGCGTTCGGGCGCCAGGCCTCACTCCTGTAGTGACCACGGATTTTCCCAGGCGGGACCCTCCACTGGGCCCTTCCCATCCGCAAACTCGAAATACCTCTTGGACCAGGGCACCCCCCTACTCTATAGATCTGACCTCTCCTCTCAAGGACGGCCCCTTTTCAAGGGCTGTCCTGCAATTCCCGTTTCTGAGCTAGTGGCGACCCCTGGTGGCTAAACACGGGAACGGCCGCCTCCTCCCACCTGAAGGGCTGGCGGTTGGGAAAGCCCACCCTCTGGTTGTCCTGGAGGTTCTTAGAGATCCCGGAGTTTGCTAGCTGCTGCACCCTAGACCCGCAGCCCCAGAACGTACGTAGTAGATTGTAAGCCCTGGGGAAAGAGCGCAAGTCCTTCCCTCATCACGGCCTCAGTTTCTCCAACTGAGGTGTAGGAGAGTGGGCTCAGCCTCTTGTCCTGGGTTGGGCATTAGTCTAGGGGAGGGGAGGGGCAAAGATCTCTCTGCTCTCCGCTCTGAAGACTCCAGCGCTCACGGCTCTCTTCACAGGCCCCGGCGTGACGCACGTGGTAGTGCGGGAAGATCCCTGCTACAGTGCTGGCGCTCCGCTGGCCATGGGCATGCTTGCTGGGGCTGCCACAGGTGCAGCACTCGGCTCGCTCATGTGGTCGCCCTGCTGGTTCTGAGCCCTGGGACTCAGAGTGTGGAACCTGCGCACAGACCAACAGACCCCTGTTCTTACTTGACCCGACCCACCGCTACTCTAAGCCCTGCCGTACTTTGGCTCTTTCCTCTCCATTAGCAGCTTCTGGACTTGGATCATCCATCCCACTCCCCAACCCTCTATATTGGAAGAAGCTATCATCCTAGGCACAAACATAGCTCAAAATCCTTATATCTACTGCCAGACACCCCAGAATTTTGTTATAGACATATATGGACAGGTTTCCCCCGCAAATACACCAGGACACAAAAAACACAGCTCATGTGACTTCAAGTTCCCACCTGCTGGAGACATAGGAGTCAGGTTCTTTCCTCCAGCTGCTCCAGGGTTGGTGGGAAAAACAGAAGTAAATAAACACTTGACAAGGCAGAGTTATCCGTCCTTTGACCCATGAGGGTAAAGAGCAGAAGGTAGGCTAGGAGTAGGGTTGTTGGCAAGAGTGCAGAGCGGTGAATATCACAGCATGTCCAAGGAATTAAGAGTTCATTTAGGCTGGGGTGAGGACTGGGATTAGATCATGATGGCCCTCCAGGCTAAAGAGCTTGCTGGGTAAAGGTGAGATGTAAGCTTTTTGGAGGGAAGCTTCATGATTGTGCCTATAATGAATATATTGCCTGTTTTGCTAATACTGACACATACTCAAATCCAAAACATTCTCTGAGGTTAGCCCCATCCTTTCCACTACCAGCTTCCTGGGTTCCCTGCTCCTTCAGTGCTCAGAAAACATCTGTTCCCTATGTTAGGCTGCCTGGGGCAGTAATTGAGCTGAACCTGGGGTCTCCTTGCTGGGGGCAGATGAGCTCTGTTTGGGACCTCCAGCCCTAGGATGGTGCCTCCATCAGGAAATGCATTCCTGGTCCCCAGGAACTTGGACTTCTCTCCATAACTGTGGCTGTCACCATCTCGGGCTTTGTCTCTTCCTTTACTCTGGGGGAGATGGCAGTGTTCACCTCTCGGGCCTGATCCACTGGGAAGCCCCACATGTGCCTCCCTGTCGGGTGGCCCAGCAGTCTCTCCATTTGGCTCGCTTCCAATTTCTTTTCCCATCCTGTCCTAGTAGAAGTGCTAACATTCTTGCCCAGTAGCCAGAGTAGACTGCTAAAGTTCCCTTGTAGACAGGGGCTCCAGTGGCCCTGCTGCAGAGACTAATAAAGATGTGATTGGTTCTCCCCCTGGCTCTGGTTTTTTTATCTATAAACACCCATCCCCGCCCCGCCCCAGGGGCCTTATTCCCCTGGGACATCTCAGTTACTCAGCACCTACTAGTGCCTTCTTTGGTGTACTGGGAAGAGTGTGTAGATTCTGAGGGCAAGTAGAACTGGTGACAGCATGTTAACTGAGCAATTTGGGGGCAACTCACGTAACTTTTCTGGATCTTGCTTTTCTCACCCATAAATAAGGTAGTAGGTTGAAGGTGGCCATCCCTGAGGGCTCAAAGAGAGAGGCAGGGTCTCTGTCATTTGATCTGTTGGGTGACCCAGGTTGTGCCCTGTCTACGTGGTGTAGCGGTCTTTTCCAGTAGGTTCCCATCCTTCTAGAGGTGAATCAATGAGTTAGTCTCATAGAAAGCAGGTGTCTAGGGAAGGAAACACAACCATCTTGCATTGGGCCTTTTGAGGCTGCAAGTAACAGAAACCCTCTGCTCCAACTGATTTAAGCCAAAGAACGGAAAGCACTGAGTTATATAACTGAGAAGTCCAGAAACTGATGCAGGGATTCAAACAGTGTCCCTTAGACTTTGTTTTCATCTTTACAGCCACAGGGCTGGCTCATTTAAAGACTGCAGTGACATTCAGCAGCTCTAGACTAATGCCCTTCTGGGTTCAAGTCTAGCCAAGAGAGCTCTTCTTCCTCCAACAGTATGAACAAAAGTCCTGGGACTGAAGGACATTAGCCCAAATTGGGTCTTGTGGTCATCCATAAGCTATGGTGATCTGGCAAAGACAGCCTAAAACAACAGGGCTTAGAACAGGGGTGGAGTGGTGTCCCAAAGTAAGTTGGGGGCATTGTTGCCAGAAGTAGGATGAATAGATGAGAACTAAGTGGCAAAAATATAGGGTGTCTGCCCCAGCCATATCCCCAGAGACACCAATTTAGAGGGAGACATAAACACCAATTATTCAATGAGGTAAGGTAAGTGAGGAACATGGTAGAGTGAGAGCTCTGAGGAAAGGTATCCAACTCTGCCAAGGAAATGGGAAAGCTCTGGGACAGGAAGTAGAAACTTAGGATGAGCCTTAAAGGATGAGTAGGAGTTTGCCAAGCAGGGAAGGGAGGTAGAGTTCTCCACACCGAAAGAACACATGGAAAAATGGCATGAGCAATGGCCTTAGAAGATGTTGGTCTTGAGAACACTATGAAGTTCAGTCTGATGTCACAGCAGATTGCATGGTGAGGAGGGATGGTAGATGAGGCCATATTATAGAGAACCTCCTACAGCTGGGTTAAGGCTTTTTGTTCCCCTATAGCCTCAGGGCTACCATTTATCATAATCCTGATGAGACCCTGGTTCTTTCCACCCACCCCACTGAATAGGGCAAGACAAACAAATGGATGCTTCAGATGCAATTTGCTTCAAAATCTCTCCACTAACAGGATCATAGCATGATTTTTTAATCTTCCAGCTGTCCAGTAGACAATTATTAAATTATTCACATATACATTAAGACAAACATTCTCAGAAAACACAGTCTGACCTAGAAGTGGCTTATGGACCACATCTGACTCACATATTCTTTTGTTTGGTCAATACAGTGTATTTGAGAAGTTTTGAATTAAAATGTGATACCACTACACACCCACCTAAATGGCTAAAAGTGAAAAAGATAGACAACAGTAAGTACCGATGTGGAGCAAATCGAAATCTCCCATGAGTGGAAATTGGCACAAATGCTTTGGAAACTATTTGGTAAAGACAAGTATATGCATACCTTATAATCCATCGAATATACTCCTCAGGTACACCAAACAGAAATGTGTACATGTTTACCAAAAAATAATAGGTACAAAATAAACGCAGTGGAAAAAACTCAAATTCTAGAATAGGTGGATCTATGATATATTCTTTTTTTTTTTTTAAGATTTTATTTATTTGTCAGATCGAGAGAGAGGGAGAGCACACACAAGCAAGGGGAGCAGCAGGCAGAGGGGAGAAGCAGGCTCCCCACTGAGCAGGGAGCCCGATATGGGACTCGATCCCACGACCCCAGGATCATGACCCGAGCTGAAGGCAGACGCTTAACCGACTGAGCCACCCAGGCGTCCCAATCTATGATATATTCTATTCACAAAGTGGAATATTCAACAAGAACTAATTACCGATAAGTATATACAAAATGGGGAGTGAATCCAAAAAAATAAAACAAGGAGAGTGAAGGGAAGGTGGGAAAATAGAGTTATATACTGTGGCAAGTTTTCTGTATTTTATGTGAAGTAGTATTAAGTGTATGCTGATAAGTCAAAGATGCACACTGGAAAAAAGTGTTGGTGAGGATGTGGAGGAAAAGGAACCTTCATGCACTGCTGGTGGGAATGCAAACTAGTGCAGCCACAGTGGAAAACAGTATAGAGGTTCCTCAAAAGTTAAAAATAGAACTACCCTATGATCCAGTAATCACACCACTGGCTACTTATCCAAACAATACAAAACACTAATTCAAAGGGATACAGGTACCCCCATGTTTGTTGCAGCATTATTTACAACAGCTGAACTATGGAAGCAGCCCAAGTGTCCATCGATAGACAAATGGATATAGAAGAGGTGGCATATATACACAATGGAATATTAGCCATAAAAAGAAGGAAATGTTGCCATTTGCAACAACATGGATGGATCTAGAGAGTATAATGCTAAGAGAAATAAGTCAGTCAGAGAAAGACAAATACCACTCATATGTGGAATTTAAGAAAGCAAACAAAGAAAAAAAGAGACAAACTGAAAACCAGACTCTTAACTACAGAGAACAAACTGATGGTTACCGGAGGAGAGGTGGGTGGGGTGATGGGTGAAATAAATCGTGAGAACTAAAGAGTACACTTATCATGATAAGCAATGAGTAATGTACTGAATTATTGAATCACTATATTGTACACCCGAAACGAATACAACACTGTATGTTAATGATACTGAAATTAAAATAAAAAACTTAATAAAAAAAAGATGCACATTGGAATCCACAGCAACCACTGAAAATATAATGCAAGGAGGGTAAGTAAAAATGCCAGTAGAGGAATTTAAAAATAGATGCAGCGAACGGATAACCAATACCAAAATGGCAGACCTAAATCCAAATATATTAATAATTACGTTAAATATAAGTGGACAAAAAACACAAAGAGACAGAAATTGTCAGAATGAATCAGCAGGCAAGACCCAACTATATGCTGTGTACAAAAGATATACTTTAAGGGGTACCTGCGTGGCTCAGTCAAGTGTCTGCCTTCGGCTCACGTCGTGGTAGGAGGTAACTTACAGATGTAACAACAACAACAACAACAACAACAAACTGGTAGAAGGAAATAATACAGACTGCACAGAGATAAATGAAATAAAGTATAGAAAATAAAACAGAGAAGTACAATGAAACCAAAAGTTCTTTGATAAGGCCAACAAAATTGACAAACCTTTATAGCTAAGAAAAAAAAAGACTCATGAAAAAAGAGGAAAGACTCAAATTACTAAACTCAGAAATGAAACTGGGGACATCACTACCAATTATACAGAAATAAAAACTATTATAAAAGAATACAGTGTATAATTGTACACCAACAAATTGGATGGCCAAGAGAAAATTAGCAAATTGCACACAGCCTATCAAAATGATTCATAAAGAAATAGAAAATTTGAGGGGCACCTGGGTGGCTCAGTGGGTTAAAGCCTCTGCCTTCAGCTCAGGTCATGATCTCAGGGTTCTGGGATCGAGCCCCGCATCGGGCTCTCTGCTCGGCAGGGAGCCTGCTTCTCCCTCTCCCACTCCTCCTGCTTGTATTCCCTCTCTTGCTGTTTCTCTGTCAAATAAAATCTTAAAAAAAAAAAAAAAAGAAATGGAAAATTTGAATAGATCTATGACTAATAAGTAGATCAAATCAGTGATCAAAAACCTCCCAATAAAGTCCAGAACTAGATGGCTTCAGTGGTGAATTCTACCAAATATTTAAAGAATTATTAAACTCAAAATGGACTAAGGACCTAAATGTGAGACCTGAAACCATAAAAATTCTAAGAGACTGTAGGCAGTAATTTCTCTGACATTGACCACTGCAACATTTTTCTAGATATGTTTCCTGAGGCAGGGGAAACAAAAGCAAAAAATAAACTATTGGGACTACATCAAAATAAAAAGCTTCTGTACAGCAAAGGAAACAATCGACAAAACCAAAAGACAACCTACTGAATGGGAGAAGACATTTGCAAATGACATATCCAATAAAGGATTAGTATTCAAAACATATAAAGAACTTACAAAACTCAACACTAAAAAACTCCAAATAATCCAGTTAAAAATGGGCAGAAGAAAGGAACAGATATTTCCCCAAAGAAGACACATAGATGGCCAAAAGAAACGTGAAAAACTGCTCAACACCACTAATCATCAGGGAAATGCAAATCAAAGCCACAATGAGATATCACCTCACACCTGTCAGAATGGCTAAAATAAAAAACACAAAAAACAAGTGTTGGTGAGGATGTGGAGAAAAAGGAACCCTTGTGCACTGCTGGTGGGAATGCAAACTGGTGCAGCCACCGTGGAAGACAGTAAGGAGCTTCCTCAAAAGTTAAAAATAGGGGCACCTGGATGGCTCGGTGGGTTGGGCCTCTGCCTTCGGCTCAGGTCATGATCTCAGGGTCCTGGGATCAAGCCCCGAGTCGAGCTCTCTGCTCAGCAGGGAGCCTGCTCCCCGCCCCCCCCCCCCGCCTACTTGTGATCTCTGTCAAATAAATAAATAAAATTTAAAAATAAGTTAAAAATAGAACTACCCTATGATCCAATAATCTCACCACTGACTATTTACCCAAAGAATACAAAAACACTAATTCAAAGGGATACAGGTACCCCTATGTTCATTGCAGCATTATTTACAATAGCTGAACTATGGAAACAGCCTAAGTGTCCACTGATTGTTGAATAATGATGTGGTATACATACACGATGGAATATTACTTAGTCATAAAAAAAAGAATGAAATGTTGCCATTTGCAATGACATGGATGGATCTAGAGAGTTTAATGCTAAGTGAAATAAGTCAGTCAGAGGGGCGCCTGAGGGCTCAGTTGGTTGAGCATCTGACTCTTGGTTTTGGCTCAGGTTGGGATCTTGGGGTTGTGGGATCAGGCCCTGCATCATCTCCATGCTGGGCACAGAGTTTGCGTATCTCCCTCTGCCCCTTCCCCCACTCACTCTCATACATACGTACATACATACATACATATCTTTTTTAAAAAGTCAGAGAAAGACAAATACCATAGGATTTCATTCATATGTGGAATTTAAGAAACAAAACAAAGAAAAAAAGAGACTAACCAGAAACAGACTCTTAACTATAGAGAACAAAGTGAGGTTTCCCTTAAGATCAGAAAGAAGAATGTCCACTTTGTCACTTGTATTCAACATAGTACTGGGAGTTACAACCAGAGGAATTAGGCTAGAAAAAGAAATAAAAGGCATCCAAATTGGAATAGAATAAATCATCTCTGTTTACAGATGACATGCTCTAATATAGTTAACCCTGAACAACACAGGTTTGAACTGCATGGGTCTACTTACATGCAGATTTTTTTCAAATAAATACAGTACAGTACTGTAATGTTCTCTTCCTTATGATTTTTTTTAAAGATTTTATTTATTTATTTGTCAGAGAGAGAGAGTACAAGCAGGCAGAGTGGCAGGCAGAGGCAGAGGGAGAAGCAGGCTCCCTGGCAAGCAAGGAGCCCGATGTGGGACTCGATCCCAGGACTCTGGGATCATGACCTGAGTGGAAGGCAGCCGCTTAACCAACTGAGCCACCCAGGCGTCCCTCTTCCTTAAGATTTTAACATTTTCTTTTCTCTAGCTTACCTTATTGTAGGACTACAACATAATACAAGACAACATGCAAAGTATGTGTTAATTGGCTGTTTATGTTATTGGTATGGCTCTGGTCAACAGTATTCATAGTTAAGTTTTTGGGGACTCAAAAGTTATATGTAGATTTGTTTTAATTCCAGTTTAGTTAACATACAGTGTTATATTGGTTTCAGGTGTACATTATAGTGATTCAACAATTCTGTACACCACCCAGTGCTCATCACCACAAGGGCATTCCTTAATCCCCATCACCTGTTTCACTCATTACCCCACCCACCTCCCCTCCGGTAACCATCAGTTTGTTCTCTATAGTTAAGTCTGTTTTTTTTTCTTCTTTTTTTCTGTTTGTTTTGTTTCTTAAATTCCACATGAGTGAAATCATATGGTATTTGTCTTTCTCTGACTAATTTCACTTAGCATTTTATTCTCTAGTTCCATCCATGTTGTTGCAAGTGGCAAGATTTCATTCTTTTTATGGCTGAGTAATATTCCATTATATGTATGTGTGTGTACATAAATATATGTACACACATAAATATATGTACATAATATATGTACATAAATATATGTACACACACATACATATCATATATATCATCATATACATATCACTTCTTTATGTACATATACATAATATATGTAATATATGTACATAAATATATGTACACACACATACATATCATATATATCATCATATACATATCACTTCTTTATCCATTCATCTATCGATGGACACTTAGGCTGCCTCCATAGTTTGGCTATTATAAATAATGCTGCAATAAACATACGGGTACCTGTATCCCTTTGAATTAGTGTTTTGTATTCTTTGGGTAAATAGCCAGTAGTGTGATTACTGGATGACAGACTAGTTCTATTTTTAACTTTTTGAGGAAACTCACACTATCTTCCACAGTAGCTACACCAGTTTGCATTCCCACCAACAATGCACAAGGGTTCCTTTTTCTCCACATCCTTGCCAACACTTGTTTCTTTTATGCAGATTTTTGACTGCACAGGAGTCAGTGCCCCTAACCCTTGCATTGTTCAAGGGTCAACTGTATGTTAAAACCCTAAGTATTCCACAAAAAAATTGTTAGAGCTAATAAAACAAATTTAGCAAAGTTGCAGGATACAAAATCAACATAAAAATCAGTTGCATTTCACATACTAGCACTGAACAATCCAAAAAAGAAATTAAGAAAAAGATTCTACTTACAATAGCACCAAAAGGAATAAAATGCTTAGGAATAAACTTAACAACCAAGGACGTGAAAGACTTGTATGCTGAAAACTGAGACACTGCTGAAGGAAATTCAAGATATAAATAAATGCAATGTCTTATGGTCTGAATGTTTATCTACCTCAAAACTCTTATATTGAAATCTTAACCCCCCCGAAGATGATGGTATTCCTAGGTGGGGTTTGGGAAGGTCCTTAAATCATGAGGGTGGAGTCCTCATGAATGGGATTAACGACTTTATTAATAGAGGCTCTAGAGAGATCCCTTGCCCATTCTGCCATGTGAGTATACCACAAGAAGTCTGTGACCCAAACAAGGCCTCACATGACTATGCTGGCACCTTAATTTCATTGGACTTCTGGGCTCTAGAACTGTGAGCAATAAATATCTGCTGTTTCTAAGCTACCCAGTCTGTGGTATTTTCTTAGAGCAGCCCGAAAGGACTAAAACAGAAAAATTGGTACCAAGAAGTGGGACTGCTCCTAAAACCAATACCTAAAAATGTGGAAGAGGCTTTGGAACTGGGTAATGGGCCAAGGTTGGAAGAGTTTGGAGGTGCATGCTAGAAAAAGCCTACACTGATTGCCGTGAATGGATTGTTAAGGATAATTCTCTTGATGGCTCAGGAGAAGATAAGAGCTGTAGAGAAAGCGTCAATCTTAGAGAACACTTGCAGTTGTGACCAGAGTAGTGGTAGAAATATGGAGGGAAAAGGTCATTCTGATGAGGTCTCTGACACAGAAAAGGCAATCCTTAATATAAGGTGCCCAAGAACTTGGCTGAATTGTGTTCATATCCTAGTTTTTTGTGGAAGGTAAAACTTGTGAATGATGAATTGATATTTGGCTGAAGGAATTTCTAAGCAAAATGTTGAAGGGGTAGCTTGACTTCTCTTGAATGTTTACAGTAAAATGAAAGAGAAAAATGATTTAAAGGTGAAATTTTTTTAACTGCAGAATAATTGACATACACTATTATAAGTTTCAGGTGTACAACATAGTGATTCAACAATCATATGCATTACAAAATGCTCACCAGTGTGGTTACCATGTGTCAGCATACAAAGTTGTTACAATATTATTATTTCCTACACTACTTTTCATCCCTGTGAATTATTTTATAACTTAGTTTGTATTTCTTAATCCCATTCAACTATTTTGCCTATCCCCCCCAAACAAGTTTGCTCTACATTTATATCTACTTCTGTTTTTTATTTGAAGTATAATTGACATACAGTGTTCTATTAGTTTCAGAGTACACTTATCGTAATGAGCACTAAGTAATGATTCAATAAGTCCTAAAGGTGGAATTCTTAATCAAAAAGGAAGCAGGAATTTAAAATTTGGAAAATTCTCAGCCTATCGGCATTGAAAGAATAAGAAAACCAATTTCTGGAGAAAACACTAAGGGTGTGGCCAGATTTGATAAGATTGGTGTGAGACTACCATCTCACAGGATCTAAGAAATAGTCATCCAGACCTGGGGAAACTGCTTGGCCAGTATCTATTCTCCAAAGCAATGGAAGTATGACTTCTAAGGTATTTCAAAAATCTTCTAGGCTGGCCGTTCCATTACAGTCTCAGTCAGCAAGGGCCTGCAAGTTAGAGCTCTCTAACTCCTGGCACCCCTGCCTCAGTGTGCCTTAAGGTTTTGGACTTGCTAGGAACCTGTTACTCCTTTTTTTCTTTCCTATTTCTCCCTTTTGGATTGGGAGTGTTCACCCTATGCCTTGCTCATCCTTGTATTTTGGAAGTACATTGACTTCCCCAGTGTCACAGCTGGAGAGCCATGGCCTTAGGACGAATGCCTTGAGTCTCGCCCATATCTGATTTAGAGGAGACTTTGGACTTAGACTTAGTCTGAAGTTGACACTGGAACAGGTTAAGACTTTGGAGGCCTTTGGGATGGAATCAATGTATTTTTCATATGAGGACATGAATTTTGGGTGGTCAGAGGCAGAATGTTATGGTCTGAAATGTTTGTGTCCCTCCAAAATTCATATATTGAAATCCTCCCAAAGGTGATGGTTTAGTAGGTGGGGCTTGGGAGGTGCTAACATCATGAGGGTGAAGCCCCCCATGAGTGGTATTAGTGCCTTTATAAAAGGCGCTTCAGGCTCGAGAGATCCCTTGCTCCTTTCACCATATGAGAACGCAGCAAGGAGCTAGGCAACGAACCAGGAAAAGGGCCCTCACCAGAAGGTGACTGTGCTAGTGCCTTGCTTTTGGACTTTGCAGCATCCAGAATTATATGGGTAATAAATTTCTATTGTTTATTAGTTAGCCAGTCTGATTTTTGTTATCACAGCCCAAATGGACTAAGACAAAAGGACATCCTGTGTTCATGGATTAGAGGATTTAATAGTAAGATAACAATACTACTCAAAGCAATCAGAACAAGTTGCAATACTCACATTTCCAGACTTCAAAACTTACTACAAAGCGACAGTAATCAAAACAGTATAGTACTGGCATAAGGACAGACATGTAGATGAATGGAACAGAACAGACAACCCAGAAATAAACTCTTACACATACGGACAATTGATTTTCAACAAGAGTGCCAAGACCATTCATTCAATGGAAAAAGGAGTCTTTTTGACAAATGTTGCTGGGGAAAAGATGTCCACATGCAAAAGAATGAAGTTGGGTGCTTCTCTTACACAGGATATAAAATTAACTCAAAATTTAAAACTTCTGTGCATCAAAGGGCTCTAGTGAAAAGACGACCCACAGAATGAGAGGGAATATTTGTAAATCCATGTAACTATTACAGAATTAATAACTAGATGATATAAAGAACTCCTGTAACTCAACAACACAATAAACAACCCAATTTAAAAATGAGCAAAGGACTTAAACGGGCATTTCTCCAAAGAAATTATACAAATGGCCAGGAAGCATGTTTAACATTACTAGTCATTAGGGAAATGCAAATCAAAATTACAATGAAATAGATATCACTATACACCCATGAGGATCACTATTATCAAAAAAATCAGAACATAAAAGGTGTTGATGAAGATGTGGAAAAATTGGAACCCTGATACACTCATTGCTGGTGGGAATGTAAAATGGTGCAGCTGCTTTAGAAAGTAGTTTGGCATTTCCTCAAAAAGTTACACATAAGCATAGAATTATATGATCCAGCAAATTCTACCTCTAGGTTTGCACCAAAAAGAACTGAAAATAGGGACTCAAAACAGGTACCTGTATACCAATGTTCTGCCGCAGCATTATTTAAAACAGCCAAAAGGTAGAAATAACCCAAGTGTCTACCAACAGAAGAATGCATAAACAAAATGTAGTATATACATAACTTGGACTTTTATTCTACCGTAGAAAGGAATGAAATTCTGATATGTGCTACAACATAGATGAACACTGAAAACACGTTAAGTGAAAGAAGCCTGATACAAAGGACAAATACTGTATAATTCCACTTATATGTGGTACCTAGAATAGGCAAATTCAGAGACAGAAAGCAGAATAGAGATTACAAGGGACTGAAACTGAGAGTTTTGAATAGTTTACACTTCCTAGAATTCTACATAAATGAAAACATAAAATATGTACTTTTTTGTCCAACTTTTCTCACTTAGGTTATATATCAAGTTTATTCTGCTTCACTGCATACTATATTACATATACCTTTTGATGGACTTGTGTTGTTCCCAGTTCTTGGCTAACACAAGCTATGAATATTTATGTGCAAGTCCTTATATAGACACATGCTTTCATTTCTTGTGGATAAATACTAAAGCATGGAATAGCTAGGTTATATAAGTGTTATGTGTAACTTTCTAAAAAACTGCCAAACTGTTTTTCCAAAATCTCATACTAGCTGTGTATGAGAGTTTCGGTTGCTCCTCATCTTCACCTACACTTGATATGGTGAGTCTTTTAAAATTTGTCTTTGTAAATATGTATGTAGTGGTATTTCACTGTGGTCTTAATTTGCATTTCTCTAGTGACTAATGATGTCAAACGTTTTTCATGTCTTTTTTGCCATTTGTACATCATCTTTGGTGAAGTGTCTGGTCAAATTTTCTACCTTTTCATTGGATTGTTTTCCTATCAAGTTAAGAGAGTTCTTCATATATTCTGAATACTGGTCTTTATCAGGCATGAAATTTGCAAGTATTTTCTGTCTGTGGTTTTTGCATTCAGTTCCTTGCAGTCTGTTTTACTGAGGACCTAAGTTCCTCACTTGCTGGAGCCTGCTGTCAGCTCCTTACTATGTGGGCCTCTCCACAAGCAGCTCACAACATAGCAGATTGCTACCCAGAGGCAAAAGAGTCAGAGATTAACAAAACAAGTGTTTTTTATAACATAATCTTCAAAGTGACATCTTGTTGTTTTTGCTATGTTCTATTCCTTAGAAGCAAGTTCTCAGGCCCAGCCTATGCTTAGGGGAAAAGGATTGTACAAAGGCATGAAATCCAGGAGGCAGGGATCAGGAACCATTTTAGAAGCTGCATTCACAAGATACGCAGATGATTATCATAAACACTATCTCCATTTCAGTACTTGAGCTTCTTGTTTTATCTTTCTGGAATTGCTACCAGATGTTGTTATGTATACTATTATTCTCTTAATCTTTTCTATTTCTTTGCTTTCTAGGGAAAGAGCTCTCACTAACCAGTGGAATGTAGTCTACCATTTATCTCATGTGTTCTTTCAACTATTATATTTTTCACACTATTATTAATAGTTATATTTTATGATTCTTGTTCCATATTGCTAATATTTTCTCTAATATTTATCATGCCATCTTTAAATTATTTGTCTTTTCACATATTTCTGCTTCAGATGGTATTCATTTTTTCTCTTGAGACAGTTTCAGCCAACTATTCTGGCTTGTGGCTCCAAATTCTCCTGGGGGTATGTGTTACAAGTCTTGGAAGGTATACTGGGCAAGGGTCAAAGATCGGAATGTCAAGTGTTTTAGGAAAGGAGGGGACAAATTGTGGGACAGAGTTGCAGGAACCACAAGACCACATGTTAATTGCTCCCATTCAGTCACATTCCACTAAACCACATTTTTTTAAAGAAAGCTTTACCTTTACTAGTTTAGGAAGAAGAAGCTCTAGTAGGAGGTAGTTACCTAGATTACAGACCACTAAGTGAAATTTTTAAAGGGAAGGGTTAGAGAGTGAGTGAAAGTCCTAAGGCAAGCAGGTCATTCCCCACTATTTCATCAACTCCTAACTTATTAGGGATTTTACACTGCCCTGATACTACCCCTATGGACATCTGTACCAGTAGTCTGGCCTGCAGCCTCCCTTTCTGTAACGGAAAGAGCTATCATTTGTGCCAAGGCAAGAGTTGGCCCTTTTTTTATAAAGGGCCAGACAGTAAATATTTTTGGCTTTTGAGACAATAAGGTCTGTCGCAACTACTCAACTCCACCTTTGTAGTGAGTTCCAATAAAACTTAATTTAAAAACATGTAGCAGGCTGGATTTCGTGGGAGGGCAGTAGTTTGCTGTCCCTGTCCCTAGGCCAAGGGGGGTTAGGAGGAGGCAAAAGCAGAACATAAACCATGTTTCTTAATACATTATATTATTGCCTCCACCAGTGGCCCTGTCTTTCAAGTTGTAGCCACTCTCCCTCACTCTGAACAGCTGAAACCCCAGGGGTTTCTTCTTATTGTTGTTTTGTTATTTTTCTGGATTTCGAGTTCCCTTTACAGTTCTAAGGAGGAAGTAGGAAACTCATGCTAATTTACTACCTTGGCAGGAATAGAAAACCAAGTCAATAATTGTTTTCGTTTGTGTTTTATTTATATATTTTTGGCAGCAAAATTGTTTATTAAAAAAAAATCTGGACTATGAACACACTTCACTGCTTCAGTTGGAGAACTCCAAGCCAAATAAAAGGACCAATATTAAAAAGCAGCATAACTGGTTACTGTTTTAAAGATACATAAAAAGAGTCAAACACTACAGTGTAGGAAGACAATCACTCCCATGTCAGAAATCACAACTTATTCCAAATAAAGAATATGACCCATCTGCCATATTGAACTGGTATTTATTTCAGGACATGCCATGTCAAAATAAAACAAAAGAGTCAACCCTTGCCTTTAACAATAATATTGTATTATATAAAAGCACTTTACAACTCCATCCCATCTTTGAGTATAAGTTACTGGTATGTGGGCTAATGATTATCTGAAAGCATTTCTCTATTCAGACCCATAATCCAAATGCTCTCTGAATATTACAAGGTGACAATAAGTGGGAATTAGAGAAGGAAGAGGAAAGAGAGGGGAATAAGGTTCTCCCCGTTAAGGGTTTTGTTGCAACGAGGGGATGAAGAAGTATGAATTTTGTTGTCTTTTCATCTTTATACTGTGTTAAGTAATGCTTACAACGTAAATTCAGCAGGCTTTTCCTGAGCTGTAACTCAGAAATTTTCTTCCTGCAAACAATGTATTTACAAATGTGTTTATTAACTTACACAGCAATCTCACAATAACTAGTAAAGATTAAAATGGTGCACTTCTAGTATATTTGTTTACAGTGTTTTAAGGGAAATATATATTGCCATGGTGATGAAGCTCTAAATAGACTGGACAAAACATCTAAAAATTGAAAGTAGTTTAAAAAAAAAAAAGGCAAAGAAATAAATATCACCAAAGAAAAAAGATTAATTGTAGCTTAAATATAAAACTAAATCACTGGTTAATTAACCAAACTATACAGACCTAATATAAAGCAAAACCAGCCTGAAAGACCCAACATTAAAAAAAAATGCTAAAAAATAAGGCATAAATCTGCATAATATTGAGTTTTATTTCCATTCTCTCCTTTCCCTCTTGTATGTATGCTTTTCCAGATCTGCCTCTAGGGGCTTATAAGAAAACTGTTTCTATTTTCAATTTGACCTCAAATGTCCTGAGCAAAGTATTTACTATTCTGTTGAGGATTCTTTTGTTGGTAAACTTTAGATATTGTTTTTACTGGTTATTGTAGTTTTGATCAAGGTGCCAAGTTTAAATTCTTCCACTGGTTCTTCTTAAAGGAATTTGATTCCTATAGCACCTTGCCTGCATAGCATTTTTTGAAAAAAGAAAGAAAACCCCAGAGAAATCTATTGCTTACAAAAGTTTTCTTTTCTTCTTTTTTTTAAACAAAGAGAATAACTTTATCTTGACAATTTTAAAATCCTGGGAGAAATAGAAGAATTCAGTATTAAAAACATGTTCTGAAGTAGTGTAACCCTTCTCTCCCAGAGACTAACATGTGAAAGGTCATCTGTTTTGGTCTGAAACTTTTTTTTTTTTTTTTTTTGAAACACATTTTATGTTCACTTGACTTGCTAAGTACTCAGTGTGTTCATTAGGACTCATTTTGAAGATGCAACAGAACCCGTCTTATTCAAGCACTGCCTACTCATGATAGTTGAGTTTTGACTTCAAATAAACTCTAAGTAATTTATATCACTACTCAATAATAATTTTGGACATCTTGGTCCAAGGCTAGAACAAGTGGTATCACTAAATTTGAAGGATCCAATGGGCTTAGTCTAATTGCTGCTTTGTCATACCTCGTTTGTTTTGACAGGGAGAAAGAATAGGAATACAGTAAAGGAGAGGTGAGAAAAGCAGAAAGAGATCAAGTAGGTAGGCAAGTGCTGCTATGAACAATTGCTCCTTAACCAAACCACATATTGTTGAAATTTCCATCATTTTGAAATACATTATCATAACATCAAAAAGGAAAAAAAAAGTTGAGAAAATGTATCTAATTTTTAAAGTTATCACTGGAATATGTTGGAATCATTTGGCTTTTTGTAAAATATAAATAATGAAGACACTGAACTTTTTTGTGCTTGTGAAGCTAATAGATCATCTCCACGAGACAGGCAGCAATGATGAATTGCAATACGTTATTACTGAAGGGAAAAGGTTCAAGCCAATATTCACACTGCAGTCAATGAAAGAGTAAGGGGGCCAAAGCAGTGAGCTTCTGGAGAAAAGTTAAAGATGCCACAGGGGATTAGCAGGAGCAGCCTCCTTCACTGACTGGTTGCTCCTGAGGCTTTTCCAGTTTTATGTCAATCACTGAAACAAAAGTTAAGGAGCTATAAATGGGAAAGTACAATTCTAATTCTGAACACTGACATCTCTTTCAAGCCCCTTCCATTCCTATTGGCTTCAGAGTGGATACACCATTATTTCCTATATAGCTAGTTCACTGTATGAGGTACTCAAATGAAATAAACTTGCCTGTATCTACTATATGCAACAAGGGTAATAAGGTTAATAAGCCCTATTCATGGGAATCTGTTCTAAGGAAATTATAGGAGCAAAAAACCACGTAAAAGATGATGCTCCTCATGGGATTATCTATAATGAAAATCTGAAAACAGCCTACAAAAGAATTCTAGCAAAGGAAGAGAATTTAATAAATGATGGGACTTCAACTCTGTAGAAAATATTATTCTATTAAAAGTAATAAAGGCTTAGGAAACATAAAACATTTAGCAGTGGGAAAAGCTGAACACAAAGTGCTATGACTTCAATGGCTTAATAAAAATGCATATGGAAAAACACTAAAGGTAAATATAAAACAATTAAAATTAAAAATCCTTTAAAATAACTATTATTAGATGTACTTCATTATGTCCTGTTTCTTTCTGAAAGCAGAGGCCACAATAAAACTCCAGACTGAGTTATTTCCTGCCTATGCCAAGCAGAAAGCTTGAATGTTAGAAAAAGCAAGGGAGGAAAATAAAATATATATTGTAGGGAAAAAGCCCAGAGCCAACAGGACTCAAAATTAAAGGCAGAAGGCCAGGATTCTAAGTTTCCTGTTCATTAAAAATCAAGCACGTAAACAAACACAAACCTTCTCACTGATTAATTATAGTGAGCAGCAGGCTGCAAAGGGTATACTTGAATCACCAGATCTCTTTGCCACAGAAAACCTTGGAGCTTCTACGCTCCTAAGCCATTAATTCCTGGCTGTAAAAGGCAATAGCATAATATTCCTTAGCTAACCAAGTGAGCTCTAAAGACTAGTTAATAATAAAATTTTCTGATGAAACAAAAAGGATACTGTCTTCTCTGCTTCTATCCTGTGTGCTTTCCATTCCAGGCAAAGCCGCTGCAACACGTCGGAAGAGCTGTGGAAAAAAGAAATGTGGTAATTGGAAGGGAAAATTTAGCAAATGGTATCAAGTGATAGTAGATGACCACTGGATGGTAAGTTAAAAGACAGAGCTTCTGGGTTATTTCTCACTTAAACCTTAGCATAATGAAAGCATATTAAAATGTCTATTTATTTTATAAGTAAGTACTATATGCTGTATGCCATATAGAGAGGTATAAAGATATGATTCTTACTTTCCAACTGGTGAGATCAGACATGAAGAAACAGCTAAGAAATAAGCAGCAGAAGTGTCAGTTGAGTCATAAAAACATACTATAACAACTCAAAAGTAAAGATAGAAGATTGCTCATTTAGGAAAACTGTACAGTGGCATTCCTATCTTTTATAAACAGTTTCTAAAGTCAGTGAGTATATAGTAAAAGTCAGTCTAGTCAAAATTACACTGGATAAGAAAGCATTATGTTAGAGGCCAACACACCATCTCTCAAATCTAACACAGATGGTTTTTTCTCCATTAACAGAAAAAATACCAGTGGAATGGTTGGCTTGTGTCTGAGATATGATTTATGAAAAATATCTTCAAAAGGAGAATCACACTCTAGCCTGAAGAGATGGTCACTCTGAGAGGCATGTGGCAAAAGAAACTGACTGAAGGAACAAGACTTATACCCCCTATTATGTGTCCAACACTAGGTATATACTCACTGGGTAGAATGGCAGGTGAAACTGGCTGATTATTTCAATCATTTCTCTTTTGCCATGCAGTATAAAATTCCTAAAAGTTAAATGCACGTGTGATGTAACTCCCTTGCACTAAATACCTGCTTGTTTGGGTCATTGTCTCAGGTTCTCTAGGGACAGAGAAATGAATAAAATGTAGCTTATTCAAGGGCGTTCACAGTCTGGTAAGGGAGACAGATGCAAACAATTTATTATGTTACAGTGTGGGAAGTGCCATAAACCAAGGAAATACAAAATGATTTAAGAACACAGATGTAAGAAGGCCCACACGCTTAATTTCTAGGACTTAAAAATTTTATCTATAGTTTTAACCAGTGTATTTGAAAAACTTGGTGTTCCCTCAAAATATTTCAATTAGATTAAAGGAATCAATGCCACTAACTTAAACTCAACCCAGGACATCCTAAAATGAGCCAAGTAAAAGCTTTACAAAAAGCAAAGTTCTATCCTTACAAAAATGTATGTAAGACAGGAAGGAAAAGACCCTACGGTATTAAGATGTTTTAAATAATTATTAGAGGAAACTCCATTTCTTAAATGCCAATGATACGCTAACAGAGGCTTCTGCTTCATTAGGAATCACATATGACTAAGATGGGGCCTCTCTTGATCATCCTATCTATATGTAATCTTATTCATTTCTTCAACAAATATACCTCCTTGTGACAGCACTGATTTTACATCTCAATAATTTCTGTGGATCTTACTGTCTCTGCAGTATTGGCTAGGCATTTATCATGTATCACCTACCCTTTACTACATAATTTTCATGAGAATGTGACCCTTCTCAACTATATAATAAGCTTTTTAGAAATTAAGAATCGTATTTTATGTAACTTTAAATTCCTCAAAGGAACTACAATGGTCTTACAGACTGTAGGTAACTGACACATGTGAATTAAGGTACATGATAAAAGTATAAGATGAAGACCTATTACGAGTCAAGAACTATGGCAGACATAGGATATAATGGTGTAGAAAAGTCACTATCCCTACCAATGCTTTAAGTACATTTGCTTCTCAGCAGGTGTAACATAATTTACACACACGTGCATGCGTGTACAACCCCACTGTATGTAAGCTTTCATTGATCTGTTAGTACTGATATACACCAGCTTTCACTAATTTTCTTTCAAACAAATCTTTTTCTTCTGACAAGCACTGGTAATTTTAGAAGTTAAAAAACAAGAAGTGTTTCTCTTCTTTTCCCATTTGCCAGTACTGTAAAATTAGAGAATATAATAAGATGACACCCACATACTTAATACTTCAGTAAAAGAATGTATTAATTCTCAGATGAAGAGTGAAGCCTTAACTAATTACCTTTTCATTACCATTTCCTTCAGCAATTTGAACACCATACCACTTTCACAAAAGAGCAGTATTACTGCATTTTTTTTAAAGATTTTATTTATTTATTTGAGAGAGAGAGAGAGATCACAAGTAGGCAGAGAAGCAGGCGGGGGGGGGGGGAAGCAGGCTCCCTGTTGAGCAAAGAGCCCTATGTGGGGCTCGATCTCAGGACCCTGAGATCATGACCTGAGCTGAAGGCAGAGGCTAACCCACTGAGCCACCCAGGCACCCCTAATTTGTTTTATTTTAAGCCAAAATTTTTAGGCATTAAGGCCCGATCACTTGAACCTTAGTCAGACATTAATGATGCATCATTAATGAAATTTCTCCTAGAATTGTTCAAAAAGTACACAGAGTAACAGAGGAAGTCCATTTTCAGCTTTTATTATGTGTATTATAATCCAGTATATAAGGGAGTAGGGAGAAGGAATCCAATTAGCAAATTAGCAGAAAGCTAAAAAACATCTCTATATGTGGAAAATACAACTAGATGGTACCTAATACTGATAAACACATCTATACAAAAAGACTACCATGTAATTTCCAGTGAAAGCGCATGATGATTTTCTCAAATAAAATGAGTACAATGCACAATCATCAGAAGTAATTGTGCTTTGTAAACATATACGGCTGAACAAACACACATAATGCTTACTTAACAGGCATGTAAGACTGTGATTCCTAATGTTTTCCAAGACGGTGACTGGACTATTTACCTGGTTTACCTAATTTACCTGGTAAATTTCTGAATACCAGCACCATTTCTGAATTGTGACTGACCTACAACAAAAATCTCAGAAGAGGTCTGAGATTGTTACTTCATAGTAATTTTTGTTAATATGTGTTACTTATAGAATATACAATTTAAGTCAAAAATCCACTTATTTTGATGCTAGATAAATAACATAGAATTCAGGAATAAACTGGCTTTCCATGTTAGAAAAACCTGATTATGTACATGCTAAATAGTCTCAGTTGTTACATTTATCAGATATTTTAAGTTTTACCTCTCATAAGTTTAATTTTTTTAAAGATTTATTTATTCATTTGAGAGAGAGAGAGGGCTCATGCACACAGATGGGTGGGGCAGAGGGAGAGGGGAAAGAGATCTCCAGCACTCCTCAGTGAGCAAGGAACCGGACGCAGGGCTCAATCCCACAACCCTGAGATCACAACCTAAGCCGAAATCAAGAGTCAGTATCTTAACCAACTGAGCCACCCAGGCGCCCTTACCCACCATAAATTTAATATCACTTTCAGTTTGGGTAATTGCAAACTAACTTGTATAGGACTAACATTCTTGAAGATGGCAATTATTAACTCTGGAAAACTAAAAAAACAATTTTCCAAAGGCTCTCAAGAGCAACACAAAGCAGATACAAATTAGGGAGAATTCAACCCTGGGAAGAAGGGAACCCACACTCACTGGATAAGATCCATGTTTATACAGGTGTTCCCAAGAGCCATTCCTAGCCTGTGCAATATGAGGTGGCCAGAACTCATGCAGAAAACTAGAGTTTTAAAGTTCTGCAGTGTCAGTGGACTGCTAGTGTGGCTGGATTGAGGAAGGAAATAACTAAGGAGGAAGCCAAGAGGAGGAACCATAAATTCTACATATAAATTTCCTGCAAATCTCAGTTGACTTTTGAATGGTACATATGTAGGAGACACTGCAAGAAGCCCATCTGAAAGCAACAGCTAGAAGGCTTGAAGAAAGGAGCAGAGATTTCAGTTACCGTCAGCTCCAGGGATACATTTTAGAGCATTTTAGAGTCTGAATCCCACCAAGTCTGAATCCCACCAAGAAAGAAAAGATCAATAAATACCTCAGGCTTCCTACAAATCTGCCCAAACAAAACAATATCAAGACTCCACAAGTTCAAGGTGATCAGCCAGCAATATAACAACCTGCCATAATAAAACTCACCATTTTGCAGAGAAAAATAACAGAAACCAGAGACTCTTTGTATTATAGATAATGCTGAGCATACAACCAAAAATGACTACACATACGAAGAAACAGGAAAATATACCTGGAGGCAAGAGAAAAATAGCCAATAGAAACAGATTCAGAGATGACTCATGTTGGATTAGTAGACAACTTAAGGGCAACTATTATTAATATGTTCAAGGACTTGAAGGTAATGCCACAATGATCAGATGAGGTACTCCAACACAGAAATGTAAACTTAAAGAAATAAAGGAAAAATCTAGGACTTAGTACAGCATCTGAAATGATAAATTCACTGGATGGACTTAGTAGAAGAAAAGGACTGCTGTACCTGAAGACATATCAATAATATTATCCAATTTTAAAGAGTACAAAAAGGATAAAAGACAATGGGCAAAGGTTCAGTGACCAGTGGGACAATATCAAGCCATTTAATAGATGTGCCACTAGAATTCCAGAAGAAGAGGAAAGAAGAAAATGAGAAAGGAAAAATACTTCAACACATTAGATACAGAGAACATACAAATTAGAGCTCACTTCTCATTAGAAACAATGGAAGCCAGGAGACAATGAAATATATCTTTACAGTATTGGAAGAAAAATATGTCAGCACCAAATTCAATAACAAAAACATTCTTCAAAAATTATTCTTCAAATGGTCTTTTGGGCTACATGAAACCTGGGCAAATTCATTAACTAGGAGATGTCAATAAGAAACAATAAAGTAATTTAGGCTAAAAGGAAATAATACCAGATGAAACTCCTATCTGTAAGAAGAAATGAAGAGCACTGGAAATGATAAATATATGGGTAAATAGAAAAAGCTGTCCTTTTCCTTCTCTTAATTACTGTTTAAAGCAAAAATTAAAACATCTATTATAGGGTTCATAATGTATGTAAATATAAAGTATGTGACAACAATAACACAAAGCAAAAGTGCATAGGTACAAAGGATGAAATGGTATATTAACTCTAGTTTAATCCATCGAGCAACCACTAGCAAGTTATGAGGTTTGGCTAAAAAGAGGAGTTAAAATACAATATAAAAATATTTGATTAAACTAAAAACTAAAGACAAGAAAATAACAAAGAGCAAATGACAGACATGAACCCAACTGCATTAATAATTACATTAAATCTAAATAAACCAAACATTCCAATTAAAAAGCAGAGATTTTCAGGCTGGATTTTAAAAAACAGTGAGATCCAACTAAATGCCATCTAACAGTGACCTACTTTACAAGGAAAAAGATATACCATGCAAACAATAACCAATAAGAGAACTGGTATGGCTATATTAAGATCAGATAAAGACTTGGAGATAAGGAGTATTATTAGAAAAAAAAGGAACTTTTCTTAACACTAAAAAGAAAACAAAACACAAAAAAAAAGACAATGCATTAGGAAAACAATAATAATCCTAAATATATATGTACTCGATAACAGAATTTCCAAATACATGGAGTAAAGCTGACAGAACTAAATGGCAAAACAGGCAAATACAAATGTTGTTGTACATTTTAATACCTCCCTTCTCAGGAACTGACAGAACTACAGACAAAAAATTAGTAAGACTATATAAGATATGAATAATGCTATCAACTGTCTTAAATGATATTTATAAAACATTATACCTGACAACTATACAAAAACATTATTTTGCAGTGGAACATTCACCAAGACAGGCCATATGCTAGCCCATAACACAAATCTCAATAAATTATGAATGACTAAAATGTTACATAGTATAGTCTCTGACCACAACAGAATTAAATCGGAAGCTGTAACAGTAAGAGATCTAGAAATGCCCCAGCTATTTGGAAATTATTTCTATATCTTCACTGATGTAGTCATTACATCTACATAAACATTTATCAAAATTCATCTAAATGTAAACTTAAGATGTGTACATTTCACTGTACATAAATGTTTACCTCAATAATTAATGGGAAAAAAAGTTCAATATATGTTCAGCTGAATTCAAAGAAACTCAAGAGGTAGGGAGTATCTACGTCTAAATTGCAGTGAAAATACTGAAGTAGAATACCTCATGTAACCTAGAGTCTCTAAGCATGTTCAGTGTCTTGGAAAATTCTTAAGACAGAGTCAACCTCAAACACATTTTTTTCTTACAGCATAACATGGCAGCTCTAAGTATCTGCTCAAAAAATATAGCATATTATTCTTCCATTCGATAAACATTTATGAGTTCAGTATGGTAGAAGGCAGATGTAACAAAAAAATTCTATATTAAAAGAAAGAAGGGGGGCGCCTGGGTGGCTCAGTTGGTTAAGCAACTGCCTTCAGCTCAGGTCATGATCCTGGAGTTCCAGGATCGAGTCCCGCATTGGGCTCCCAGCTCTGCAGGGAGTCTTGCTTCTCCCTCTGACCTTTTCTCCTCTCATGCTCTCTCTCACATTCTCTCTCTCTCTCAAATAAATAAAATCTCTTTTAAAAAATCATTAAAAGAAAGAAAGGGTGCTATTTCAATAATTAGGAAAGGCACTTGATCTACATTTGATTATGTCTGAACCAAAGTTTTTAATTACAAATAACAGAGAAGAAACAGTATTTTGGAAGAGGGACAATAACACAATGGAAATATGGGAACACAGTAAACCTGGAGGACTTTAAGCAATGTAGTACACTGCGTAGTACACAGTGGCCAAAGATGAAGATTTTGAGCAGAAAAGCATAGCATACTAAGGACTTTGTTTAAAATTCAGGACAAAATTCACGAGTAACCTGATTAAATCTGCATTTTAAAATAATCACTGATGGCAGGGTGGAGGGTAATCTAAAGTGGGGCAAGATTTAAGGCAAGTATCAGTTAATAAGCTATGGTAGCAGGCAAGGCAATAGACAACAGGGCCTTTATATAGCAGAATCAACAAGAGAAGGTATCTTAAAAAAAAAAAAAAAAAGATTTTATTTATTTATTTGACAGAGAGAGAGAGAGCACACAAGCAGAGGCAGCAGCAGAGGGAGAGGGAGAAGCAGACTCCCTGCTGAACAGGAAGCCTGACCTGGGGCTCAATCCCAAGATCCCAGGATCATAACGGGAGCCAAAGGCAGACACCCAACCAATTGAACCACCCAGGCACCCCTCGTGAAGACATTTTTGGCACCGGAATACATAATGTTTAATTCCTCATGTACGAATTTGGCTTCTACATAAGACTGAACCTCTTAAATGTAGGAAGTCTGTCTTTGGTATCTAGCAGGGATTAGAGAATTAGTATGTGTCCGAACAATTATCAAACGGAATAGATTTGACATACTTGCTCAATCATCTCCAAGGCTTTACAGATCTTTTTACAAAGTATAGTTTGCATAAGAAATCCCAAGATTCTTGTTAAAAATGTAGATTTTTAAGTTACTACCCTAGACTTACTGAATGAGTATCCAGAAGTAGTGCCCCAGGAACCTGTTATTTTATATAAGTTTCTAGGTAACTATTATGCACATTAAAGTTTAAAATCATTAAGCAATTTTCTAATCCTAGGAGACCTTCCTGGGGACAATCTGCCATTCTAAAAACCTCTGTCCATTCTTACCTTTATTTGGATATCAGGTACTCTACTCTCTACGAAAGATAGGATGGAGGAAAAATATGTTCCTAACCTCAACAGTAAGTAAGCTGTATGGGTTTCAAAAATATCTGTCTTAGGGAAAACTTCTGTCACCAATTTCCCCCCCACTGCTGAAGTTTCCAATGGCACAATAAACATTAGATTTTCAAAATAAGCACTGAACTCAAACCACACAAGGTGCACTGTCCAGAGTCAGGAACTGGACAGTGGTTATTTCATAGATTTGATTTAGATTTCATTTAGGAAAATTTGAATTTTTCCATATACCTAACATATCAAGTGATAAAGGGAATGTTTTGTTTTTTTTTTTCTTAACGCTGGGGTGATTTGTAATGAACTAAAAGAAAAAAACATTTCTTCCATTTCTAGTCATTTAAATAATAATTTTTTTTTAAAGATTTTATTTATTTATTGACAGACAGAGATCACAAGTAGGCAGAGAGGCAGACAGAGAGAGAGGAGGAAGTAGGCTCCCCGCTGAGCATAGAGCCCAATGCGGGGCTTGATCCCAGGACACTGAGATCATGACCTGAGCCGAAGGCAGAGGCTTTAACCCACTGAGCCACCCAGGCACCCCTTAAATAATTAATTTTTTAAATGATACCCTATTTGATTAGTTTTTAAGCTCCTTTATAAAAACAAATTCAAGGAATATACAACCCATAAGAAGTAATGTGATGTATTTCTTAGCTAATATCTAAAATCAGTCAGTAATTTTCCCACATGATAGAAATCTATTCCATAAGATTAATCACCAACAAAGGGGAAGATTTTAACCTATTATTTAAATGTACTTATTAATATAAGATTTAAATTCTTTTTTGGTTTCATTCTCTCAATTGTTAGGGGGAAGAGGGAGTGCTTCCAGAATTTTTGTCTTTTTTTTTTTTTAATAAGATTTTATTTACTTATTTGAGAGAGAGAGAGAGAGAGAGCGTGAGCAGGGGGAGGGGCAGAGGGAGAGGGAGAAGCAGACTCCCTGCTGAGCAGAGAGCCTGATGTGGGACTCAATCCCAGGACCCTGGCATCATGACTTGAGCTGAAGGCAGATGCTTAACCAACTGAACCACCCAGGTGCCCTCAGGATTTTAAATTATGTAAGATGACAAAGCAAAGGTCTATAAATATTGAAATAAAATTCTAATATACTATAGTACTCCCTATAAAATAGAAGGTAATGGTTTTTGTGAGTTAAGAAAGAAGAAAAAATTAAAAAGCAGCCCTCTTCCAAAATTTGAAAACAGTAATTTTGATATATATTTAAAAGATAATAAAATCAAGTCCCAACAGAATCAGGAACTTCAGCAAAATCACATGTTCAGACATATCATCTAAATAAAGAAAAATAATAAAATAGCAAATAGGTGTTGAATTCAGGGTAAGACTAATTTGTAAAAGAATTCCCTCTTCATTATCACTGGCTAGCTGTATCTGTCTTGTGGGTCAGGACTTTTAGAAAAAATTATGTGCCTACTGCTAAAAAAAAAGTTCTAAAATCAGATTGTGGTAATGGTTGCACAATGCTTTACATTTGCTAAAAAAACTCCTGAGTTGTACGTTTAAAACAAGTGAATTTTGTGGTATGGAAATTATGCTTCAATAAAGCGGTTAAAAAAATATGTTTATAAAATATAGCAAATGAAGGACAAATCTCATTTTCAACATGCTGAGAGTTAACTTAGAAGCAATTAAATATCATGAAGATACTAGCTATCACTAGTGACCACTGTATGCTGATGATTTGAGACTTCCAAACCTGTGAGACTATTCACAGTGAGGCAAAGGGGGCCACAGCAATCCCTTTAGACATTAAACCAGATCGAAAAATGTCTTAAAGGCCATACTTGGACATATAATATGCAACTAGCTCATTCGTATCCCTATCAAAATGTCATTAATAGATGAAAGCTAGATGAAGCCACTGCTTTGTCCTTGAACAGTGATAATAATAATTGTGCTAACTTCTGTTACTCAAATTTTTTAACTATCTGTGGTTCCTATGAGTTCATTTACTTATCATTTTCTAAATTCCACAGACATTGGTAGGTTCTGGGAATATGTAATTTTGATGGGAGAAATATTTTCAACATAACGTGGTAAGTTCCAGGACAATGGTTTCACAAGGGTCAGGGGTCTGAGAAAACACAGAAAAGTATCATTTATTGCTAAATAAAATAGCCTACAGGTATGGTATGGTAGGGAATGTAAAAAAAAATGTCTTCGAAGAACTGACATCTAAACTGAAATTTGAAAGGATGAGTAGGTGTCAGTCAGGAAAGAAGAAAGTGAGTATTCTAAGCAAAGAGAACACCAGCATGAACAAAGATTTAGAGCCATGAAACAGTTAACTACAGGGAGGGAATTAGTGACAGTTCAAAATTACTTACATATATTTCAAGGCAAGGAGATATGGGAAAGAAAGTGAAAACGATACAAAGAATTTTTCATAAAGCTCAACTTATTCAGTTTAAACAATTTTAACCTTCTATTGATCACCTAGAAATGAAAAAATTAACTTATTGGTTTGAAAATCCTATAAGTCTGGGACCACTGCGCTTTTAGAAAACAGTTTGATAATGTAAGGTGTCTCCATATTTTCCAACCGCCTCCAAAACATTCCTTTATAAACACTGTTAAAACAACAGCAGGTTATTAAGGATAAAGTAACCAGAATATATTTTCACAACTACAAGCAAAATGTCACTCCCGACAGCAAATACTTGCTTTCTTTTGTCATTAAACTCTTAAAAATATAAAAAAAATTTTTTTTAATTTGCCTTAAAACAATCCAGTAGGGATGCAGTGAGGGTAGGGTAAGTTTACAACCTTGCAATCATAATAAAATAGTTGTCTTGTGCACAATCTCAAGTTTGTCAAGCCTCTTTCTCCTTTTCCAAAAACTATGCCACATTTGTATTTTTTCACTGTGTAATATGTTGCTAGTTCATGAGACCTGCTGTTTCCAACTAGAAGAAAATCTTACAGCAGGGAATACTCACACAATTATTTCATAATATAGTTTTTCAATTTGATAACCTCAACCCAATACTCCAAGATCACTTACCTGTTTCACATTGTATCCTGCTTTTGCACTTGTTTCAATAAACATAACATTCAGCTCTTTGGCTTTCCTTTCTCCTTCCTCAATTGATACTTGCCTGTAAAAAAAAAATTTAAAAGATAAATTCTTCTTTTTGCAAAACTGATATTATAAAGACTATAAACAAGATTCTGAAAAGAACTTTTCTTGACAGGGGTGCTAGTTTTACAGGTGAGACTAGTTTGAAGATTCATCAAGCTGTAGTACACTTAAAATGTGTACACTTCTGTGTATATGTTATACCTCACTAAACAATTTTTTAAAAAGGCATTTTTTAAATGATTTGCTTTTACTTGGCTGGGCTCATCCTGTATTTTTTTTGTTTTGTTTTTAAAAACTTAATAGCCTACTATTTTCTCTTCATATTAGATCATAAGAATTTAGCCTTATGATTAAAAACTTCATGTAAAATAATTCTTCATGACCAATTTATCATTCTGTGACTGTAATTTATGTAACCACTCCCAAACTGTTAAAAATATGTTTTTTTTCAAATTTTATACTACTGTGAAAAGGCCACTATAAACACCTTTGTGCATATTTTGTGCACTGTGGGTCATTTCTTTAAGGATGGATTTTGTGGATTTCTCTAGGTTGAACGAGTGAGTCAAAAGACATGTATGTTAAAGTCTCTTGATACATTTTATAGGGCATTTGCTAATGCATTATAATTAGCAGTGTGTCTCAAATTGTAATACACTCTTCAAGTGCAACATTATGTCACTTATCTTGGTATTCCTAGTGCCTAGCTGGCACATAGGTGTTTAATAAATACGCAAATATTCTAATTAAATGGATCTAAAATATCGGCTGACAAACCCTGCTTCCTACAATACAGAAAACCAAAGCAATACAAGAGAATTTCCACAAGCTCTCACCACATCAATTCACTGATCTACATGTGTGTGCCCTTATATTCTACCTCTAGTCCTGCTACTACGGAGGAAACTGTCCTTACTACCCAGACTTACACCTTTGTACTAGATTCCACTCGCTTGTCTATAAGAAGATACTATTCTAGAAATTCTCCACTCTCTAGAAAAGTCAGGAAAGAAGAACATGAGTATTCTAAGAGATCATAGACATTCTCTTATATAACAATACAACTGTTAATGTTTTGCTACATCTGCTTGTTTTATCCTCATTATGTATTTACATGTGTATATACATTTAAAAAAACACATATTTGAGAATAAGTTGACAATCTGCAGACCTTTAGCCCTAAATATATCAACAGTGTGGATTTATTTATTTATTTATGAATTATTTTATCTATTTACTGACAGAGAGAGAAACCGCAAGAGAGGGAACACAAGCAGGAGGAGTGGGAGAGGGTGAAGCAGGCTTCCTGCAGAGCAGGGAGCCAGACGTGGGGCTTGATCCCAGGACCCTGGGATTATGATCCGAGCCAAAGGTAGACACCTAGTGACTGAACCACCTAGGTGCCCCAACAGTGTGAATTTCTTTAAAATAATTCTGTCAGATGCCCTAAAATTTAATCCTTGGACCTCTCTATTTACAATTACTCCCTAGGTGATCTCATGCAGTCTTGTGGTGTTAAATACCATCTACATGCTGATTACTCCCAAACTTATATCTAGCCTGGACGGCTACTCTGAACTCCAGACTCCAATATCCAATTGCCTACCTGACATCTAATTAGATATTAGGATATCTAATATCAAGACTGAATTTATTTATTTACTTATTTATTTATTTAAGAGGGAGGGAGAGGGGAGCGAGACAATCTTAAGCAGGCTCCATGCCCAGCTCAGAGCCCAAAGCAGGCTCCATCTCAGAATCCTGAGATAATGACCTGAACCTACATCAGGAGTGGGACGCTTAACCAACTGAGCCACACAGGCACCCCCTAGCAATTCTAAATTTAAAATGACCAAAACTTGGTTGGGAAGCTGCCTTCGGCTCAGGTCAAGATCCTGGAGTCTAGGGATCCAGTCCCGCACTGGGCTCCCTGCTCAGCGGGGAGTCTGCTTCTACCTTTGCCCCTCCCCCCCCCTTGTTCTCTCTAACATGCTCTCTCTCTCATTCTCTCTTTCAAATAAATAAAATCTTTTTAAAAAATAAAAAATGACCAAAATCGAAGTCATGATATTTCATCCCAAACCATCTCTTATGTAGTCTCTCCCTACCTCAGTTAACAACAATTACTTAGGCTAAGAATCTAGGTATCATTTTGACTCCGACTTCTCCCTCACCCCATGTTCTGTCCATCATTATGTATTCTATCCATTGCATGAGTGTATCTTGACAGTTCCATCTTCAAAATATATCTGAACTTGACTAATAATCACCACACAAGCTGCCACTATCCTAGTCCCAAGTCATCATCATTTCTTACTTGGATTACAGTCTGGATTACCCTCCTTGCTTCTACTCTTATGTATTTTCAACAGAGCAAACACTGATCTATGAAAAGTTACTTTTCTGCTCGAACCCTCCAATCTCATTCAGAGTCTTCACTTTGCCCCACTTGACCTGGCCTTTATGATCTTTTTTTTTAAAACCTCATCACCTCCTATACTTTCCATCATTCTCTTTACCAGCTATATAGGGCTCCATGCTGTTCGTCAAATAAACTAAGTATATTCCCAACTCAGGGATTTTGCAATTTCTGGGCCATAAGCCTAGGACCTTTTCCTCCTCTAGATATCTGCATAGTGACTCCCTTCCTTCCTTAGCATGTGTACTCAAAAGTCATCAATCATCTTCTCAATGAAGTCTTCCATTGCTATCCCATCTAATATTTCAGACTCACACTTGACATTTCAAATTTCTTTTTTCTGCTTTATTTTTTACTCCTAGCATGTATCATTATCAAACATACTATGTATTTTTTAAATTATCGTTATTATTATTTTTACTTATTTATTGTCTGGTTCATTCTCTGAAATAAAAGTTTCTTGAAGACTTGTCTTTTTTTGTTCACTATTCTATCCTAGAGTAGCATCCTCTGAAACATGATACTCAATAAATACTCCTGAATGATTATTATAAGTGAATGATTATCCTACACATAAATGATTCCAGACAGAAATTCTTCCTACTTTTAGAGCTAGTAGTCACCCTAATAAAAGGGTTGAAGGTTAGCTACAGCAATGGTCCCGATTATGGTTTGATTTTGTCAGAATCACCTAGGAAGATTCATTAAAATATAGATTCAAGGGTCCCACACTACATTAATTGAATTACAGCATCTAGAGGTAGGATTTAAAACCCTAAAATTTTTAAAGTTGACCATGGTCCTTCACAGCCAGAATCTTAAAAGAGGGTCTAATAAGCCATATTTACCAAATGATTCTCAGGTTTGGAACAATTGGGAATCACTGGCTACAAAGGACAGAAAATACTACACATTGAGGTGCTTATATTGAAACGCTGAAACAGATATACTCTGGTATTTCCTCCAAGTTTTTACCAAAAAAATATAATTCTCAATGTGATAAAGACATTTAACTTTGATAATCATTTTTATTAAAATGTTTTCTCCTGATTACAAAAGTAATTTTTTAGAAGACCAATCATTAACAGGGGCGCCTGGGTGGCTCAGTGGGTTAAAGCCTCTGCCTTCGGCTCAGGTCATGATCTCAGGGTCCTGGGATCGAGCCCTGCATCAGGCTCTCTGCTCAGCGGGGAGCCTGCTTCCCCCTCTCTCTCTGTCTGCCTCTCTGCCTACTTGTGATCTCTTTCTCTCTGTTAAATAAATAAATAAAATCTTTAAAAAAACAAACAATAAAGTCCTCCATAATTCCACTCCCTTCCCAAAGATGTATGGTGACAGTTAAAATTCCATGTATGCTTACGCAGATTTGTTCTAAGCAAAAGAATATATATATATACCTATCATCTTTTCATTTTTTTTAACAGAAAGGCTATCATGCCACACATACTGATCAAGTGAATTTGAATTTTTTTAAGCTTCATGTGTCAGACGTCGATAAATTCCTCTCACTTTTTAGTAGCTACAAGTATTTCATTTATAAAATGTTATTGCTCGTGGACATTTAGATTGATTTTTTTAGTATTACAAATAATGTTGCAACGAACATTCTTATATGCTCATTTTTTCACATTTCTGCAGGTGTATCTGTGGAATAAATTACTGGAGGTGGGTTTGAGTCAATGAATATTTTATTTATTCATTCGTTCATTCATTTGAGAGAGAGAGAAAGAGAAAGGGAGGGAGAACATGAGAGAGAGAGAATGACCAGTGGGGAGGGCATAGGGAGAGGGAGAAGCAGGCTCTCCACTGAGTAAGGAAGCCCGACATGGGCTCCATTCCAGGACCCTTGGATCACGATCTGAGCCAAAGGCAGACACCCAACCGACTGAGCTACCCAGACGCCCTGAGTCAATGAATATTTTTAATTCTGATACTATTGAACTGTTTCATCCCCAAATTATACTAGTTACAGGGTGCCTGGGTGGCTCAGTCAGGTAAATGTCTGCGTTTGGCTCAGGTCATGATCCTAGGGTCTTGGGATGGAGCCCCACGTCAGGCTCCGTGCTCAGTGGGGAGTCTGCTTCTCCTTCTCCCTCTGCCTCTCCGCCCCCTTCCACTTATGCTCTCGCTCTCTCAAATACATAAATAAAATCTTTCTAAAAAATTATATTTGTTACATTTTCAGTATATGAGAGTTCTTGTTTATTTAGATTCTTGACAATACTGTGCATTATCAATCTTCTGAATGATGGCTGATCTAATAGGTGAATATGATCTTTATATTTATATATTCAGATTTAACCAATCTTTCTCTTTATGGCTTTAGGATTTCATGTCATGCTTATAAAGAGCCACCTACCTACTACCAAAAAACTTTTCTTCTAATCTTTTTTTAACAAACATTTAAATCTTTCATTCATTTTAAAATTAAAGGGTGATAGTCTGGCAAAAATTGCTGAGAAACACAGTAATTCCAAACCAATAGACAAATATTACCTTAAAAAAAATCATTTCAAGTATAATTTAGATAAGTTTCTAGCATTTGTGTACTCAACTGAAATACTGCACAATAAAACAGATGCTATATGCATCCTTTTAGGTAACTCTGGCTATTACAATAGAAAACAATTCAGATATACAAGTCTCCTATTTAAAAATGAAAGCACCGGGAACTCTCTACCAGAAGAATATATACCTACATGATCTACAAATTCTCATAGTGGAGATAAATAAAATAGTGAAAACTTATAATGCTAATTGGTGTCCAAACAATTATTTTCATAAAGGAAAGATGATCATACTCTGAGCTTACTTTTAAGTCAAGAAAGACTTTTTTGTCATTCTATTGCCAATTCCAAATGAGGTACGATGGGAAGAAATGGGCTTAACATTTCCACAAGTCCTTGAACATACTGGATTCCTTTGCAACATTTTTAATTAATAGTACAAGTTCAATACCTGAATTTCAATATCCATCTCATGAATAAAGAAATAGCAAATAGTAAAAGCTTCTACTATTAAGTAAAATGGTCAAGACTATTTAAAGCAGAAAGAATATCCAGTAGATTACTTAGGATGCTGAAGGCAGATATTCAAGCCATGGGTTCTACAGTGAATGTTAATAATTTTGCATCCTGTGACTTGAATATGGCTTTGCTCATTTGACTAAGGTACCACAATCAAGCTATTCAGTTCAACTACACAGTCTGGTTCAACTATACAATTTAAAAAAAGAAAAGAGAAACTACACCACTGAATTATAATGAATATTTATAAGACTACCAAAAGAGTGTGCATTTAATCGTTATGAATAATTTTTAAAGATAGAATTTGTTCTTAAAACATTTTGTTCTTTAACAGAACACTGCTCATGTTTATGAGGTTTAAAAAATGCAAAATAGTTACCAGCTTCATGTGTAAACAATCTCTTTTTCCCCCATGTATAAACAATTTTGCACAAAAGCTATTTACACATGGGCCTACACAAAACAAAAAAATCATTTTCCTTTGAGGACTGAGTTTAATGTTTACACTTATATTTTAGGTTCTCACACTGAAGAAAAGTAGGGTATAAACTTAAGAATTAAACATGTTTCCTTTCAAAACAATTCTTCAGTAATAAAAATAAGCTGCTTAACAAAGAAATCAAACATCTGATACACATACAAAATCACTCTATACCTCTTGTCAGCAAGATCTGTTTTATTTCCTACTAGCATGATGATAACATCACTTCCTCGTTCTGTTCTGACATCATCAATCCATTTTGTAGTTTGCTGGAATGAGTTAACATCTGGTATAGGAGGGTGGACAGAGAGATTAGTGTTACTGCAAAGCCTCCCCAAGTGATAAACCAAAAAAACAAAAACGAAAAAACCCAAAAAGTTGGGGAGGGGGTGGCACATTAGGACCCACTTTTAATGTGCCTGCAATATAACTCCATTTTATCTGAGTACAACTGTCAGTGATATAAACAAATCACGAGAATAAAGTCCTCAAGGTTCCTTTTATAGTAGTTTAAAACTTTTGAACATGACCAAATGAGTGTAACGTACCAAATGTAAGGGGGGGAGGGGGCGCCTTTTTAAAGTGTAAGGACAGCTATGGCAGATAATATGGTGTCACATTGCCACAATGTTTTTTTGATTACTTACACATACCCAGCATGACAAAGAAAGCATCTCCAAAAGTAGGTCAGCCAGTAAATCCCAACACATCCAGAAAATTTATAAAGCCTTTAAATAGCTTTCAACACCACTCTGTTTGCATTGCTTATTCAGTTTGTGATCACTTTAACTTGAAGTTCATCAGTTTAATGCACGAGATTCACTTGTAACAAAATCCATCTTTCCTAGCACTGGATTCTAAGTAGAATACTTCAGTATTTTTTACAGCAGCTTCAGAAAACAGTTTACTAATATTTTAACCACATGTGCACAATTTTTAAAGAAAAATACATAAGGTCTCACTTGCTTTGGTTAAAGTAAGCACAAACATTTTAAAGCTGCAAAACTTGTCAATGCACAATAATGAACATACACTTTTTAAAACAAGTAGCAACCCAAAGTAAAGCTTCAAGAAAAGAAAGATTGCATATAGCCCCTAACCCACCCCCCAAAAAAGGTCTCTGAATGCAAACTTAAAATTCTGCTATTGCAATTATTAAGTAGATATGACTTCTGGTTGAGCAGATATGAAAAAATGTATAAGATTACCTTATATAAGATTTTTTTTAAAGTAAGTTTAAGATGTAACATTATTCTGGTTTTCCTACAAATTATGGACCACTATGTGGAATGATGGCTTAATATTGCCTAATATATAAGTAATAAACCAACTTACAATGACAATTTTAATCAGAGAGTTATTTCCCTGTCAGTCACCATATACCGTGGAAAATTTATAGGCACTTAAAATGCCTAAGACATTACTCAGTCTTTAGGGAAAAGAAAAAGGAAGATCATTACTTGTTTTAATCTCTTATTTAAAATTTCTTGTTGGAGAGAAATTAAAATGTAATTTGTTAGCAATAAAGTCAGTCACAGAATCCAGATGTGATTCAAATGAAAATGATTAATAGAAAACTGCAATTATGTTTTCTCTGCCTTCCTCTATAGAGAGAGGATGGCTGGAAGTGGAAAGCAGAGAAAAGTTGGCTAGCAGAAGCTTTTAATAGCCTCAACAGAAAGCCCTGGAGGATTTGAAATTTTTGGCAAGAGGCTTAAATGTAAATTATTTTATTTTAGAGAAATCTGAGATAAAGTTAAATGAAAAAGGAGACATTCTTCCAACCATAATTATGGTGTGACTTGGGGATAACAGGATACTAAGAAAGCCTTGGAGAAGATTCATAATTAGATCTGAAAGAAAATTTCCAGGGCAAAAAAATCTGGCACAGTGGAAATAAAGCAAGTTGGTACAAACATCAAAGCAAATATTTCTGACCTAGCTGGTATATGATAAGGTTTATTATGACAAAACTCACTTTTACATGCTAGTATAGAGAACAAGCACAAGACAAGAACATGCATGCAGCTAAGCTAAAGGTTGAAAGATTAGAAATGCATAATTCCCCCCACTCACTTGTGATATCATAAACAACAACTGCCACAGTGGAGTCACGAATGTAGCTAGGAATCAAGCTCCTGAACCGCTCTTGACCTGCTGTGTCCCATAATTGCAATCGTACCTAACAACAAAATCAGTCAAACAAGCAAGAAAAATAAGAAAGGTCAACCCGTTGCAAAATACCTACTTGTGATATCGTAAACTACTACGGCTGCAGCAGAATCACGGATGTAACTGGGAATGAGGCTACGGAAACGTTCCTGACCCGCAGTATCCCACAGCTGCAGCCTGATCTGTGGGATGGGAAAAAATAAATAAAAAAAAAAAAAAACCAAACTCATACTAAAAAGAAAAAAAGAAATGATGTTTTTAAAAGGGGGAGGGTGGGAAGAAGGTAAAAAGCAGACTCATGCAAAAGGTTGCAGGGACATGAGGAATGAAAATAACACAAAACTCCTCCTTCAAAAGGGAGTAGTATTAAAAATTTGCTTGCTCTGAAGGTACGTGACTTAAATACGGCAATGTGAAAGATTTCATAGAATCAGAGATACAGCTTTTTTTCACTCCCTATAATGTCTCTTTGAATCTTATGCCTTCTGGAGAGCAAAAAGTAGACTGTGTTGATGTTCAAATAGTGAGCATAAAACAGAAAAACAAAGGTAAATGCCACTGAGCAGCCCCAACTATCAGGGTAAAGAAATGAATCTTCTCTGAAAGCCTCCTGGAAGCTAGAATGTGTCTCTTTTCTACTGGATCTAGAACACTTTGAAATTGGGTCTCTGACTACTGTGCTTATGTTTCTCCTACATGTTTCTTCCCAGAACATTGTATATAACCTAACAAAAAGGAGAACTATCTTTTTGCAACTCTCTATAAAAATTTCTTTGCTCTTACTTTTGCATATCTACATTTGAGGAAGAAAAGCCTGAAAACGAGCATTCAGTTATTTTACCATTATAAACAATTACTAAGCTTTGAAAATTTAAGAAATGACATGCTGTATATTAAAACATAAAAGAGAACATCCAAAAGAAAACTTTCACACACTTATAGGAAATAGCATTAAGAGATACAATAATATTTTTTGGGTATATGCCCCGAAATACTACATTTAAGATAGTCACTGTTTAGCTGATAGGAATCTCTTCCAGGAACAGTGGGCTAGAGTACAGAATTTATACTATGCTTAAGGGGACCATTCTAAAAGGCGTCTAAATCCAACAAATAAATATACATTACCTCTATCTATTCACTGTCACTTTGGTATACATCATATTCTGACAAATAAAAATTTTGAAATTCACAAATTATGTGATATTCAAATGAAGTATTTTTGAATGCCTCAAGAGTAGCACACAAAAAGTCCTTAGCAGCTCTAATGTCTTTATGAAAATACACTTTTCATTATCTCAATGCTGCTTGTTGTCATTTTTCCAAACCAAAATGACAAATTTTGTTTAGCAAGCCTAGGGCATTCAGTATTTTCCAAACGACTTGGCTTTCTCTCCTCTTTGGATTTCATTTGGAGATTAAGTCAGAATGCTAAGTACTACCACTCTGTTAATAATAGTTTTTTTCAAAGCCTGTAAACTAACTTTCTCAACTTTGCTAAAAGCTTCTTATGGTGACAATCATTGATTGTAGCTTTCTACCCTGGAGTGTTGCAGAAAATTGCACACTGAAAACATTACTCACTGTTCGATCCTCCAAGTACATTGTTTTTGATAAAAAGTCAATACCAATTGTTGCCTGTAAAACAGAATAAAACAAAGAAGTTAAAAACTAAAATAAAAATAATAATAGTTTAGGGGGTGCCTGGGTGGCTCAGTCAGTTAAGTGTCTGCCTTCAGCTCAGGTCATGATCCCAGAGTCCTGGGATCGAGCCCCATGTGGGGCTCCCTGCTGAGTCTGCTTCTCCCTATGTTCCTCCCCCCACTCATGTGTGCTCTCTCTCTCTCTCTCTCTCAAATAAATAAATAAAATTTTAAAAAATAATACTAGTTTAATGGCAGTTTAGGGTTAAAATGATAATTATTATAGGATAAATAATAAATAAACACATAAACACATCATAGCCAATTATGAATGAACAAAATTTTCAGTAATAATGGTTTCCACCTACTGAGCACACGTGCTTAAGAATTCTTTTAGGCCTTTTACACCATCATCTCTAATCCTCATACATCTCTGCAAAGTAGCTACTGCCCTCCTTTTTTTTTTTTAAAGATTTTATTTATTTATTTGGCAGAGAGAAAGAGATCACAAGTAGGCAGAGGGCAGGCAGAGAGAGAGAGGGAAGCAGGCTCCCCATTGAGCAGAGAGCCCAATGAGGGGCTCGATCCCAGGACCCTGAGATCATGACCAGAGCTGAAGGCAGAGGCTTTCACCCACTGATCCACCCAGGCGCCCCCATCCCTATTTTTATCATTTTAACAATACTGGGGTTCAGAGAAGTTAGAAAACTTGTCTAGGGGAACAAAGCTTCTGCTGTGGAGTTGGGACTAAAAGTCCAGCTCTTTCCAATATATAATGATTATAATATATATATTTATTATATATATTTAAGTTGTGATAAAATATACATAATAAAATTAAGCATCTTAACCGTTTTTTTAAAATGCTATTTTTTTGCGAGTAGTTTTACGTTCATAGCAACACTAAAAGGTGCAGAGATTTCCCACATACTCCCTTACCACCATATATGCATAATACTCCCTATCGTCAACATCCCCTGCCAAAGTGGTACATTTGTTACAGCTGATGAACCTACACTGACACTGATATATTTTTTTAAGATAGATTTTATTTTTAAATTGTGGTAAAACATTTATCATAAAATGCATTATTTTGGGGCACTGGGTGGCTCAGTTGGTTAGGCAGCTGCTTTCAGCTCAGGTCATGATCCCAGAGTCCTAGGATAGAGCCCCGCATTGGGCTCCCTGCTTTGCGGGGCGTCTGCTTCTCTCTCTCTCTCTACCCTTTCCCCCAGCTCATGTGCTTGCTCTCTCTCTCTCAAATAAATAAAATCTTTAAAAATAAAATAAAATGTAACCATGTTAAGTGTACAATTCAATGGCACTGATTATATTCACAATGATGTATAACTGTCAATGTTATTTTTAAAGTTTTTTTATAACCTCAAACAAAACTGTACCCATTAAGCAATAACTTATCACAATGTATGGCTATCCCACAATTTCTTTTTCCATTCATCTATTAATGGACATTTAGGTTGTGTCCACCTTTTGGCCACTGTGAGTTCCTATATTCAATTCTTCAGTATATAATGAACAGTGGAATTGCTAGGCCATATGATAATTCTATTTAAACTTTGTGAGGAAATGCCACACTGGCTTCCGCAGCAGCTGCACCACTTTAAGTTTCCAAGAGCAATGCATGAAGGTTCCAATTTTTCCACATTCTTGCCAGAATTTGATGTTTTCTTTTTTTATAATACTCAGCAGATAGGAAGTGGAATCTCTTTGTGATTTTGATTTGCAGTTCTCTAATGACTAATAATGTTAAGCATCTTTTCATGTGCTAACTGGCCATTTGTACAAACTCTCTGAAGAACTATCTATTCAAGTCCTATACCCATTTTTAAACTGAGTTTGTCATTTTATTATTATTATGGAATTCTTTATAGATCCTAGATATTAAACCCTTCTCCAGTATGTAATTTTCAAGTATTTCCTTCCATTCTGCAGGTTGAGCCTGGTGCTTTTATTGAAAATCAACTGTCCGGCGCCTGGGTGGCTCTGTCTGCTGAGTGTCCGACTCTTGATTTAGGCTTGGGTCATAATCTCAGGGTCCTGGGATCTAGCCCCATATTGGGCTTCACACTCAATGGGGAGTCTGCTTGAGTTTCTCTTTCTCTGTATCCCTCCCCCGCTTTGTGCACAAGCTCATGCTCACACACTCTCTAAAATAAATAAATCTTTAAAAAAATTTTTTAAAAGAAAATCAATTGTCAATAGGTATGTGGTTATACTTATGAATTCCCAATTCTATTCCATTGGTCTATATGTCTATCATTGTTCTGATTATTGTAGTTTTGTAATAAATTTTGAAATCAGGAAGTATGAGTCCTCCTACTTTTTTTTTTAAGATTTTATTTATCTGTCAGAGAGAGAGCAAGCATGAGCAGGAGCGGAGGGGTGGAAGGAGCAGGCTCCCCACTGAGCTGGGAGCCCAAAGTGGGGCTCCATTCCAGGGCCCCGGGTTCATGACCTGAACTGAAGGCAGATATGAAACCGACTGAGCTACCCAAGAGCCCTACTTTTCTTTTTCAAAACTGTTTTGGCTTCTGCAATTTTTTTTTAAAGATTTTATTTATTTATTTGACAGAGAGAAAGAGATCACAAGTAGGCAGAGAGGCAGGCGGGAGTGGGGGGTGGGGGGAAGCAGGCTCCCTGCTGAGCAGAGAGCCCAATGCGGGGCTCGATCCCAGGACCCTGAGATCATGACCTGAGCCGAAGGCAGAGGCTTTAATCCACTGAGCCACCCAGGTGCCCCTGGCTTCTGCAATTTAGAATCGGCTATTTCCACACAAATGGCAGTAGAAATCTCATTGGGACTGCATTAAATCCGTAGATTGCTTTCAGTAGTTAGTATTAACATCTTAACAATATTAAGTCTTCTAATCCCTTTGCCTAGGATATCTCTCCATTTATTTAGGTCTTTTTTTTTTTTTCTTTTTTTTTTTTTTGAGCTGCATTTTGTAGATTTCAGTTATACACAGACTTATATTAAGAAAGCAAACAACGGGTGCCTGGGTGGCTCAGATGGTTAAGAATCTGCCTTTGACTCAGGTCATGATCCCAGGGTCCTGGGATCAAGACCCGCATTGGGTTCCCTGCTTCCCTGCTCCACGGGGAGCCTGCTTCCCCTCTTCCCCTACTGCTACCCCTGCTTGTGTTCTCTGTCAAATAAGTAAATAAAATCTTTAAAAAACAAAAAAACAAAAAACCAAGCAAGTTAGCTTTCCCCTTTATCCTAAACTATGTGACTATGTATTTCAATTACATTTCTACATTTAGGGCTTAAATATACATAACCTAAGTATGAATTCCACCTTACAACATTCAGTCTGGAAAATGTATATATATATCCCATTCTGCTATAGGCTGGGATAACGGGTTCATAAACTTGAATTATTGGCAAAAGCATCTAACTGACCAACCTGTGGAATGTACATGAATGGTATAGGGCTATATTTAACAAATCTCACCCATAGAACCTCATTTAATCAGACAAGGTGGCAGAGGCAGCTAATTTTCTACATAAATATCCAGCTTCCTCTTTCTTATTAAAACAATAATTTATTTAAATCCATACTTTTCCCACTAAAAATACTACATTTTCCAGCCTTCTTTGAGCTTTTAATAAATGGGGCTGACTCAGTTGAGAGGTGCACTCTTGGTTTTTCTTTTTTCCTTTTTTTTGCCTGGATGGGATACCATGGCCAGAACTCCAGGAACCATTCAATAAACATGAGGCAACCTCCATATGAAAGTCATATATTAGATCTGGTTAAACAAAGTTAGAAGTCCCAGATGATTATGGAGCGGCCACACAAGCCCTGAACTACTCTACTTACAGACTTCTTTTATATGGGAAAAAAAAAACCATTCTCAAGTCACTTACTAATGTTATTTTGTGCTTGTTGTAAACAGCCCAAAATAATTTTTAATGGCTACAAACAGAAATATGCCTTGTCAGATCTCACAGACAACACATATAAATGTTTCCAAAGTTACTACAAAGTAAGATTTTATGTGTAATAATCCCCTCCCTTCCACTGCACTATCCTAGTTTCGGGACATCATTTAAACACCAAACTCATAAAGATTAAAATTAACCTGAAAAACATAGCCTGTTTCTGCTCTTCTTTTCAGTTAATTTTATTCCAAGCAGAACTACTAGGGCAAAAAAGTTAATCAGCCAAAAGAATCAACCCAACAGCAGGAAAAATAGAAAGAATGGATGCAAAACTAAACATTATCAGCTATTCCAGCATCTTGAATGTTACTGATGTGGAACAAATTCAAATCTTCATAAAAGACGGATGAGAAATTAGTGCTCCCTCTTGCTGATCTTCTTTATAGAAATGCAGAAGGCAATAATTGTAGAAGAAACCAAAGGTTAGAGAAAATTCTCCCACGTAATTTACAGCTTCACATTATTTTAAGTGTTGATTAATTCATTATGTTGGGAAAGTCTACTTTGTAAAAAAAAAAAAAAAAAGAAATAAAAAAATTAGTACTTTTACTATGGGAGCACACAATTGAAGGTTGAACAACGGCTTGCCCAAATATATCGGCATCAAGGTAATAATGATAACTATAGTTTAGATATTTATATTTGGATGCTCTCCACTCAGAACAGTGCTTATCTGCCTCAACAGCAATTTCATAAAATAGTGCAGATGTAAACTAACTATTCTGTCTGACTTCCTACATACTAGTTTGTCACCTGTCCTGATGCTGCACACAGCCAAGAGCCCCATCAACATCATGATTTTCCATAAGGGACATGAGTTTTCCTACATAAAAGTAATTAAGTAAGGAAAACAAGTTTTTCTCTGTACCAAGCAATGATAATCAGCTTCTTTCTGCGGTACAACATATAGAGTTCTGTTGCATGGCTAGTGCTTTCTCTAGCAGGAAATAGAGAAAGATTAAGAGCTGAGAAAGGCAAAGACTAAAGGAAGAAAAGAATGGACAATTTAAAGAAGAGTCTAACATTGACTAACAGAGATAACAAGAAAAAAGAAAGGCAAAGGATCCCAGAAAGAGGATTCTGATACAGTTTCATTTTAGAAAGATACAGTTTCATTTTAGAAAGAGAACTATCCATTAATAGTAAAAAGTATATATAAAAGTATATATACTTTTCTCTGAAATATCTTTGTGCCACACTACTTAGGAGAGAAACTATGTGGAGTCTGTCAACTTTAGAAATGAGTCATTACAGCAAACATAAAATTTTACTTATACAAGGTGAACAAGTTCTAGAGATTACTGTGCATATATATAATGTTGTACTGTACACTTAAAAATCTGATTAGAGGGTAGATTTCATATTAAGTGTTCTTGGCACAATTTGAAAAAAAGAACTGTTCTCTCCCCACCCCCTATAAAACGACAATACTTCTGGTAGGAGGGAAAAAAAAGGAGTTCTTAAAAATTATAAAGAAAATTAGGGGCACCTGGGTGGCTCAGTGGGTTAAAGCCTGTGCCTTCGGCTCAGGTCATGATCTCAGGGTCCTGAAATCGAGCCCCGCATTGGGCTCTCTGCTCAGCAGGGAGTCTGCTTCCCCCTCTCTCTCTCCCTGCCTCTCTGCCTACTTGTGATCTCTCTCTCTCTATCAAATAAATGAATAAAATCTTTAAAAAAAATTATAAAGAAAAGTAAAAACCAAGAAATCAAACATTGGATGAGAAAAACAATGCATCCAGGGAGGAATTTTATTTCTATTGGTAACAAACTAGAATTTTGTGTAGAACAATTTAAAACTTCAACTTTAAGAGCTTAAGGATATACTCGATTACCATCTTCCTGGAAAAATTCATTTACATTGTTTTAAATATTTCAATGTGGGCACCTGGGTGACTTACACGGTTAAATTCTGCCTTCAGCTCAGGTCATGATCCCAGGATCCTGGGATCAAGTCCCAAGCTGGGCTTCCTGCTCAGCAGGTAGTCTCCAACTCCCTCTCCCTCTGTCCCTCCCCTCCACTGGTGCTCTCTCTCTGTCTCAAATAAATAAATAAAATCTTAAAAAATAAAAAAATAAATAAAAAATAAAAAAATAAGTGTCTCAAAGTTTTAAACTATGCCACAATGAATTTATGTTTGGGGGTTTTTTTTTCCATTTATGACAGGGAATACTTTATTCAAAGTTTGTGTTTTTTGTTGTTTTTTTTTTATTTATTTGACAGAGAGAGAGACAGCGAGAGAGGGAGAGAGAGAAAGAGAGCGCACAAACATGAGGAAAGGGAGAAGAAGGCTCCCCGCTGAACAAGGAGCCTGATGCGGGACTCAATCCCAAGACCCTGGGATCATGACCTAAGCCAAAGGTAGACAACCAACTGAGCCACCCAGACACCCCTGGAAATACTTTATTCAAATCCATCAGAGAAATGGACATCTTGGGTCTGTAACAAAGCGTCATGTTTTAAAGCACAGGTCAGTAATTGTATTATGAAGAGTATACACTGCTACATACAAATTAACTGATCAGAGCTCAACTTTTCAACATTTAAAACAGAATAAGCTTCCCTGTAAAAGCACCATCTTTGTGACATTTTTAACTTTAGTACTCCTCTCCTTCTTCAAGCTCTCCCATCAACTAAATCCACACCAACCTCTTCATAATCCTTTTGAAGGCAGCCACGTCCTCACAGGCCTCAGAAAACTCTTCCTTCCTCCATGCCCTTACCCACATACCAGAGAACAAGGGCATGCTTGGCATACATCGGGTCAAACTTGGGGTCCAGGCAAGCCCAAGCCTCAGAAATGTCTGTGATGTTGCTTACCATGCACACAGCTCGCTGTACTTTGGCCAGGTCTCCACCAAGTACCACAGTGGGAGGCTGGTAACTAATACCCACTCTGAAACCAGTGGGGCATTAGTCCATAAACTGGATGGTACACTTGGTCTTGATGGTGGCAATGGCAGCACTGACATCTTTGGGGACTATGTCTCCACCGTACAACAGGTAACAAGCCATGTATTTATCATGGCGAGGATCACATTTCACCATCTGATTGGTTGGTTCAAAGCATGCAGTGGTGATTTCTTTTTTTTTTTTTAATTATTTTTTTTTTTTAAAGATTTTATTTATTTATTTGACGGAGAGAGAGAGATCACAAGTAGGCAGAGAGGCAGGCAGAGAGAGAGGAGGAAGCAGGCTCCTTGCTGAGCAGAGAGCCCGATGCGGGGCTCGATCCCAGGACCCTGAGATCATGACCTGAGCCGAAGGCAGAGGCTTTAACCCACTGAGCCACCCAGGCGCCCCTGCAGTGGTGATTTCTGCTACAGAAAGCTGTTCATGGTAGGCTTTCTCAGCAGAGATGACAGGAGCATTATGTTGCCAGAGAGAAGAGATGCAGGGATGGGGCACCACATTAGTCTGGAATTCCGTCAGATCAATATTCAGGACTCCCATCAAATTTGAGGGAAGCAGTGATGAAGGACACAATTTGACCTATCAACCTATTTAGGTTAGTGTAGTTCGGGCGTTCAATATTGAGGTTTCTATGACAGATGTCATAGATGGCTTTACTGTTTACCATGAAGGTGAATTTATGTTTACTGTCGATTTGTAACAGCCTTTGGAATAAGAAATCTTCTTAATTCCAAGTAATCTCAAAGGTTAGTCTGAGCAATATCATCTTTCTCAAATAAAAGAATGAGTCTAAAACAAACAAAAAACAGGAAAAAGAATGAACCCACTCTTAACTGTGGGAATCTTACTTCAGCTTATTTAAGTTGAACCATGTAAAACTGACAATATCCTATCATTTTTGAATTATAAAAATGGCAACATAATATGGTTCAAGCTGATATACTTTAAACTGTTAGGAAAATCTGTGGGTTTATAATTGGAAAAAGAAAGTAAGTAGTAAAAAATAAGAGCAACTTTAAGAGACTCAATTCTAGCCTCTCTAGTTAGAAAGGATAGTTTTTTTGTTTCACTCTGAAATACTGTCTAAATTTTGGTCAGTTAAAGACTCTTCTGGCCAACCAGTTTCCCCTTTTTAAATGAAATTATTCAGAGAAAGGAATCATACCTAGAACATGAATTATTAACAACATAAAATTTATCATTTTTGTGAATTAAAACTTCACATAAACTAAGTTTGATATATACATTACATATGGCTCATATAAGCCCAATAATAAATTTCTAGCAAAGAGACTAGCTCCTTAATTATTCATTTCAGAAATCTTTCTGTTGTGTGTGTGGTAGGGGTGGGAGTAGGGAATCTTCAAATGATTCACTGAAGAACTCTCCACCTGAAAACTAAGTTGGCAGCTAACACATAAAGGTCAATTCTTCATATTCAAAGATAATACTTAACCATACTATCAAGCTGATTTCCCTAAATAAGGATCTAGGGTACTATATCATCTAAATTTTCTTGTTAGAGCTAAACTAAAAGAACATCTAGGACTGTATCTAATTGTTATAAAAACTTGTAACTCATATTAGTTAGCAAATCCAATTAATGCCAAAGTACAATGATACTTTAGCTTTATTAGCAACAACTTTCCCACAATTACGATCTTTCCTTATCTGTCAAATTCTATAAATATCACTACCCTTATGTCAACATCACTATCCTTTATCCTTATATATGTCTGACTGAACAGCAGCATGAAGAAACAGGTATGTACTTTCAGGTATGCCCGAAAGATCTTAATTTCACTCTGAACATGGGTAAAACAAAATCCTTTAGAAACATCCAGAGAACTCTAAATAGGCTCCAGCTAATAAGTCTTTTAGCCTAAGACTCCAACCCTAGTTCAGATTTTTTAGCTCATGGTAGTGGTTCTATTCCCAAAGATTTGAGCCTACACTTTTCAGGAATTTTTCACATGTGACTCAATGACATCAATCCTTTTGTTAGTCTCTGAAACTGGCATTTGTAGCTCTTCTGATGAGAAGAGAGAGAGCACTGCTCAAAATCAAGACACCATACACAAGAGAAGGTCCTCTAGGTGAAGCCTATAGGCTGTAGAGTTGCAGGGACCTAGAAAATTGGGGATATCTGACCTAAAGGAGTACAGAAGAAACTGAAGCACTCTTACTGATTGAGCTCCTTTTCATTTCTAAAGTTGCTCTTTTCATGTCATGAGGTGGTTAAACCATTTCTGAAATATTTCAAAGAATAATAATAAAATATATACAGTACATACTAATTAGCTTTTTAAGAAGTGACTTTCCTAAAATGTCAAATTTATATATATCAGTCATTTCTGTTCTATGATCTTTATGGTTTTTAGTAAAAGGCTTAATTAAAACAAATTCCTTTTGGGATGATGAAAATGTTCCTAATTTTGATGGTGGTGGTAGCTTCAAAGGTGTACACATCTATCAAAACTTGTCAAAATTAGTAATTCTTTACTACTATGTGATTTTAAGAGTCCTGTGTGTGTTGGATAAAAGTTCTTTGTCATGTGTCTTTTGCTTGTCTTAGGTTTAGTTTAAATTTTCTAGTTTCTTAAGGTAGAGGGTTAGATTATTGATTTAATGTATTTCTTCTTTTCCCTATAGCACTGCTTTAGCTGTATCCTATAAATTTTGGTATGTTGTGGCTTTTTTCTTTCCATTTGTCTCAAAGTATTTCCTAAATTTCCTTTGTGAGTTTTTTTTTCCCTTGACTCATTGGTTATTTGGGAATGTGCTGTTTAATTTCCACATTTTTGTGAAAATCCCAAATCTCCTTCTGTTAATGATTCCTAATTACATCATTCATTTATTCTTGACTTTAAGTACAGATTAAAAAGGTCACAGAATCTTAGGCTTGAACCGCATAAGAGAATATCTACAATCACTCCTACTTCAATCCCAGATGGTAATTAGTAATACTCTTTCAACAGACTTTGGAAGAGGAAATAAAGTAATCAAGTGAAAAGATTGAGGACTATGAGCAAAATCAGTTATACTTTGTATTTATATAGCATTTTACAGATTACAGAAAGTGCATTTTTGTAAATAAGTAGATTTTTAAAAAGACCTTAAATATTACTTCTAACACAAAACAGAGACAACTAGTAAATTAGCAAAAATAAAATACCTGATAGGTGTTGTCAAAACTGTCATACATGAATCTGGTGATCAAGGACGTCTTTCCAACTGAAATGAAAAGGAAAAAAGATTCACTCAGTTAACACATTACACTGGGTTCTCAACTATAAGTAAAATCAATGGGAAATATCTGCAATGGTTCTACTAATAATAATTTAGAAACATATAGCCCCTAGTTTGTTGAAATGCCTTTCTCTGAGATAACAATCACTCAAATTAAAAGCAGAGATAAATATTTTTATTTAGTAAAAGTTGAGGAAAATGAAAAGATGGAGGGAAATAATCAATTATGTTGACATCTCTAATTCACAAAAGGCCAAGCAGATATTACTTGGGCCCTAACAAAAAGAACTAGGATTGGACTTGAGAAAAAACATCTTTATATAGCAACAGTTGAACTATGAATTATTAGTAAATAGTACATATAGTTTTCATTTAAAAAAAAATGCTCACCATCTTTTTCACATAAAAGAGTAAAATGTATATTGTATTTTATTGGTGGTACAGAAAATTACAGGAACAAAGTGAAAATTATGTATATCACACCACCCATATATAATCAATGTTGGCATATGTTTTCTGAAATACTTTTTATATATAAAAATATGTACTTAAAGGTACATATTAAACTCTAGAACCATTCATAGGAAAGCCAGGAAAAAATATACATACTATTTTCAATACTGATTGGATCTGTAAAAAGTAAATGTAAAAATCTGAAGAGATAAAAGGCAATATCCATTTCACAGAGGGGGAAATAGTGGTGGATAAAAGGAACTATATAAAATACATAACAAAGAAATATAAAATAGCTTATTAAAATAGTTTTTATTCAAGGCTTAAAAATTATTAAGCATTTTATTTTTAAAAGATCTTAGGGACGCCTGGGTGGCTCAGTTGGTTAAGCGGCTGCCTTCGGCTCGGGTCATGATCCCAGGGTCCTGGGATCGAGTCCCACATCGGGCTCCTTGCTCAGCAGGGAGCCTGCTTCTCCCTCTGCCTCTGCCTGCCACTCTGCCTGCTTGTACTCTCTCTCTGACAAATAAATAAATAAAATCTTAAAAAAAAAAAAAAGATCTTAAAGTAATCTCTACACCCAATGTGGTACTTAAACTCACAACCCCAAGCTCAAGAGTTGCATGCTCTACTGATGACTGAGCCAGCCAGCTACCCCTAAATATTTTTAAATATGATTCAATATGGAGTCCCGGTAAATACATTGCTCTTGTTTACCTCAAACCTCCTTTAAAATGGTATGCAAACTTATAATGATTGCTACATGTTGTTTTTCCTAAAAGATTAAAGCTCCAGGGGCGCCTGGGTGTTGTAGTGAGTTAAGTGTCCAACTCATGGTTTCAGTTCAGGTCATGATCTCAGGGTACTGGGATCAAGCCCAGAATCAGGCTCCCCGCATAGAAGGGAGTCTGCCTTTCCCTCTCCCTCTGCCACTACCCCCGCTCATGTTCACTCTTGCTCTTGAATAAATAAAATTTCTTAGAAAATAAAATAAAAAATTTACATACATGTTTAAAGTAAAAATGATAACATATTATAGTTTATAACATAGAGAATGTAATATATGACAACTGTAACACAAAAGACAGGGAGATAAATACAGTTATACTGTTGTAAGGTGTCTATAGTTCATGTGAATAGTACAGTACAGTCTGTGAGAGGCTGATGATGCATATCATAAGCCCTGGCAAAACTACTAAAAATATATGCAAAAAGGAATAGCGAACAAGTCAAGAGAGGAATCAAAATGGAACAGTAAAATAATAATAAAAATCAAATGAGACAAACCCAAATCCAGCCCTACCAATTTATAGAGTATATGAAAGGTAGATTTAAAAACTCCAATTAAGGGACGCCTGGGTGGCTCAGTCAGTTAAGCGACTGCCTTCAGCTCAAATTCTGATCCCGGGGTCCTGGGATTGAGCCCCACATCTGCCTCCTTGCTCAGCGGGGAGCCTGCTTCTCCCTTTCCCTCTCCCTGTTACTCTACCTGCTTGTGCTTGTCTCTCTGTATTAAATAAAAATTCTTTAAAAAAATAAAAATAAAAATTCCGATTAAAAGACAAGATTTTCAGAATAAGAAAAGAAGATACGATAAGACACAAATATTTGCTTTCTGTGAGAGACACACTTTAAATACTTTATTTAAATTTAAATACTTTAAATACAAAGAAACAAAAAAGTTTAAAAGAAAGGGCATAAAATACAAAGAAACAAAAAAAGTTTAAAAAGGAAGGGCATAAAAATCTCTCAACAAAGAAAACTCCAATTAATCATTTAAGGGAATAAGATCGATCTTATATAAACTCTTTTTTAAAAAAGAACAAGAGGGGCGCCTGGGTGGCTCAGTGGGTTGAAGCCTCTGCCTTCGGCTCGGATAATGGTCTCGGGGTCCTGGGATCGAGCCCCACATCAGGCTCTCTGCTCAGCGGGGAGCCTGCTTCCCCCTCTCTCTCTGCCTGCCTCTCTGCCTACTTGTGATCTCTCTCTCTCTCTCTCTCTCTCTGTCAAATAAATAAAATCTTTAAAAGAAAGAAAAAGAACAAGAACAATTTCCAACTCATGACATGGGATGAGCATAACTCTAACAGCAACATTACAAAAAAGTGAAAATTATGGATCAGTACCTCTCATCAACACAGACTCAAAATTCCTAAACGAAGTATTAGTAAATCAAATCCATATATAAAAAAGTATTTATTTATTTTAGAGAGAGTGTGTGTGCATGAGTGGTGAAGGGGGTGGAGAGACAGAGAGGGAGAGAGTCTTAAGAAGACTCTGTGCCAAGCACAGAGCCCACAGCAGAGCTTGATCTCACCACCCTGAGCTACAATCAAGAGTCGAGGCTTAACTGACTACACCACCCAGGTGCTCCCAAATCCTTATGTATATATAAAGATATCTCATAAGTAGGGATTATCCCAGGAATAAGAGGATAGTAAATCATACAAAATCAATTAATGTGATCCAAAATGTTAACAGAATAAAGAAGAAAATCCTTAAGTTCATCTCAATATACTCAGATGAAGTATGTGACAAAACTCACCAGATTCATGATGAAAACTCTAAGCAAACTAGCAAACCAGGAAAGGAGACGGCAACAATCAGATAAACAGCATTTACAAAGAAATCTATAGTTAACATCATATGTAATGCTAAACTCCAAATAGTTTCCTCCAAAGAATGGGGAAAAAAGCAAGGATGTCCAATTCACCACTTCTATTAGCATGGGTACTAGTGGTGTTAGCCAGTGCAATAATGATAAGAAAAAGAAATAAAAGGCACACAAAATGATACTGTTTCTTTCACTGAGGACATGACTAGTCATGCAAAAGAATCCTAATTTTAAATATCTAATTTTAGATATCTACTAAAACTAGGGGCATCTGGGTAGCTCAGTTGGTTAAGTGTCAAGACTCTTGATCTCAGCTCAGGTCTTAATCTCAGGGTTGTTGAGTTCAAGCCCCATACTGGGCTCAACACTGGGCTTGGAGATTTAAAAAAAATCTACGAGAACTAGTAAATTTGGCAAGGTCTCAGTACAGACGTTTGATATACAAAAATCAATTGCATTTCTAAATACTAGAAGCAAACAGAAAACCAGACATTTCAAACTACACACGTGGTAACATCAAAAAATATAAAACAATTAGGAATAAATTTAACAAGATGTGTAAAAACTCTACCTTGAAAACAAAACACTCTGTTGAGGGAATATCAAGAAAATCTAAAAAATATAATACCATATACTAGTTTAAGAGTAATCAATATTAGATATGAATTCTCTCCAATTTACAATATCGACATAATCTCAATCATAATCCCAACAGCCTCTGAAAAATAGCAAATGACAAGATGGTTCCGAAGTTCATATGAAAATGCAAAGGATCTAGAATAGTTAAAACAATCTTGACAACAGTGAACAATTTTTAAGATTCTACTATATTCAATCTCGAAATTTACCTTGACACTACAGTAATCCAAATAGTATGGTACTGGCTTAGAGACAGACAAACAGATCAGAGAAACAGAACAGGATCCAGAAATAAAAAAAATTTCTAGGCTGTTGAATAAACCTATCTATCCTTGTGAGACAAAAACTTTTTCTCCTATCTTACCCCCAACAAAAGGGGCTGAAAACTGACAATTTTAATTTTCTCACATATCCTCAAGGATATTCTAAGTACAAATTTTTTTAAAATCTTAAACAAATTTCCAGTATGAAATTAACATTTTATTTCCAAACATCTCCACTACAATGACATTATTGTAAATATCACAAGATGTTTTAGGTAACAAATGCTTTCATCCTAATCCCTAACCTTTCCAAAAATTAAGTAGAGATCTAATTCTTTTCTGCCAATTCTTGTTTAAGGAAAAGCTTTAATTTTGCTAGCAATAGAGAAAAGTAGCACTGGGATGGAATTAATGCAACACAGTTAACCTGAAAAAGTAAAATTTTCTAAGGGATATGGCAGGAAGGAAGATTTCGGAGAAACTCAAGGTAGCTCTATTTCCTTATTGCCAACCTTTATAAAAACACTCTTCATTGATAAAAACAGAACCTGCAATAAATCCTAATTCTGGGGAATTTGTTTCTAAAACTGCCATAACATCTAAGCCCTAAATAAGTTTATTTTATAGAAATATATTTTTAAAGCTTTTTTTTTTTTAGATTTTATTTATTTATTTGACAGAGAGAGAACGTGCACAAGCAGGGAGAGCTGAAGAGGGAGGAGAAGCAGGCTCCCCACCGAGCAGGGAGTTTGACATGGGACTTGATCCCAGAAACCTGGGATCATGACCTGAGCCAAAGGCAGACTTAACCAACTGAACCACCCAGGCACCCCTATTTTAGAGAAATATTTAAGATGTTGCCGGGATGGCTCAATCAGTTAGGCGCCTGCCTTCAGCTCAGTTCATGATCCCCAGGTCCTAGGAAGGTCCTGGGATCGAGCCCCACATCAGGCTCCTTGCTAAGCAGGGAGTCTGCTTCTCCTTCTCTCTCTGCTGCTCTCTCTTTCTCTCAAATAAATAAAATCTTTAAAAAAAAAAAAAAAAGAAAAATATTTAAGAATAAGAAGGTATGGGTAAATGTCTTTTTTTTTTAAAGGGGGATTCAAAAAACTTTAATGAAGGGTTTCTATGAAGCAAACAAAAACCAAAATGTGCTTTCAAGATATACTAAAAAAAGGCATTTATGCTTAGTCCAGGGCTCTTTTTTCTTTAAGATTTATTTATTTGAGAGAGAGAGAGAGCACGCGCGAGAGCGCACAAGCACACAAGCAAGGAGAGGGATAGAATCTTCAGCAGACTCCCTGCTGAGTACGATGCCCAATGTGGGGCTCAATCTCAAGACCCTGAGAGCACGACCTTAACCTCAACCAAGAGTCGGATGCTCAACCAACTGAGCCAGCCAGGGCTCTTTTTTCATTATATTATTTATACTATGTCAGATACTACACAGTGTTTGAGGATTATTTTTTTTTACTCTCAAAAGCACTCAAAGAGTCACTGCAGCCTTAAGAAGTAAGGTTACTCTACTTTTTAGGATATTCTTCTTTATACCCCAGTCTAATCATATAGAAAAAGAACAGACAAATTCCAGTGCGGAAACATCCTACAAAATACTTGACCAGTACTCCTCCAATTGTCAAAGTCATTAAAAGTCTGAGAAACTGTCACAGCCAAGAGGAGCCCAAGAAGACATAAAACTAATCAAACAGGGTATCTGACAGAATCCTGAAACAGACAAAGGACACTGGGAAAAACTAAGGAAATCTAAATAACAGATTTTACTTAATAACATATAATACTGGTTCATTAATTATGAAAAATGTACAATATTAACAAAAGATGTCAATAATAGGAAAAATTGGGTACAGGTTTACAGGAACTATACTATCTTCTCAGTTTTTCTATAAATCTAAAACTATTCTAAAAAATAAAGCTTATTTAAAAATTGTTTTAGGGGCGCCTGGGTGTCTCAGTGGGTTAAAGCCTCTGCCTTCGGCTCAGGTCATGATCTCAGGGTCCTGGGATCGAGCCCCGCATCGGGCTCTCTACTCAGCAGGGAGCCTGCTTCCTCCTCTCTCTGCCTGCCTCTCTGCCTACTTGTGATCTCTGTCAAATGAGTAAATAAAATCTTTTAAAAAAAGTTTTATTCATTATTCATATACCTTTAAAATAAACCAAAAAAAAAAAAAGGCAGATCAGTGGTTTCCTAGGGTTAGTAGACCAAGTAAGTAATCTTTTAGGGATGATGGAGATGTTCTTTATTTTGTGGTGATTGTTGCACTGTCAAGACTCACTGAATTGTATAATTTAAATAGACACAGTTTATTGTCTATAGACAATAGGCTTCCTCAGTAAAATTGATAAGGAAAAATAATCTGTCACAAAACAGCCTCAATAAAACAAAGAGCAAAGGTTTCATGCGACCAGTAAACTAAAAGACAACCTTCTAGGATAGTGGGCTCCTAGGTGTTCTGACTGTAGTACCAAAGAAATACATTTAAAATCCTAACCCAATACACAATTACATAACTGAAATAAAAGTTTTATTAAACAACTGCTATGGACTATGCATTCTGATTATTTTCTCTCCCTTATTTTATAAGCTAGTCGCTATAACAGTTATTGATAGGATGATAAGATTTCTGGGATTGGCTTTAAAATACTACTATTTTTTAGTATTTTTTTTAAGTTTAGTATTATTTTTAGTATTATTACACTCCCCTGGGTGACTCAAATTAGGTAAGCATTCAACTCTTGGTTTTGCTCAGGCCATGATCTCTGGTCATGGTATCTAGCCCTGCATCAGGCTCCACACTTGGCACAGGTGTTTGCTTGAGATTCTCTCCCTCTGCCCCTTCCCCAGCTAGCGAGAACACCTGTGTGTGTGTGTCTGTGTATGTGTGTTTTTACTCACGCATGTGCTCTCTCACTAAAATGAACGAGTCAAATCTTTAGACGTGCTTTTTCTGCATCTACTGAAATTTTACTCCTTTATGTTAATGGAGTAAATTAGAATGACTTTCAAATATTACATCAGTCTTGCTTGTATAACTGATATTTTTTAAATGACAAGATTAGCGGTGCCTGGGTGGCTAGGTTGGTTGAGCATCCAACCCTTGATTGCAGCTCTGGTCATGATCTCAGAGTCATGGGATTGAGCCCTGCACTGGGCTCCACCCTCAGCAGGGCATCTGCTTGAGATCCTCTCCCTCACTATCCCTCCCCACCAATGCTCTCTCTCATATAAAAAAAACCAAATCTTTGAAAAAATAAAAACAAATGACAAGATTATAAAAAAGGAAAACTATATGCCAATACCACTCATGACCAAAGATGCAAAAGAATCTACAAAATTTTTAAATGAGTAAATTTAGCAATGCCCAGAATACAAAGTCACTATACAAAAATCAACTATATTTTTGTACACACTAGCAACAACTGAAAACTGAAATTTTAAATATACTGTTTATGAGAGTATCAAAAACAAGATACCAGGGGCACCTGAATGGCTCAGTCGGTTAAGCATCTGCCTTCAGCTCAGGTCATGATCCTGGAGTCCTGGGATTGAGCCCCTCTCGGGCTCTCTGCTCATCTGCTTGGCCCTCTCCTCTGCCGCTTCTCCCTACCACCCCTAATGCTCTCTCTCTCTCAAATAAATAAAATCTTAAAAAAAAAAGATACCTAGGTATCTAAAACAAAAATGTGCAAGAATCCTACACTGAAAATTGCAACTGCAAAGAGAAATTAAGGAAGACCTAAATAAATGGAGAAATATACCATATGCAAGGATTGGAAGACTCATCATTTCAATATTGCTAAATTCAATGCAATCTCAATTTTTAAAAAAGGCAGGGTTTTGATTAGTTTGTTTGGTATAAATTGACAGATTCAAAAACTTATCTATAAAAGCAAATACCTTTGGGTGCCTAGGTGGATCAGTGGGTTAAGCCTCTGCCTTCGGATCAGGTCATGATCCCTGATCCCAGGGTCCTGGGACTAAGCCTCGCACTGGACTCGCTGCTCAGCGGGGAACCTGCTTCTCCCTCTCCCCCTGCTTATGCTCTGTCTCTCTCTCTGTCAAATAAATAAATAAAATCTTCAAAAAAAAAAATTTGTAATTAAAAATTTAAAAAGCAAATAACTTAGAATAGCCAGACAAGCTTAAAAAATAAAACTGAGGAACTTACACTACCAGATTTCAAGATTTACTATAAAGCTACAGTTCTAGGGGGGCCTGGGTAGCTCAGCTGGTTGAGCATCTGCCTTCAGCTCACGTCACAGTCTCCCAGGTCCTGGCATTGCGCCTGACGTCAGGCTCCCTGCTCCACGGGGAGTTTGCTTCTCGCTCTCCCTCTCTCGAATAAATAAAATCTTAAAAAAAAAAAAAAAAGCTACAGGTATAAATAAGACAATGTGGTATTAATATACATACAAACAGGCCAGCAGAACAGAGTCCATAAACAGATCCACATGTGTATGGCCACTTTATTTATGACAAAGGTGTCAAAAGAATTCAGCAGGGAAGATAAGGGACAACTGAATATCTGAATGGAAAATAAAAAAGAACCCTGACCCCTACAACACTTCATACAGCACACAAAAAATTAATTTGAGATGGATTACAGCCCTAATTGTAAAAGTTTAAACCCTAAAGCTTCAAAAGTACAGGATACTACCTCTATGTGTTAGGGGAGGCAGAGATTTCTGAAACAGGACTCAGAAAGTAATATGAAAGAAAAATATTTAAAAGATGAACTTCATCAAAATTAGAAACTTCTGTTCATCTAGAGACAAAGAGTGAAAAAGCAAACCCAGATTGGGAGATATGTGACAGAAATAGTTCCAGCATGACACTGTAAGGAGCTACTTACACCCACTGTCCAATGAAACTGTAAGAATTTAAACAAAAGAAAACATTCAAAATCTCTAGAAACAGTCCTAAAGGCATAAAGCAAATGACAAAACATTTATTCAAGAAGATATATACTAAAACTCAAAACCGTGGTACTTGAACCAAAAAACACTATGTACAAAAATATTCCTAACAGTTTTATTCGTAACGGCCAAGGATCAGAAGTAATCCAAATTTTATCAATAGGAGAATGGATAAATTGTGGCATAGTCACAGGCAAAAGTAACATCTTACTCATATGTACAACAACATGGACAAATTTCACAGACATTACAGAGTAAAAGGGCCAGATACAAAAGAATATATACTGTATGATTCCACGTACATGAAATTCAAAACTGGCAAAATTAATTGGAGACAGAACTCAAAATAGTTGTAATTTCTGAAGTTTCTAACTGGAAAAGGGAGCCAGGGGAAATTCTGAGTGCTAGAAATGACCGATATCCTGATCTGAGTGGTAGTTATAAGGATGCATAAGTATGTTAACTTTTCAACAAGTCATATACTTAAGATTTGTCCCTTTTCTGCCCTTCACTGGATGTTACACTTCAAGAATCTTTAAAAAAAAAAAAAAAGAAGAAGAAGTAGGGGTGCCAGGGTGGCTCAGTCAGTTAAGCTTCTTCTGACTCTTGATTTTGGCTCAGGTGGTGATTTCACAGTCTTGAGATCAAGCCCCATATCAGGTTCCCCGCTCAGTGGGGAGTCTGAGATTCTCTCTCTCCTTCTCCCTCTACCCCTCCCTGCTGCTGGCATTCTCTCTAAAATAAATAAATAAAGGGCACCTGGGTGGTTCAGTCGTTAAGTGTCTGCCTTTGGCTCGGGTCATAATCCAAAGGTCCTGAGATCAAGCCCTCCATCGGGCTCCCTGCTCTGCGGGAAGCCTATTCTCCCTCTCCCACTCCCCATGCTTGTGTTCCCTCTCTCGCTGTGTCTCTCTCTGTCAAAAAATAAATAAATAAAATCTTTAAAAAATAAAATAATAAAATAAATAAACCTAAAAAAGGTAAAATACTTCATTATATGTATGTTATTTTAAATAAAAAAGGGTATACATGTATGTGGGTTTTATGTACCCTCTGATATATTGTCACGGTTGCAGTCCAAACATGAGAAAAAAACAGACAAACCCAAATTGAGGGGATATTCTTAAGGAAATCTGGCCTCTAGATTGTTAAAATCAAGCAAAGAGAACTATCACAGACCAGAGGAAACCCAGGAAATGGGAAAACTAAATACAATGTGGCACCTGGACTGCATCCTGCAGAAAGGAGATTAATGAAAAAACTAGTAAAATCCAAATAATGTCTAGAGTTTGGCTGTAAATATTAATATACCAATATCAGTTTTTCAGTTTGGGTAAAGTTACCATAGTAATACAAGATGTTAAAGGGGGGTAAAATAGTAAAGGGGTAAATGGGAACTCTACAGTGTTTGCAATTTTTCTCTAAGTTTAAAATTAATTCAAACTAAAAAGTTTGGGGCGCCTGGGTGGCTCAGTGGGATGAAGTCTCTGCCTTTGGCCCAGGTCATGATCTCAGGGTCCTCGGACCGAGCCCCGTATCAGGCTCTCTGCTCAGAGGGAAGCCTGCTTCCCCCTCTCTCTCTGCCTGCCTCTCTGCCTACTTGTGATCTCTCTCTGTGTCAAATAAATAAAATCTTAAAAAAAAAAAAATGGAAGAAGCAGGGATTCCTGGGTGGCTCAGTGGGTTAAAGCCTCCGCCTTCAGCTTAGGTCATGATCTCAGGGTCCTGGGATCGCCCCACATCAGGCTCTCTGCTCAGCAGGGAGCCCGCTTCCCCCCCTCTCTCTGCCTGCTTGTGATCTCTCTCTGTCAAATAAATAAATAAAATCTTTAAAAAAATAATAAATAAATAAATAATAAAACGGAAGCATTTTGGGCATTAAAAAATAAATAAAAAATAAAACGGAAGAAGCATTTTGGGCATTTTATTTCAAATTCCAGTATTAGTAAAGCTAACAAGAAAATATTCCATGAGGAGTCTAAACCAGAACAGAGACAGCCTTTCCTACCGCCCCACTTGGTAGTATTTATCAAAAAGAGTAATGTGCAGTTGGATCCAGCATGCAGTTTAATCTGAACAGGTATCTAAAGGAAATAATTAGACAAGTACATAAAGATTTAGGTGTAAAACTAGTCACTATAAGAGTAAAATTTAGATATAGCTTACTTTTCAACAGAACCATGGTTATATAAATTATGATATCTTCATAAGGTCCACAGTATTATATATCTATTCAGATTTCTACAGAAATCTTAGTGCCATCAAGTTGTTTTAAAAAAGCTATAAATTTATTACAATTTTGCTAAAGCAAAAATATTCATCATCTGTATGAAGAAAAATTACATCTAAAATCCCTGTACACACGCGGATACACACATGCACGCTTACTCTCTCAAATAAATAAATCTTTTTTAAAAAGATTTTATTTATTTATTCGACAAAGAGAGAGAAAAGAGCACACTCAGGCGGAACAGCAGAGGGAGAGGGAGAAGCAGACTCCCCACTGAGCAGGGAGCCCAATGGAGGACTCAATCCCAGGACCCTGGGATCATGACCTGAGCTGAAGACAGCCGCTTAACCCAGAGAGCCACCCAGGCTCCGATCAAATAAACAAATAAATCTTAACAATATATATATAGAGAGATTTAAATACAAAAAGGCATATAGTCACTCGAAGGATAACCCTCTAAATACCTTACTTCAGATTAGCAGACTACAATGAAATGTTAAAATATCCCATTCTGATGCATATATTTGTAAGTAATCTCTAAAAATTACAATGTCACTTACGCTGTTGCCTTAGTGCCCCTCCAGAAACAAAATAAAAATTCTAGCCCAATTCCAAAATTTATAAAAACATTTCTGAAATGAGACCTTCTGTAAAATACTATATACTCTCTTATAATTCTCCAAAGAACAGGTATGACAATGATCTCAGTGGGATTCCTATTCCATTTTACTCTACTGACAACCATGGCAAACAATTTAGGAATGAAATCTAACCCAAATGATAGGGCTGTATCTTTTAAAGATTAACCAAATATAAGAAAAGATCGTATTCATATTACTTCATTTTAATGAGCACATAATAAATGCCAGAGATGATGCAAATGCTGAGATTAAAAACAAAAACAAAAACATAGTCTCTGTTCAGTTTAAGTGGGGGAGACAGAAAAAATTATTGCAGTGTGATAAAAAAATACAGAAGTGGGGCACCTGGCTGGCTCAGTCGGTAGAGCATGAAGTTCTCAGTCTCGGGGTCATGAGTTTGAGCCCCACACTGGTGCTAGAGGTTACTTTATTTTTATTTATTTATTTTTATTAACATATAATGTATTATTTGCCCCAGGGTACATGTCTGTGGATCCTCAGGCTTACACATTTCACAGCACTTACCATAGCACATACCCTCCCCAGTGTCCATAACCCAGCCACCCTATCCCTACCCCCCCACCCCCCAGCCACCCTCAGTTTATTTCGTGAGTTTAGGAGTCTCTTATGGTTTGTCTCCTTCCTGATCCCATCTTATTTCATTTCCCTCCGCCACCCCCCACAATCCCCTGCCCTGCCTCTCAAATTCTCATATCAGAGAGATCGTACGACAATTGTCTTTCTCTATTGACTTATTTTGCTTAGCATAATACCCTCTAGTTCCATCTACATCGTTACAAATGGCAAGATTTTGTTTCTCTTAATGGCTGCATAGTATTCCATTGTGTGTGTATGTATGTATATATATATATATATATATATATATATATATATATATATATACCACATCTTCTTTATTCATTCATCTGTTGATGGACATCTAGGTTCTTTCCATAGTTTGGCTATTGTGGACATTGTTGCTATAAACATTCGGGTACACGTGCCCATTCGGATCACTACATTTGTATCTTTAGGGTAAATACCCAGTAGTGCGATGGCTGGGTCGTAGGATAGCTCTATTTTCAACTTTTTGAGGAACCTCCATACTGTTTTCCAGAGTGGCTGTACCAGCTTGCATTCCCACCAATAGTGTAGGAGGGTTCCCCTTTCTCCGCATCCTCGCCAACATCTGTCGTTTCCTGACTTGCTATAGAGGTTACTTTAAAAAAAAAAAAAGTACAGTAGAAGTATGCACAGAATGTTGTGGGTGTGAAGGGAACAGTCTTCTAGATGGCTGGAAGGTCAGGAAAAACTTCCCAGAAAAAAATGACTTTAAAGCTGAGGTTGGAAGTTGAGGTTAGCTAGCTATAAGAGAGAGAACAGATGGCATCACAAGTCTCTAACAAGGACCATGAGCTATTCCATATAAGAGGGCCTACTTGTACAGCTTTATTTATTTTTTTAATCTTACCTAGAATACATCTAAAATGAAATAAATTTAAATATGTAACTCCATTTATACATGGGGGTACATGAATTCTTTAAAAACAAACAAGAACATTTGCAATAAGCCATAAAAGACTGTAACTCTAAATTATAGTCTTTCTGATGAAATTTTACTTCTAATATTGAACCTGTCCCAAACAAAAAAAAGTCTACTCCTGAGTGAATAAGCAGTATTTGAAGAAGCAAGTTTCTGGGTTGGAATCCCAGTTATTCCTTTTTTTAAAAATTGAGATATAATTCACATACCATAAAATTTACCCCTCTACAGAGCAAAATGCAGTGGTTTTAGTATATTCAAAGTTATGCAACCATTACCCTAATTCCAAAACATTTTCATTACTCCAAAAAAATCCCATATCCATTAGCAGTTTCCCTAAAACCCTCATCCCTGGCAACCATTAATCTACTTTCTACCCCTATGGATTTGCTTGTTTTTCAGCCCACATTTTACCACCTATGTAACTTGTAGTTCAAGTAATCTTTCTGTGCCCCAGTTTCATCTATAAAATAAGTTTAATAATAATTCTGTATCAAGGAATGGTTAAGACATATATAGTGGTTAATATGACTGGATATGCTTAGTGAACATAAACAATTCTTAGCATTTTAGAAGGTAGTCCTCTGTAACAATCTAAGATCTCACCTGCAGAGTGAAGATAATCCTACATAAATCTAGAATATAGGTATTTCCTAACTGAAAACAAGTGCTAGGTCATAAAACAAAACAACAAATTTAAAGGCATAAAATCATATAGTATATATGTTTTCTGCCCTCAGTGAAACTGAACAAGAAATCTTAACTAAAAGATATCTAGAAAGTCCCAAAGCATTTGGAAATAAAGTAATGTACTTATAACCTAGGGATTCAAAAAGAAATCACAAAGGAAATTTAAAAATAATCTGACTGAATGATAATGAAAATATATAACATACGGTATGCAATATTCATAATAACCAAAAAGCAGAAGCCAAATGTCCATCATCTGATGAATGAAACAAAATGCAGTACATCCATTCAATGGAGTATTATTCAGCCACAAAAAGGAACGAAGTACTGACACATGTCACAAGGACGAATCTTGAAAATACTATACTAAGTGAAAGAAGCCAGTCACAAAAGACCACATAAGATAGGATTCCATTTATATGAAGTGTCTACAATAGGCAATTACACTGAGAAAGAGAGATCAGTGGTTGCTTAAGAATAAGGGATAGTAGGAGAATTGGGTGGTAATGGCTAAGGGATACAGAGTTTGTTTTAGAGGTATGATGAAAATGTTCTAAAACTGACTGTGGTGATGGTTACATAACTCTGTGAATATATTTAATGCCACTGAAACATATATTTAGAAACAGTTAAAATGGTAAATTTTGTTACGTCCAGTAGTACCACTTTATCTGTGGTTTCACTTTCTGCCATTTCAGTTATTGGATGTCAACTGCATTGCAGAAGCAGATGATCCTTCTGACGTATCATCAGAAGGTCAATAGTAGCTTAATGCCCTGTTACACTGACTACAACATTCACCTCACTTCATTTCACCATATATGCATTTTATCATCTCACATCATCACAGGAAGGGTTAGTACGGTAGTACAATAAGGTATTTTGAGAGAGAGATCACATTCATGTAACTTTTATTAGAATATATTGTTATAATTGTTCTATTTTATTATTATTGTTGTTAATCTTTTACTGTGTCTACTTTATAAATTAAACCTCATCACAGGTACGTTTACATAGGAAAAAACATGTAGTATATATAGGGTTTGGTACTATTCAAGGTTTTAGGCCCTACTGAGGGTCCTGGAAGGTATACCCGTGGATAAGGAGGGACTAGCATATATTTTACCACATTAAAAAACCCTCTCACTAACCAAAAAAAAAAAAAAAAAAAAAATTATAGGAGATTTAAAAAAATCTAATATTGGAACAGCAAAGGTAAAAGGAATGCTTAAAAAAGGGCTGATTATTAAAGGTTAAAGAAACTAAGTATTGGGCCTCAGGAAGACCAGAGTATACTAATTTAGGACCAAATTTCTAGAAGCAATAAAGCAATCCCTAATATAATACACTCTTCAAGAATCTTAGGATTCAGGGGTGCCTGAGTGGCTCAGTCGGTTGGGTGTCTGCCTTTGGCTCAGGTCCTGATCTCAGGGACCTGGGATCAAGCCCCACATCAGGCTCCCTGCTCATTAGGGAGCCTGTTTCTCCCTCTCCCTCTGCTTGCTGCTCCCCCTGCTTGTACTCTCTCTCTCTGTGTCAAATAAATAAATAAAACATTTAAAAAAAAACACCTAGGTTTCAAAGAAGTAAGACTGGTGTCTGCTAAAAGAAGTCTCTGTTCTATAACCTATATATATATAAAAAATGTACGAACTGCTTCAAAATTCTTAGCCAGTTATATTGGTCAGGCAATACTGAAACAAACCAACTACATATTTGTATTTTTCTAACTTTTTCCCACGAAAATAAGCTACTACAAAAGATTAATGTGCTATGGTAATAACTGTAACTTAAATCAGATGCTATGATTTAAGCAATAGCTAACAAAAAAACTCTATCTGTAGTTACTATTCTATCATGGTAACAAAGACAGCTTAAAAAGGTACTTAGGGACCACAGCAGAAAAGCTCAGTTGGAAGTAAAATCCAATGCAATACCCTATCTAAGACATCTCAAATAGGTAGTACAACTCTACAGCAAAACAGAAAATTGGGGCTGGCTCAGTTTGTATAGCATGCGACTCGATCTCAGGGTGGGTAGTTTGAGCCCCACATTAGAGGGTAAAGTTTACTTAATCACAGACACCAGAAAACCAGTTAACCAAGATAATGCTACTTCAATGTAGCTAACCTAGTCGACAACACTAACGTTCAATAAATCTAGTGGCCTTTCTCTAACAACCTAAACTGAATAAAGATTTTATTTCTCGGGGTGCCTGGGTGGCTCACTTGTTAAGTGTCTGCCTTCGGCTCAGGTCATGGTCCTGGGGTCCTGGGATGGAGCCCTGCATCGGGCGCCCCGCCCGGCGGGGAGTCTGCTTCTCCCTCTCCCACTCCCCCTGCTTGTGTTCCCTCTCACGGTGTCTCTCTCTCTGTCAAATAAATAAAATCTTTAAAAAAAAAAAAAAAAAGATTTTGTTTCTCTTAAAAAAAAAAAGACAACTACAGTTACAGTTTTACAAACATAATTCAAAAATGGGGATTGTAAGTTTGTGTAGAATATTTGTTGAGGGGCGCTCGGGTGGCTCAGTGGGTTAAGCCTCTGCCTTCAGCTCAGGTCATAGTCTCAGGGTCCTGGGATCGAGCCCCACATCGGGCTCTCTGCTCGGCAGTGAGCCTGTTTCCCCCTCTCTTTTTGCCTGCCTCTGCCTACTGTGATCTCTCTCTGTCAAATAAATAAATAAAATCTTTAAAAAAAAAAAAAACTTTAAAAAAAAGAATATTTGTTGAAATCAGTAGTTTCATATCTATAGCTCAAAAGTAGTTTTTAATAAAGGTGCTTTATCTTTACAATAATATTTACAAGAGAGGTATAAAACCTATAGTATGAGTTTCCAGGATGATGAAATGGAAACATCCAGAGTAAAAAAACAAAAAATACTTGCAACATAGGAGATGAAAACAGGAGAATTAAAATAAAAACTAAAAAAAACCACAAAAAGACAGAAATGGGGCGCCTGGGTGGCTCAGTGGGTTAAAGCCTCTGCCTTCGGCTCAGGTCATGATCTCAGGGTCCTGGGATCTAGCCCCACATCAGGCTCTCTGCTCAGCAGGGAGCCTGCTTCCCCCTCTCCCTCTGCCTGCCTCTGCCTACTTGTGATCTCTCTGTGTCAAATAAATAAATAAAATCTTAAAAAAAAAAAAAAACAACAGAAAGAAACACTGGGTGATGTATGGAATTACTGAATCACTATTTGTACACTTGAAACTAATGTAACATTGTATGTTAACTAAAAGCAATTAAAATTAAAAAAACAAAAAGATGAAGTCAGGAAAGATACTCACAAAAAGGTAAAGACTGGTTAATCTTACCAAAGATAAATAAAAAGTAAACAAATATTTTAATGTTACTATTTATTTCTCACTTCATTCCAAAATTACTAAGTACTAGGGAACAAGGAGGTTGGGGGATAAGAATGAAAAATTATGAAGGCACACACCAGAGGGAGTTCACAATCCTCTGAAAGAGACAAACATGCACACATACAAGAGAATGAACAAGAGAAGAAAGCACTGTTCAAAGTGTCCAGCCTCTATACTGCTAGAGATCTTTTCTTAATTTATAAAACATTTCAAGGCTCCCCAGTATCCATAACCTAAAGTTAAAAATCCTTAGCAGGCATTCAAGGACATTTACAATCAAACTAGACTGATAACTGGACTCATAACCTACCCTTGCCAAACAAACTTCATCTGATAATGATGAAGGGGCTATTAGTTATTCTTTAAGCATAACATGTACCTTGGAATCTCTGAGATTTTGCTCATGTAAACTAATTTTGTGGAACTTCTCTTTCCTGATTGTGAACTTATAAATTCAATAACAGATACAGTTCTGCCTAAAAGAAAGAAAAACTAAATTACCTCTCGAAATTACTTTCAGCCTAAGATTTTATTTCTACAAGTATTTTAGATGGCAGCAGGGCTTTTATGGTATTCCTACAACAAAGTGAACATCCATCTTTGAATGTATCATAAGGATAAAAAGATGAGTTGGAAATGATCTGTAACATCAAAGAACAGTCCAGTGGAAAGTTCAAACTAAGTACTAGCGTAAGATTTTACATAAGTCTTTACATTAAGTCTAAGTGTAGAAATTTAACATAAGAAAAAGCACGATCCACTATTCTTATGGGGAAAAATAAGAAAAATTGGCAATATAAGAAATACTCATCTCAAATTATCTTGTTTGTGCATTTATTTACTAGTTTACTTCTCCCAAACTACAAATGGTTAAGTTGCAGAATAGGAATTTCATCTTGTTCATGGCTATCTATACTCGTATCTGTCCTGCCCAGCATTGAATTAACCAATGAACAGAAACTTCACCAAGTAGACAGCATCCATTACTAAGGCACCCCAGAGTCTAGCATACAACGGGCTACAGCAGCCTTATATGTCCTTATAAAGATGAAGGTAGATAAGGCTCATAGAACTTCATAATAAAGCTCAGGATAGATACTGAGGTTTTAAAATCAGAAGACCAAATTTACTAATTTACAGTAAGAACTTTCATTAAGTCAATGAGCAAATTTTCTCATTTAAGCTGTACACATGATTTGTATGTTTTACCTCTTGTAGTTCAATAGTTTTCCTTATTTAAAAAATCTAAATAGGGTACTTGGGTGGCTCAGTCGGTTAAGCATCTGCCTTTGGCTCAGGTCATGATCCCAGGGTCCTGGGATGGAGCCCCCATCAGGCTCCCCGCTCAGTGGGGAGTCCACTTCTCCCTCTCCCTCTGCCCCTCCCCTTGCTTGTGCACTCACTCTCTCTCCCCTTCTCTATCTCTGACAAATAAATAAAATCTTTAAAAATAACTAACTAAATAAATAAATACTATAAAAACCTCAGCCAAAAGAAAGATGGTATACCTACATTAACATCACAGAAAACTTTAGGGCCAAACGCATTATTAGAAATGAAATGGAGGGGCGCCTGGGTGGCTCAGTGGGTTAAAGCCTCTGTCTTCGGCTCAGGTCATGATCTCAGGGTCCTGGAATCGAGCCCCGCATCAGGCTCTCTGCTCAGCAGGGAGTCTGCTTCCCCCTGTCTCTCTGCCTGCCTCTCTGCCTACTTGTGATCTTTCTCCTCTCTGTCAAAGAAATAAATAAAATCTTAAAAAAAAAAAAAAAAATCACTGCTTCTAAAAAAAAAAAAAAGAAAGAAAAAGAAATGAAATGGAACACTGGAAGATGATAAAAGGTTCAATTCACCGAGAACATATAACAATTCAAAATCTGTATATGCCTAATTTTTTTTTAAGATTTTATTTATTTGACAGAGAGAAAGAGATCACAAGTAGGCAGAGAGGCAAGCAGAGGGAGAGGAGGAAGCAGGCTCCCTGCTGAGCAGAGAGCCCGATGTGGGGCTCAGTCCCAGGACCCTGAGATCATGACCTGAGCTGAAGGCAGAGGCTTAACCCATTGAGCCACTCAGGCGCCCCTGTATATGCCTAATTTTAGGCTCAAAAACACATAAAATAAAAACGAAAAGAACTAGAAGAGTAAATATACAAAGCCACAACCACTGTGGGAGATTTTAACATACCTTTCATTAATAGAACAGACAAAAATTCAATAAGGACACAGAATATTTGAACCACGTGATTAATAAAACCAATCTATTAACCTTACACATAATTCAGCACCTAACAACCAGAAAATACATTCTTTTCAGGGAAACATGGAATATTTATTAAAATGGATGACCTGGACCATAAAGAAAAATCTCAAGAAAATTAAAAATACTGGAAATATATTCTCTGATTACAGTACAATTAGGGTAAAAAAGAAAAATATAAAGAAAACCAGAAAAACCCTAAGTGTTTGGAAATAATATACTTTTATTTTTTTATTTATGTTTTTATGTATGTATGTATGTATTTACTTATTTTAGAGGGTTTCCGAGAAAGAAAGAGGAGGGGCTGAGCGAAAGGGAGAAAGAGAATCTTAAGATCTTGAGCAGACTCAGGACACCTAGGTGGCTCAGTCAGTTAAGTGTCAGACTCTTCTGGTTTCAGGTTAGGTCGTGATCTCAGGGTCATGGGATCGAGCCCCTGTGGGGAATGTGGAGGGCTCCATATTCAGCGCGGAGTCTGCTTGTCCCTCTCCCTCTGCTCCTCCCCCACTTCACTCTCTCTCTCAAATAAATAAATCTCTTGAGGGGGAAGAAAAAGATCTTTTGTTTTTATTTTGTTTAAAGCTTTTATCTGTGAGAGAGAGAGCAAGTGTGCACAAGCAGGGGGAGAGGCAGGGAGAGAGAGAAGCAGGCTCCCTGCTGAGCAAGGAGCCTGATGTGAGACTGGATCCCAGGACCCTGGGATCATGACCTGAGGTGAAAGCAGGTGCTTAACCAACCGAGCCACCCAGGCATCCCGGAAGAAAAAGATCTTAAGCAGGCTCCACTCCCAGCGTGGAGCCCAAGGTGTAGCTCAATCTCACAACCCTGAGATCATGACCTGAGCCAAAATCAAGAGTCGGACACTTAACCGACTGAGCCACCCAGGTGCCCCTTTTTTTTCCTCTCCCCTTTTTTTTTGGAAATAATATACTTCTAAATAACCAACAGCTCAAAAGAGAAATCACAACAGAAATTAGAAGTATTTTGTACTGAATAACAAAGACACAGGGAAATTTATACAACATGCACACTTACATGCAGATTAGCTAAAAAATCAGTAAGCTGCATATATATCACTCAAGAAGTTGGAAAAAAAACAGCAAAATAAAGCCAAAGAAACCATAAGACAGGAATTAAGGAGTAGAAATGAAAGAGAAAACACACAACTGAGAGGACTGAGAAGGCTGATCAGTAGTTCTCTGAAAAAAAATTATTAAATTTATAAATCTCTAGCGAGTCTTATTAAGAGAGAAGATACAGATAATGACTATTAGTATGATTACAGGTCCTGCAAACATAAAAGAGCAATATGAATAATTTGTGCTAATAAATTTGAAATCTTAGATGAAATGTTCAAAATCCTAGAAAAACAAGAAGAAAATAAGGACAAAATCTTAATAGTCTTATGACTTCGAAGAAATTTTGAAGTTCTATTTTAAAAACTTCCCCATGCTTGCAAAAGGCCTAGAATTGCCAAGCCACACCACTCTTAAATAAAAAGAATAAGGAGGAAGGATTTGCTCTCTGGGAAATCAGCCATTTTTATATAGAGTTCTAGCAAGTTTGGTAATGTTACAAGGATAGACAAACCAATTGGTAAAATAGAAATTCCAGAAACAGACCAATTAATTTATAGACAGGTGATTATTACAAAACTGACACAGTAAAGCAATGCAGAAAAGCACTGTTTTTTAATACATGATGTTTGGGTAAATATGTACTCATGCTGAAAAAATTTAAACCTGACATCTACTTCACAGTACACATCAAAATCAATTTCAGATACATTATAAACCTAAATGTGAAAGGCAAAGCAAATAAGCAAAAAAACTCAAAACACTTCTAAAATATAATACAGGAGCCTATCTTCATTCTCGGGCGATGAAAAAACTTCTATAGGACACATCTACCTACTTTAAAACTAATTTTCTGTCCATGAAAAAGTTCCCACTGAGTAAAAAAAGCAAGTAAGCAAAAGACAGAAAAATCACACCTTTTGTTTTTCTTTACGGAGAATAAAGAACACACTTTTTAGGATGAAACAACATTCTACCACATGATTCTACCACACAGTATCTGTAACATGGGTTAAAAGTCTCTCTTTAAACTGTGACTACAATCTCTCTTACGTGTATCTTATTAACTTTTCTCTCTGTGGCAAAATTTAAGCAGTAATGTTTGACTTTGGAAAAATATTTCTGGATATTGCGATAATAATCAAAACAAAAACCCCAAAAAGAAAAACCCTGAAAAATAAAAAAAAAAGAAAAGAAAAAGCTTGAAAACATTCTTTCGACTCTGATAAAACAAATTTTACAGTATACCAATTTTTTTTTAAGTCCCAAGACAAGGAAATGAAAAGTCTTTGCTTGCATGGAGTTTAAATTAGCAATAAATAGGGGCGCCTGGGTGGCTCAGTGGGTTAAAGACTCTGCCTTCAGCTCAGGTCATGATCTCGGGGTCCTGGGATTAAGCCCCACATCGGGCTCTCTGCTCAGCAGGGAGTCGGCTTCCCCCTCTCTCTCTGCCTGCCTCTCTGCCTACTTGTGATCTCTCTCCTCTCTGTCGAATAAATAAATAAAAATCTTTAAAAATAAATAAAAATAAATCAGCAATAAATACACCTTAAAATATAGGTTATATATCATTTAGGTATAGAAAATAAATTCTTTTATATTTTAGTTCAAGTTAGTTTTGTTTTGTTTTGTTTTAAAGAAGGAATCTCCAAATAGTAGATCAGGATCTCAATCTCTCATGGGGTCAGCATTCATTCAAGTTGTTGCATTCTTTTTATACTGAGGTTACCCCAAAATTCCAGAGAAAGGGAGTAGAATCCACTTAAGCGACCTCTTTACATCATCCAAAGACCTATTTTAGCACCCTTTCATATATTCCTACCCACTCATGATCACAAGACTTCCAGAAATTAAAATACCTCCTTTTCACATAAAGATTAGATATATTTAATTTTAAGACAGCATTTCTACTCTATTTGCATTTTCTATATTCATTCAAAGCTCTTTAAGCTAAGCTTATATTCTTCTCCAAAACACTTTTCAAAATCCCTAGTAGTTCATTCATTATATATATATATAAAGCAGTTTTATATGACAATTTCAATCAGAGCCTAACTAATCTTATCCAGAATACTGTGGCTATTTATTTTTGGTTCAACATTATTTTAACATTTGTACCTAAAACTCCTGTGCAACCAAATACTAATATTTCTAAAACTTTTTCAGCTTTTCTCTTCTTGTTTAGATCTAAGAATTGCAAAGTAGCTAGCTATTATCTTTTTTGTATAGTATCACTGCAAACATAAAAGACTTTTTTCAGGGGTGCCTGGGTGGCCCAGTCAGTTAAGTGTCTGACTCTTGATTTTGGCTTAGGTCTAGATCTCAAGGTCCTGGGATCGAGCCCTGTGTCAAGCTCCATGCTCAGCACAGAGTTTGCTTGTCCCTCTCCCTCGACTCTCCCCCCTCTGCAACCCCCCCAAACCCCCCCACTCTCTATCTCTCTCTCTCAAAAATATAAAATCTTTAAAAAATATTTTTCAGTTGTGCTTTTGCCTTCTCGATGAGACTGAACAACTGCCATTTAAATAGCACATTTAATTCCATGATTAAATAAATCTATGATTTTCCCTGTGTATAAACAGCATTTTGAAATGATTCTGTTAACTCAGTAATACAATCATTAACAAAGCAAATTTTATCAAAGCCACTGAACTTTTCTAAAAATGAATGTTTCTCATCTTACTCTCAACTGTAAGTTACATGAATTTAGAATTGTCATACATGGGCGCCTGGGTGGCTCAGTGGGTTGAGTGTCCGACTTTTTTTTTTTTTTTTTAAGATTTTATTTATTGGGGCGCCTGGGTGGCTCAGTGGGTTAAAGCCTCTGCCTTTGGCTCAGGTCACGATCTCAGCGTCCTGAGATTGAGCCCTGCGTCAGGCTCTCTGCTCAGCGGGGAGCCCTCCTCTCCCTCTCTCTCTGCCTGCCTCTCTGCCTACTTGTGATCTCTGTCAAATAAATAAATAAAATCTTAAAAAAAAAACGATTGGGACACTTGGGTGGCTCAGTTGGTTAATCGGCTGCCTTCAGCTCAGGTCCGGAGTCCTGGGATTGAGTCCCGCATCGGGCTCCTTGCTCAGTGGGGAGCCTGCTTCTCCCTCTGCCTCTGCCTGCCACTCTGCCTGCTTGTGCTCGCTCTCTCTCTCTCTCTCTCTCTGGCAAATAAATAAATAAATAATCTTTAAAAAAAGATTTTATTTATTTATTTGAGATAGAGAGAGAGCAGGAGCAGGGGAGCAGAGGGAAAAGTGGGCTCCCTGCTCAGCAGGACTAGATCCCAGTACCCTGAGATGATGACCTGAGCCGAAGGCAGACACTTAACCAATTGAGCCACGTAAGCACCCCTAGCATCCAACTCTTGAATGTCACTCAGGTTATGATCTCAGGGTCCTGGGCTCTGTGCTCAGTGGAGAGTCTGCTTGAGGATTCATTCCCTCTGCCCCTCCCCACCTTCATGCTGGAGCACGCACTCTCTCTCTCTCTAAAGTAAATAAGTCTTAAGACAAAAATTATCATATAAATTACAAAAGTCCAGTACTGCAAAATACCCGAGAAACACTTAACTTTATCTAACAGATGTAGTTGATATAGCTCAACATTCCAGAGATGATTAGTTTTTTCACCACTTTTGGTTTGGGTAACATCTAAGTGCCCTGTATTTTCTGTACATATTTCACCTATATAAAACTTACCAAGGGGGGGCGCCTGGGTAGCTCAGTCAGTTAAGCGTCTGCCTTCGGAACAGGCCATGGTCCCAAGGTCCCAGGATCAAGTCCCGTATCAGGCTTCCTGCTCTGAGGGGAGCCTGCTTCTCTCTCTGCCTCTGTCTCTCTCTCATGAATAAATAAATAAAATCTTTATTTTTTTTTTATTTTTTATTTATTTGTCAGAGAGAGAGAGAGAGCACAAGCAGGCAGAGAGGCAGAGGGAGAAGCAGGCTCCCCGCAGAGCAAGGAGCCCGATGCGGGACTCGATCCCAGGACTCCGGGATCATGACCTG
>CM052884.1:48228858-48261555 GCA_028534135.1 Potos flavus | reverse complement strand
TCAGGTCATGATCTCAGGGTCCTGGGATGGAGCCCCGCATTGGGCTCTCTGCTCAGCAGAGAGCCTGCTTCCCCCTCTCTCTCTGCCTACTTGTGATCTCTCTCTCTCTGTCAAATAAATAAATAAAATCTTAAAAAAAAAAAAATCAAGGAAAGGTAATAATATAAAAAAAGTTTAGTGCTTTAGTGCTAGAGCTCTAGAACCAAACTGTTGAGTTGAAATCCTAACCTGGCCATTTACTAATAACTTTATAGAATTGGGTCAAGTTCCTTAACCTCCCTATGCCTCAATTTCCTCAAAGTAAAATGGGAATAACAGTAATACCTATTTTATAGAACTATTTTAACTTTTTATTTGGAAATAATTTTAAGCTTACAGAAAAGTTATAAAAATGGTACAGAGAATTCCAGTATTACCCTTCACTCAGCTTCCCCTAATAAGAACTCTTAAATAGCACAACTATCAAAACTATGAAATTAAAAGTGATACAATGCTATTAACTAAACTACAGAACTTATTTGAGTTCCACCGGTTTTTCTGCTAATGTCCTTTTTCTGTTCCAAGAGCCAACCTAGGACCTCACACTGTATTTAGTTGCCATGTCTCCCTAGTCTCCTCTCATCTGTGACATTTCCTGTCTTTCCTTGTTTTCCTTGCCACTTTTGAAAAATAATGGTCAGTTATTTTGTATATGCCCCTCAATTTAGATTTGTGTAATGTTTTTCAGTAGATTGAGTTCATGCATTCTTTGACAAGACTACCACAGAACTGATAAGCCTTTCTCACTGCAACATAACTAGGGGAACATGATGTTATACTGTCTTATTCCTGACGTTAACCCTGATCACTTGGTTATGCTGATCTCTACATAATTTCTCTACCATAAAGTTACTGTTTTCCTCTTGTAAATAATAAATATTTTAGAGGAGATACTTCGAGACTATACAAATGTTCTGTGTCTTCTCGAACTATGGCCCACTAATTTTAGCATTCAAAAATAGATCTTGCCAGGGGTGCCTAGTTAGCTCAATCAGTGGAGCACAAGCAGCAGAGAGGGGCAGAGGGAGAGGGAGAACAGACTCCCTGCTGAGTAGGGAGACCAACACACGGTAATGATTGCTGTAGGCAAGATCTTTTTTTTTTAAGTAAGCTGTACTTACTTAAAAAAGTAAGTAAGTAAGTACTTATTGAAAAAGCTCTCCCACGCTTTTTCCCTTTCCTCCTATGGCTCTATCTTCAGGTCATGTTCTTTTTCGAGCGAAACCATCCTCCACTGTATGGTAGGCAGTTGTGTGGCATCATGCACTCTGGACAAGAGTATGGCGGTTCCTCCGAAAGCTAAGAATGGACCCACCCTAGGATCCAGCATTTGCACTCCTAGGTATTGCCACAAAGGACACCCAAATGCGCACGGAATGGGGCGCAAGGACCATGGTGGCATGGTGCTTGAACCTATGACCTGGAGATAAAGAGGCACATGCTCTACTGATTGAGCTAGCTAGGCACCCCTGGCAAGATCTATTTTGAATGCTAAAATTAGTGAGCCATAGTTCGAGAAGACACAGAACATTTGTATAGTCTCGAAGTATCTCCCTTAAGATATTTATTATTTACAAGAGGAAAACAGTAACTTTATGGTAGAGAAATTATGTTATGATGCACTGAGAAAGGCTTATCAGTTTTAGATTTTTTGAAACCAAATAAAGGAAACCTCACTTAAAATGGAGTCAGGCGGCCAGAAGGGGGAGCTCTTATACCATACCATTCATTGCAGGCCTTTGCAGACCCAAACGGAAGAGACTTAACATTGCATTCCCAACAAGAAGCAGCCTTCTTCACTACCCCAGCAGGATAATGGAAGTTTTTCTTTGCCTGCCTGGCAATAGCAATAGCCCAGCCAATAAGAGATTGTCCAACTCAGCCAATGAAAAGCCACTATACTTTCAACTCACAATTTACTCCAACAGACTTTTTGTTTATAGCAGCCCTTCCAAACTCCTTCCCTACCTCTGTAAAAGAATGTTCCCCTCCCCTTTGCTCTCCAGACTTGCCTATGGTTTACCATGACTAGCTTGTCCTGAATTGCAATTCCTCTACTATTTCCAAATAAACTCGTTTTGCTGATAAAATAACTGGCTGTTTTATTTTCAAAGCCAACATTACTTGGTGATCAGAAGTAGGATCCAGAGAAGCCCCCAACAACTCCAAGGGTGGTGAACAAACAAATGCTGGTACCCACAGAACCCAATGAGTTCACTGCTTTCTCAAAGACCCTAAAGTCTGAGGGTCTCTGCTGGATCTGAGCTCTGCTCTCCTTGCATTTAAGCTCTCTGGCTTAAAAGCCTTTAAACTTTTTCCTTCTTGTTTTTATGAAGGGATTACCCTAGTGGGTACTCTCTTCTATTTCTGTTTCATTTCTGTTTGCTGAAGCTTCATGGTAAGAAACTCATCCTGTTCAAAGGGGGAAAACAAGTGATTCCAGTGTTTTGTTTTTTTAAAGATTTTATTTATTTATTTGACAGAGAGAGAGAGAGAGACAGCAAGAGAGGAAACATAAGCAGGGGGAGTGGGAGAGGGAGAAGCAGGCTCCCCGCTGAGCAGGGAGCCTGATGCGGGGCTCGATCCCAGGACCCTGAGATCATGACCCAAGCCAAAGGCAAACACTCGAAGACTGAGCCACCCAGGCGCCCTCCCGTGTTTTAGAACAGCTGTTGGGAAATAGCGTTCCCCGTAGTTAAGATATCCAAAGACAAGACAGATTCCACCTGGTCCTTGGACCAGCATCTTGTGCCTTTCTGAAAAAATGGGTAACCTTTTGGATAATTTGGAATTGTAATGGCCATTTGGGGGAAGCTCTGACTTAAATAAATCCATGTTAAGGGACACTCTTAAAAATGCAGATCCCTGGCGCCTGGATGGCTCAGATGGTTAAGCATCTGACTTCGGCTCAGGTCATGATCCCAGGGTCCCTGGATCCGAGTCCCGCATCAGGCTCCCTGCTCAGTGGGGCGCCTGCTTCTCCCTCTCCCTCTGCCTCTCATGAAAAAATAAAAAATAATAATAATTTTAAAATCTTAAAAAAAATGCACATCCCAAATCTCTCAGAGACAATGGAATGCATTCTTTGGTATGCAGAAGCGTCTAAAAGACAAAACAACTTAGGGGCGCCTGGATGGCTCAGTGGGTTAAAGCCTTTGCCTTCGGCTCAGGTCGTGATCTCAGGGTCCTAGGATCGAGTCCCGCATCGGGCTCTCTGCTCGGCGGGAAGCCTGCTTCCTCCTCTCCCTCTGCCTGCCTCTCTGCCTAGTTGTGATCTCTCATTCTGTCAATTAAATAAATAAAATCTTAAAAAAAAAAAGACAAAACAACTTAAAAAACAGGTCTGAAAGGATCCTTAACAGCATGCAAATAAAAGTTTCATTAAAAAAAATACAGACACCTGGGTGGCTTAGTCAGTTAAGCGGCTCCCTTCGGCTCAGGTGATGATCCTGGAGTCCTCCAATCACCAGTCCTGCATTCGGCTCCTTGCTCAGCAGGGAGCCTGCTTCTCTCTCTGCCTCTGTCTGCTTGTGCTCTCTCTCTGACAAATAAAATCTTAAAAAAAAAAAAAATACTTTGGCCACCTGAACAGGTTAACTTAGTCCATCTGCCAGAAATACAATTTAGATCCAACTATTCTTTTTAGTTTTGTACCTGAAAGAAGGGTAAGATTTTTAAAGATTTTATTTATTTTGGGGGGAGAGAGAGTGCTCGCACTGAGCATGGGGAGGGGGGCAGGAAGAGCAGAGAAGGAGGGAAAAGGACAAGCTGACTCAGTGCTGGGTGCAGAGCTCTACGCAGGGCTCAATCCCCCAACCTGGAGATGCATGATCCCACTGGAAACCAAGAGTTGGACACTTGACCAAATGTGCCACGCAGGCACCCTGAAGGCTAAGATCTTTTTTAAAACAAAAGCTGAGGGCACCTGGGTGGCTCAGTGAGTTAAAGCCTCTGCCTTTGGCTCAGGTCATGATGTCAGGGTCCTGGGATTGAGCCCCACATCAGGCTCTCTGCTCAGCGGGGAGCCTGCTTCCCCCACCCTCTCTCTCTGCCTGCTTCTCTGCCTACTTGTGATCTTTCTCTCTCTCTGTCAAATAAATAAATAAAATCTTTTAAAAAATCAAACAAAAGCTGTAAGATCTTTGTATCTGTATGTTTCTGGTATCTATATATACATACAACACTTTTCTACCTCTGGATGGTATTGCCAAAATTCATTTGTAAAGAGCTCTATTTAATTGGCTTAAAGAAAAGTGCTTATAAAAAATTTAGTAAACTAACCCAAATGTTTTTCAAGTTCACATGATCTGGGATAATCTTTGATAAACAAAATCTAGTTTAAGTTTGTTGGGGGTTCTTTGTTGTTTTTGTTTTGTTTTTTTGACGAATTTGTTGGTTTACTTAAGACAGACATGTCTCAGAGTTATGAACATTGAATATAACAACAAACACGCAACTTTTATTCCACCTGGGTTTATTAGTTAAATAAGTTCATGGTATCTCTTTTGTGAAATTTGATAGCTGACTTTGACTAATGTCCCATGAAGTTTCTGTAAACTAAACCTAATTGTTGGTTATGAAATTATTCAGATAGATGAATGAAAATGGGCCAAGAGTTTTTAGGTAAAATAACTGTTTTATGGTATGTACGCTTTAAAAAAAAGCAGCTTTCCTAAATCTTTCCTGGTAACTCGAAACTTTATAGAGTTTTGCCAAGTTAAATTAAATGATAAAATTTCATCACATTACTAGGATCATTTTCTAAATACGATAAAATACTACAACATTAACTACTAAATATAGAGTGTCCATTTTGGCTTCTTATTATAGAGAAACTAAAGATATTGATATTTGGGTGTACTAGTAAACATGTTTTATGCCATGCTGAGAAAGCACATTTCTAGAAATGTGCTTTATTCTAAGTAATATAAGTATATTATTATAAACTTGCCAGATTGCTTACATCTTAGTTCTTGCTGAGAATAAAGGATTCTAAGAATTAGGAATTACAATATATGTAAAGCTACTAAAAAACAATAAAGATGAAATAGAACAAGTGTATATGAAAAGTATGAAGGGGTACAGGATGCCTGTTTTCGGTAAAAGAAGGTATGAGGAATGGAAACGCATTGTGTTGAGGGAAACAAAAGTGATTCTGTCCTAAAATAAAGCTGGTTATTTTGGAAAGGCAAAGAATAAGGGACAAACTAAAATGGACACAGAAAGTTACAGAAGGTTTGCAGGAAAGAAATCTTGGGAAAGGAATCATATGTATAACCAAGCTAAGATCAAAATGCATTTGTTTAAAAATAATTTTTTTTTAAATTAGGGCACCTGGGTAGCTCAGTCAGTTAATCATCCAACTCTTGATCTCAGCTCAGGTTTTGATCTCAGGGTCGAGTTCAAGCCCCATGTTAGGTTCCATTAAAAAAAAAAAGTAATATCAAAAGTATACTGGTACAAAATTGGAATGGCTTTGTTCAAAAAAAAAATTTCTTAGACTATCGGCCTGTTCTTAATAAATTGTAAACAAAGTTTCTTTATGTAATCTGCCTAGGAAACACAGATTCTGTGTTTTGTCTTTATTACATCTTTGTTTACTTAGAAAAACCAAGTCTTCTCTACTCAAAAAGAACTAAAGCTTTTGCAGCTATATAACCTTCTATATTTGTCCTTTAAATATTTTTTTCACTTTGACCAAGTAGATAATTGGTTTCATAATTTTCTCTGATCATATTTAGCCAAATGTCCAAATCTTTCAATATTCTTGACAAACTTCCCAAAATTTAAATTCTAAGTGAAGTTTTTTTGACCTTGAACTAACTGAGAATTTCCAGAGGGTCCTTGGAATATCTCAAAAGATTTGTTCTCTCTCCTCATACAGAGAGATGTTACACAAATTAGGCTTATTCAATATGTTATATTACATAAGAAACATTGTCAAATAAGAATACTGAGCCCTCATGGATTGGAAGAAAAAATACTGTTAAAATGTCCATGCTACCTAGAACAATCTACACATTCAATACAATCCCTATCAAAATACCATCAACTTTTCTCACATAGCTGGAATAAATAATCCTAAAATCTGCATGGAACCAGAAAGACCCCAAATAGCCAAAGGAATGTTAAAAGAAAAAACTGGTGGCATTACAATTCTGGACTTCAAGCGCTATTACAAAGTTGTAATCAAGACAGTATGGTACTGGCACAAAAACAGACACATAGTTCAATGGAACAGAATAGAGAACCCAGAAATGGACCCTCATCTCTATGGTCAACTAATCTTCGACAAAGCAGGAAAGAATATCCAATGGAAAAAAAAAGACAGTTTCTTCAACAAATGGTGTTGGGAAAATTGGACAACCACCTGCAGAAAAATGAAACTAGACCATTTCCTTACACCATACACAAAAATAGACTCAAAATGGATCAAAGACCAAAAAAAAAAAAAAAAAAAAAAAGGGATCAAAGACCTCAATGTGAGACAGGAATCCATCAAAATCCTAAAGGAGAACACAGGCAGTATCCTCTGTGACCTCAGCCATAGCTACTTCTTGCTAGACATGTCTCCAAAGGCAAGGGAAACAAAAGCAAAAATGAACTATTGGGACTTCATCAAGATAAAAAGCTTTTGCACAGCAAAGCAAATAGTCGACAAAATCCAAAAAAGACAATCCACAGAATGGGAGAACATATATGGAAATGTCTTATCAGATAATGGGATAGTATCCAAAATCCATAATAAACTTACCAGAGTCAACACCCAAAGAACAAATAATCCAGTCAAGAAATGGGCAGAAGACATGAACAGACATTTCTCCAAAGACATCCAAATGGCCAAAAGACACATGAAAAAAATGCTCAACATCACGCAGCATCAGGGAAATACAAATCAAAACCACAATGAGATACTACTTCACCCTGGTCAAAATCGCTAAAACTAACGAGTCAGGAAACAACAGATGTTTGGCCAGGATGTGGAGAAAGGGGAACCCTCTTACACAGCTGGTGGGAATGCAAGCTGGTACAGCCACTCTGGAAAATAGTATGGATGTTCCTCAAAAAGTTAAAAATAGAGCTACCCTATAACCCAGCAATTGCACTACTAGGTATTTAGCCCAAAGATACAAACGCAGTGATCTGAAGAGGCACCTGCATTCCAGTGTTTATAGCAGCAATGTCCGCAATAGCCAAACTATGGAAAGAGCCCAGATGTCCATCCACAGATGAATAAATAAAGAAGATGTGGTGTATATATATACACAATGGAATATTATTCAGCCATTCAAAAAAATGAAATCTTGCCATTTGCAAAGACATAGATGAAACTGAAGGGTATTACGCTAAGCGAAATAAGTTAATCAGAGAAAAGTCAATTATGATTTCACTCATGTGGGATTTAAAAAACAAAACAGGATCATAGGGGAAGGGAGGAAAAAATTAAAGACGAAATCAGAGAGGGAGACAAACCATAAGAGACTCAATCACAGGAAACAAACTGACGGTTGCTGGAGGGGGTTGGGGGGGATACGGTAATTAGGTGAGGAACATTAAGGAGGGAACGTGATGTAATGAGCACTGGGTCTTATATACAACTGATGAATCCTGAAGTCTACCTCTGAAACTAATAATACACTATATGTTAACTCAATTTAAATAAAATAAAAATAAAAAATAGCAAAAAAAAAAAAATACTGAGCCTTCTTTAGGCTGTATTTGTATAGGCATACATTAACATGTTTCAAAAATAATATGAAATTCTTAAAATTCTGATATGTTCTAGCATAATGTTATCAGTCATCATTTTTTTTAAAGATTTTATTTATTATTTTTTTGACAAAGAGAGACACAGTGAGAGAGGGAACACAAGCAGGAGAAGTGGGAGAGGGAGAAGCAGGTTTCCCGTGGAGCAGGGAGCCCGATGCGGGCTCAATCCCAGGACCTTGGGATCATGACCTGAGCCGAAAGCAGACGCTCAACAGCTGAGCCACCTAGGCGCCCCATCAGTCATCATTTTAAAATGTACAAAAATTCTGACATGTTCTAGGATAATGTTATCAGTCATCATTTTAAAATGTACATCACAGGGATAACTGAGAGGCTCAGTCAGTTAAGCGTCTGCCTTCGGCTCAGATCACGATCCTGGGGTCCTGGGATCAAGCTCTGCATCAGGCTCCTTGCTGAGCAAGAAGCCTACTTCTCCCTCCATCGGCAGCTCCCCCTGCTGTGTTCTCACTCTCTCTCTCTGACAAATAAATAAATAAAATCTTTTTAAAAAATAAAATAGGGACACCTGGGTGGCTCACTCGGTTAAGAGTCTGCCTTTGCCTCAGGTCATGATCCCAGGGTCCAGGGATTGAGTCCCGCATCTGGCTCCCTGCTCAGCGGGGAGCCTGCTTCTCCCTCGGCCTGTATGCTCTTTCTCTCTCTCTCTAACAAATAAAATATTTAAAAATAAATAAAACAAAATGTACATCACAAAAATAACCAAATTTACTTGTTAATTGCATTTTGGGGGGGAGTATGTGTATGTGAACTCTCATCAGATCTTTGTGGCCATTTTAAAGTCTTTCATCATTTATAATTATTGTTTTACTCTGATAGTTTACAAAAAATGTCCATTCTCAAAGAGATCCATGAAAAAGGAATTTGATAAATACTCTAGAATATAGGTTTTTGAAAACTTTAAGATCATAACACTGCACTGAGTGAGAATGTCTAAAACTCCAATGGAACACTGGTTGCTTTAATGTTGTTTACAGATTTATCCCCTCCTCCTATTTAAGTAATCTATAACTTAAAGCAATCTCATAAAGTGTATCTTTGCAATAAAGACTGAAGCATTTATCTTTTTTCCCCTACTTGATTCCTCCAGAATTCTGAAACTTATTAAATATTCTTGATTTTCATGACAATATATGTATTTCCATAAGTTCAATGAGAATCTATTCTCCTTGTAGCAGCATGCCCTATGCACCCAGACCCTACTTCCTTTGATCTACAGCTGATAAAAAGGAATACACTTCAGTTTTGCAAAAACCTAATCAAATCCATAGAGAACAATCATACTTTGGTAGGACAATCTTTCCACAGTTCAGTCCTGGATGATGAAAGCATCCGATGTCAGAATCTACAGCGTGGAGAGTTCATCTATTGGAAAAGTCATCTCCAAAAAGACTCTCTTCAACTCCATTGGAAAGGCCCTTATCAGATACTGTTAACCAACTCTTGCACCATCTAGTGCCACCAAACTCCAAGGACAGATTCTTGGATTCATCTATCACTTTTAAAGAAAGCACCAAAACCTGACTGGAACTGCACAACTGGTGCTGGTGTCCTGAAAGACTTCCAGGAGTTGAAGCACATGACAGAGAAGGAGACAGCTTTTCCAGAATGACTGATCCAGGCCTATACACTTTTTTCTTGCTGCTGCTTCTTATTTCTCCCTCTTTTTTTGCAAAGACAATGATCTTACCCATATTCCTCAACCTACTACAAAAGGGGGAAACATTCTGACTGCTGGATCCATCACCAGAAACTTTAATCTGTTCATAATGTCAGAGATTCCTTGGTCTTACCTGGAGGCAATTTTTACAATGATCTGTTTCCCTGCATTCAAGAGAAATACAAATGGGCTACCTCCTTTTTGCAAGACTTTTAGAAAAGACCCCTTTAGCATGGGATGGTAGCTCACAGACTGACATCCCAATTCTTCTAATCCTTAGCTTGAAAAGGTCAATCAGGATATTCCAGCTAATGGATCTATCAACAACCATACTGTAGCTGGAGTCCTCTGCACTGCACTGGCTTCATTTTGGCCTACCAAATGGCATTTCCCATGGACATAAAAATGTTCAGACAGCTGGCAAATTAGAGGTTAATGCTTATTGGGACTTTTAACTGTCCCTGTCAACATCCATAATAAATCATAAACCTGACATTGATTCACCCCATTAAACCTCAACAGCTGCCTTAAAAAGGAACTTGCAGGAGGACTATATGACTCCAGGTCTGCCTACATAGGGAGAGCTTTCTCCTCGGGTTGGAATAAGAGCTAAGGAATGCATCATCAGAAATCTCTACCTAACTTTAGGACAGTCACAGCCAAATCAACAGCAGTCCAACAATGATCCGCTAAATCACTGGCTAAAGTAGTTCTGGATAATGACATAGTCCCTGATAACCTACTTGCTGAACAAGGAGGCATCTGTGCAATAGCAAATACCACCTGTTGCACATGGATAAATGCCTCTGGAGAAGTAGAAATTCAATTACACAAGATCCGGAAACAAGCCCATTGATTACAAGAAATTTCACCTCATGACCCCTCATCCTTTGACCTAATTTAGCTTGTAACCTTCAGGTTTGGGCTCCTGGTTTTCAGAGAATGATCTTAATGTAAAGGGGAAAAAAATAACAGAAACCTCATTTAAAATGGAGTCAGGAGGCCAGAAGGGGGTGCTCTCATGCCCTACCAGTCACTATAGCCCCTTTGCAGACCCACCAAGAAGAGACTTACTTATCTTGCATTCCCAACAAGAAGCCTACTTTACTACTCCAGAAGGATGAAGGAAGATTTTCTCCATGCCTAGCAACAGCCCAGCCAATAAAAGACGGTCACAATTCAGTCAACAAAAAGTCACTATGCTTCAAATTCCCAGTTTACTCCAATGGACTTTGTTTATAATAGCCTCTCCCAATTTCCCTTCCTCTATAAAAGAGCATTTCTCTCATTTGTTCCCCAGACTTGCCTATGGTTCATGATGGCTTGCCTATCCCAATCTGCTATTCTGAATAAACCCATTTTGCTGGTGAAGTAACTGGCTGTTTTATTTTCAAGGTTGACTTTATTCTAAAAGTGACCAAATAAATAAACCTTAAAAAGTAGGCTTGAGTTTTTTGAAAATTAAAATTTTTACTGTGATAAACCATACATGTCATAAAATTGGCCATTTATAAGTGTGCAATTCAGTGGAAATAAGTACATTCACAATGTTAAGGAAGCTACTCTGATTTACATTTTTTTTTTCTGATTTACATTTTTATAAAGTTTATTCTGATAATGTAAAGGATGGACTGGAGGAAAGATTCAAGAATAGAGGTTGGAAGGTACAGAACATAGTAAAAGATTTAAACCTAATTTACTGCTAGACTGTAACCAAGAAGAGAATAGAGGGGCGCCTCGGTGGCTCAGTGGGTTAAAGCCTCTGCTTTCGGCTCAGGTCATGATCTCAGGGTCCTGGGATCAAGCCCTGCATCGGGCTCTCTGCTCAGTAGGGAGCCTGCTTCCTCTGCCTTCTTCTCTGCCTGCGTCTCTGCCTGCTTGTGATCTATCTCTCTGTCAAATAAATAATAAAATCTTAAAAAAAAAAAAAGAAGGGAATAGAGATAATATCTGATTTATTAACAACTATGTCCCCCAGGACCTAGCTCCTTGCCTGGCACACAATGAGCATCTGTTAAATGGATAAATGATCTTTAAGGTTCTATGATTCTGAGAATGGAAGACTTGCATTCCCAATGGGCTGTAACACCTTAATGATGATTAAAAACATTTTTTTGTAACATAGCATAACGAAGACTAACAATAAAGGGTAAAAATGAATGCTAGGAATAAGATTAGAGATAGGAGGGTAGAAGCAGTACTATAAAATTAACCCATGCAGAAGAGTTTCGACTTCATCTCAAAGACAAGTCTATTAGGGTATCTGGACATATGCAATCTCACAATGCAGGACGGGATAACAGTATTGCTTATTGTAAGTTAAAGTATCACGCAATATTTGTCCTTTAGTGACTGGCTTATTTCACTCAGCATAATGTCATCGAAATCCAGCTATGTTGCACCTTGTATCAGAATTTCCTTCCTTTTTAAGGCTGAATAATATTTCATTGTATGTATATAAAACATTTTATTTATCCATTCATCCACCCATGGTCACTTGGGTTGCTTCCATCTTTTGGCTAATATGAATGCTACTATGAACATGGTTACAAATGAGTTCGTTTTAATTTTATAAAATGTATTTTTAAAAAAAGGGGGGGGCACCTGGGTGGTTCAGTCAGTTAAGCATCTGCCTTCGGCTCAGGTCATGATCTCAGGGTCCTGGGATCGAGCCCCTCACTCTCCCCCTGTTTGTGCTCTCTTGCTTGCTGTCTGTCAAATAAATAAAATCTTTAAGAAATAAAAAAAAATTTTTTTAAAGAAAAGAAAAAAAAAAAACAGGAACAGAAAACCCTTAGGAATTCTAAACATCTAAAAGTATTGGTTCTCAGAAAACCTAAATCATCCAAGTTAGAAAGTAGAAAGTAAATGGCAAAGTGATAATTGATCTAATAGGTTCTATAAAGACCAATTTTAAACTGACAATAGAGAACGCTAAGAAAAAATCTGATTTATGCTAGAGAACCCCCTAAATGTCCCAGGAATTGCTGGCACCGAGTATATCTAGAAATAAGGATAAAGGTGGTGATAAAAACGAAAGTCTATTTAAAAGATAGACTGATACCCTCTCACATTCCCTCCACGGTTCCACATGGTGGAACAGGTCCTTCTCCCGCCTCAACAGATTATAGAGGATTATGCTATGAAAATGGAAAAGGAGGGGAGCCTGGGTGGCTTAGTCATTAAGCATCCAACTCTTGACTTAAGCTCAGGTCACGATCTCAGGGTCATGGGATCAAGCCCCACATTGTCTCCACGTTGTCTTTGAGATGAAGTCCAAACTCTTCTGCGTGGGTTAATTGTATTTAAAAAAACAAAATTTTAATGGAAGGCTGTTTTCATATGTACTAATAATATGAAAAGATCCCTAGGATATATTAAGCAAAAAAAAAGGTGTGGAATAAGTCTGATACATCTTATGTTAAGACAGAGTAAGAAATTATATTCATATTTGCTTGTGTTTGCATAAAAAATCCCAGAATATACACAAAAAAACAATATATTTAAGTGCTAAAGTAGGAGAGGGGAGAGTGGGGGAATGGAGTCACAGGAACAGGGGTGGTAGTAAGTTTTCTAAGTACACCTTTTTATGTTTGTATTACCTTCTAAAAATAAAGTTAGAGGTGGCTCAGTTGGTTAACCGTCTGCCTTTAGCTCAGGTCATGATCTCAGGGTCCTGGGATGGAGGCCTGTGGGCTCCCTACCTGTGAGCACACTCTTTCTCAAACAAATAAATAAAATCTTAAAAAAATAGTAAGAATAAAGTTAGGGGTGCCTGGGTGATTCATTTGTTTTGAGCACCCAACTTTTGATTTTAGCTGAGCTCATGATCTCACGATCATGGGATCAAGAAACCTGTGACATACTCCCCACTGAGCCGGGAGTCCGTTTCTCTCACTCTCCGTCTGCCCCTCCCTCTGTGCCCTTGCGTGATCGCTAGCGCGCGCTCTCTCAACTAAACAAAAATATCTTTTAAATTAATTAATTAATTAATTTAAAAAAAAAAAGATTTTATTTATTTATTTGACAGAGAGAGAGAGAGAGAGAGAGAGAGATCACAAGTAGGCAGAGAGGCAGGCAGAGAGAGAGGGGGAAGCAGGCTCCCCGTTGAGCAGAGAGCCCGATGCGGGACTCGACCCCAGGACCCTGAGATCATGACCTGAGCTGAAGGCAGAGGCTTTAACCCACTGAGCCACCCAGGCGCCCCTAAAATGTAAATTTCTTAAGCTTATGCTCTACTAAATCACTTGACAGCATAGCAGTTTTACATAACATTTGTCAAACTAGGGATGCCTAGGTGGCTCAGTCAGTTAAGCAACTGCCTCCAGCTCAGGTCATGATCCCAGGGTTCTGGAATCCAGTCCTGTGTCAGGCTCCTTGCTCAGTGGGAAGCCTCCTTCTCCCTCTGCCTGCCGTTCCCCCTGCTTGTGCCCACTCTCTCCCTCTCTCTGTCTGACAAATAAATAAAATCTAAGGGGAAAAAAAGAATAAATATTTTATTTAAAAAAATGTGTTAAACTAGTTACCAAGAACTTCCCATGTACCAGGCACGCTTCTAAATGCTTCCCATTTATTAACTAATTTAATCTTCAAAATTACTCCACACAATAGTTCCTATTATCTTTATTTTATAAATAAGGAAACTGAAGCATAGAGAGGTCAAATTATTTGTCCAAAGTCAGTGGGCAGTGCTAAAATATAAAACGCAGACAATGTGCTCTTAATCACTAGCTCCAATGTTTAGTTTTAAGGCTCCAAAACCAGGTATGGAAAACATGCTTCTTGATTGCCCTAACTTGCAATATGAAGCTCCATGGTATAAATGGTTTAATATCATCAAACAACAGTTCTTAAAGTGTCGCCCACAGACTGCCAGGATTCCCAGGGCCCTCAGTGGGGGGTCCACTATCCTTTGGGAGCCAAATAATTTTCATTATATTTAGATGTTATTTGGCTTTTTTCACTCTCATTCTCTTATGAGTATACAGTGGAGTTTCCCAGAGTCTATACCATGTGTTATTACAATAGACTGAATGCAGAAGGATCAATGAGAACCTGGATGTCTTCTAACAAAGGATCTATGAGAATCTGGATGTCTTCTAATAACTCAAAGACATTAAAGAGATTTGCAGGGACACCTGGGTGGCTCAGTCAGTTCGGCGTCTGCCTTCAGCTCAGGTCATGGTCCCGGGGTCCAGGGATGGAGCCCTGCATGGGACTCTCTGGTCAGCAGGAGCCTGCTTCTCCCTTTCCCTGCTGTTCCCCCTTGCTTGTACTCTCTCTCTGTCAAATAAACAAATAAAATCTTAAAAAAAAAAAAAGCTAAAAAAAAAAGATTTGCAAATATGTAAAGCAATGCCACTCTCACTAAATTTTTGTTTGGAAAATGGTTCTTTCATGTAATGGATTTAAAATTAATATTTTTTAATGAATTAAATATTTTTCAATGTTGTTCACTTTCAATACAGTAAATATTGCTATAAACAATATAAACAGTGTTCTTTAGGGGCCTCAACAATTTGTAAAAGCCTAACAGGTAACAGGATCTTGAGAAGAAAAAGTTTAAGATCACTGATTTCGCCAATCTAAACTGTTCAGTACTCCTGGTCTCTGATGGTAAGACACATTTTCCCTACCTACCATGTTTTAATTCAAAAGAACTGATGTAAAAAGGGTAACATAAAGTGAAAACATAAGCAGTACGAGGCCAGGTATGTGCTTCTACCTGAGATTACATTTCCTAATTTGTAACCCTATTTTGTAACATTTGTTTGTAGTAATATCTTCTACAAATAAACCATGAATGGCAATCCTAAAAGTGCCTCTGCATTTCAAGACAGTAGCCAGAGGTAGCAACAAAAGAGATTTCTCAAGGAAACTTCAGATTTAAACTGAATACTTCGACATCCCTTTATTAAACCAGGTATACTACTGAAATATAAAGAAACCCTAAGTTTGTAAAAAGATTGCCAACGCTGATATCGGTATTGATTAACTCAGTCTGAAGCTTCATATGCTGAAACCATTCATCTTTGTTTACAGAGACAGAACCTTAATTTTTGATAAGCTAAACAGAAGTCTACTAAACCCCAAATCAGTTCCTTGAACACATCTTTAATGTCATTTGACATATTTTTAGGTGCTATACTAACAGAAAATAATTTAACGGTATCTTTAACTAAACAAAACTAATTTTGCTCAACACAAAAGTGCAAAATCCCGGTCTTATTTTTTTAAGCAAAATGGAGAGAGCTATAAATTATTGGGTTCCCTGCCCCCTCCAGCATCTAGAGTACCCCTGCCTACAATCAAATAATGTAAGTATAAAATGTTATTGTTAAACTATTAACAGCATAAGGGTAAAAACAGATTCCACCACAGCAAAGATTGATACAGCTTTGGTTCCTAGTAGATTCAACCACCACTCACTCGTTCACCAAATATTTCTGAGTACCTACTATGAGCCTGGTATGCTAGGCACTGGGGATACAATGAACAAAAAAATAAGTTTTAATCTTTATGGGACTTGCATTCTGTTGTGGGTGAGACAAACACACACACATCCCTAAGATTTATAAATGTGGTAAATGCTTTGCCACAGATTCATTTTTGAAAGCTGAATTGTGGAATTCTAAAACCTAAAAATAAATAATTCATGAAGAGTTACATCAAGATGACATGGGTTCTACAGACCTTTACTAATGCATAAGAAAACTACAGACACTGCACATGAAAACAAAGATCAACCTTTTATTGTCAAAGCTATCAAATGGCATTACTTGGCCTTAAAAGATAACTGATCTCACAGTTCCACAGAGTTAAAAAGCATGTAAACACAATCCTTAAAAAAAACATCTAAGAGGAGCCTAAACACACACAACAACTAAATGTAATGTGGTATCCTGAATTGAATGCTGAAACAAACAAAAAGAAAGATAAAAACTAAGGAAATTTGAATAAACTATGGACTTCAGTTAATAATAACATATCAATATTGGGTCACTCATTGTAACAAATGGAACATACTAATGTAAGATGTTAAGAATACTGAGGAATACTGGGGACACTGGGTGGGGCTATGTGGGAACCCTCTGCACAATCTTCTCAAATTTCTGTAAACCTAAAACCATTCTAAAAAAATAAAGTCCATTTAAAAAAAAATCTAACATGACTTCAGGAACTATGTGGGGGGGGGGGGGGGTGTTGTCAAGACAAAGTAAGAAATGAGAAGCCACCAAACTCTGCAGTGTGAATTAGAACATAAATACTCAAGGAATTCAAAGGAAACCTGCAGATACTGAAGTTATCATCACTACTCATAATATTCCTAGGACAGAGATTAATGAATTTTTCATGCAAACTAAATAGCTCTGCATCACAACATAAGGCCAGCAATAATATCCCCAGAGTGCACAATAAGCACTTTAGATCCTATTTATCAATAATGACCAATACACTGTATTTTATGCATGCCATCATCCTGAAATTGCCATAAAATACCTAGACTGGGATCACCCTCATGGATCTTACCAAGTTACTTCAAGAAACAAGCTTATACTTGCTTCAGGAAAATTCATAAGCAAAGAGGAGACTATATTTTTCCTTGGTAGGGAGGAAGGAGGTAAAGATTATATATTGAAAAGAGAAAAATGATTTCTCAGATCCAACTGGAAGCAATTTTGCAACTAATGTTAACCTATTTTAATGTCATATATATTATTATAAACAGTTCAAGGTAGTAGTAAAAGCTCTTAATTTGTAACAGTTATCTGCTTTCCAATCAAAAGAAATAGTCTTCTCTACAGCCTAACCTAAGGTACCTAGCAGTTAATTCAATGTCTGATGACTTAGGAGGAACTAACCTCTCAATGTCTGAATTTGAAAGACGGTCATGAAATATGTGAGAAAAACAAAGGAGGGCGATAATCTCTACATTGTCCAGTGCCAACTTTCATAATTCAGCATAAAACTGGAATCATGAGGAAAAGTAATTTTAGAGAAAACCATCACAAAACTAGGATCTTGTATATAATACAAAGTAAGCAAGAGCAGAAGCCTGATCAGGTAAGATCATTCCACTCACCACCTACTGTGAAATATTAAGCAAAAATCATTTAGACGAAACGGTATTACATATTGAAATCTAATTTAGATAACTAGATGATGAATCTATTCTACTCTACTCCATTACTCTCTAGCCCCAAAGGAAATCCTAAAAACAAAGATGTTCGTTATTCTCAGGCCTTCTCTCACAGGAATCCTAAATATACAACTGGAAAACACTCAGAAGAAATGGAATGAACATTTCTCCGGTAATTCCTGTTTGCACCACCATAAAGAGAAAACACACTGCTTCATGTTGAAAGGAGAAAAAGGAGAGGTGAGATGTGAAAAATTCCAAGTAAAACGATCATGACATAGCATCTGGCAGAGATCGCGAGAGCATCAATAGTGCCAAAAGAATTGTCAGGGATCAAAGTCAGAGAAGAAAATGAGGTTTTCCAATAAGCCATAGCCTAACCCAAGAAGCAAAAATCGCCCCTGCCGCCGCCACCCCTTACTCCCCAACCACTCCATCCTCAAGTCGCCTCCAATTTAGACATATACCCTCCATAACCCAAACTAATTCCCCACCCGAGTGAAAACAAGAATTTCTACGACACCCCCCCCCCACTTCCCGCCTCCCACCAGATCCGCACTTCCCATGGCCAAGTCGCTAGGGAAAACAACGCCCTAATCCCCCCTACCCTCCTTGTCCAAGGTTGAAGAGGGTCGGTTCCCCGGAGTGGGGCTTCCCGGGGTGGGCCTTCACAGAGCTGACGAACTGGGATAAAAGCCAAGAATAAGGGTGGGGCTCAAGGAAGGGGGCTACGGTTGGCGAGACGACGGAGACGGGAGAAAGAAAGGGATGGACAGCAGACTGGGGCTGGGCGGGGTGAGGACTAGGGGGGGCGGGGGGCAGATCGACGGGAGAGGCCCGGGCTGCGGGGAAAGGAGACGTCGGAGCCGGAGACGGAAGGATCAAAATCTGACTGGCGGATCAAGACGAAGAGGAGCTGGTGGTTAAGAGGGCTCGGCAAACACCAGGCAGGGCTGTGGGCTAGCACCGGGCGCGAACGCGAGGCGGGTAGACAGCCTTCGCGGACAGAAGGGCCGCACTGGGGGCGGTGCGGGGAAGCCGCGGCCAGCTGCCAGGAGTGGGGGAGCCGCACACTCACCGCTCTGCTCCCCCAGGAACACCAGCTTGAATTTCCTCAGCGGATTCCCGAAGTCTCCGCCCGCGGACATGATGGAGCCGGAGGAGCTGCCGCCGCCTCAGCCCAGAGACCTCTCGGACCGACGCTGCTCCAACCGGTTGACGAAAAAGGCGAGAGGAAGGACCGGCGCCGAGCTCTCTCGGACCCTCTAGGGCCCGATGGCGGAGCAAGGCTGCAGGGCAGGACTCCTCCCCACAGACTGGCAGCGGTCGCCGCCGCCTCCCCGCAGAGCCGCCTAGCACCGAGCGAGGCCCGCGGCTGGGAAAGGAAGGATGGCGGTGTCGGAAGCAGCCAGAGGTGTGCTCGAGGTTCCCAAGGCTAACGCCGTTCCCTTCTCCGCACCCGGCACCGAGACTGGGGTGAGAGAAGCGGAGGGTGGCGAAACTGGAGCCGCAGACGCGTCTGGGACCTCTCACGCTCAGCGCCTCAGCTCTCGCAGCTGCCGCCACCGCAGCCCAACCTGCCGAGTGCGCGAGCCTCTGGCGCGGCGCGCGGCGAGTCGGGGCGCGAGCGTGCCGCCCAGCCGGCCGCCGGCGTAAGTGCGTGCGTGCGCGTGCGCGCCACAATCCGGCGCCTTCCTGGTTTAGCTCGTTCTCCAGGCTCTTCCGGCGCAGCTGAGAAGAGGGCAGGTTAGGTTGCCACGCGAGTCGGGAGAAGCAAGGAGGAGATGGGGCGGAACCCTGGGAAGTGATGTGGGTGGAATAAGGAGCACTTAGGTCACTTACGTGAGAACCAATCCGAGGAAGCCAAGGGCGGGCAGGGACGGCAGTGAGGTGGCGGCGCGGGAGCGCGCGCGGCCCTTGCGCGGTGGAAAGCGTCGCACTGTGACTGCCATGAGAAGTGTGGCACGTTACAGCCTGAGGGGAAGGGCGGGGGGAGGAGGCGGGGCTGGCACGTAGGTGGAATTGACCCCAGCACTGTGAGGGTGTGGTCCGATAGCCCGAAGGTGTGTACTATACTCCTCCTCTCCAGAGTCCTCAGCCCGGCCTCCCTTTTCTTAAATTCGCCCTTCAGCCGTGCACTAACCCACCTACTCCATCTTTTTTCTTATCCTAATTCTTCACACGATATCTTACTAGGTACATTGTCCACTGTTGCTCCCAGGAGTTTCATAAGTACCAGAAGGAGAGCCTCTACTTTTTTGCAGATGAGGAAATTGAAGCTCAGAGGAAGGAAATGACTTAGAAAATCCACAAAGCCATAAAGTGGAACCTAGGTTTTGTCTTTTCCCCCCATTGAACCTCTGCAGCCTCTTTATTGATAAGCCCGTCCACTTTCCTCACATGACCTGGGTTGGTCTGTTATCAGCCTTTGTTACTCTGATGTAGACAATTGTAGGTGACGCCCACCTTCCACAGTGCTAGAAAAGGATTTAGACATCTTGTAAACCAAACCCTTCATTTGACAGATGGTGAAATCGAGGCCCGTGTAGGAAAACAGCTATGCAAAAAGGTCACACTACAATGTAGAGGTAGAGCCTGACCTTGAACCCAAATGTGGGGGAGGGGATATTTTAAAGATCACCTTTTCCTCCTGGAGCGGGGCTTCTGAGTGGACCTCCCTTAAATTAGACATCTGAAGCATGCGCATTTTTCTGTGGAGAAGATCCATAACTTTCATCAGATTTTCAACCCAGTTTATGACCCAAAAAATGAAGGTTAATGTCACAGCCAAGAAGAACCTAAGGAGACATGGCAACTAAGTGTAATGTAGATATAACATGACAACTCAACATAAGTTTTAATCTGATTGGGATCCTGAAAGAGAAAAGACTTAAGGCAAAAACTTAAAAAAAAAAAATGAATGAGTGTAGACTTTTAGTAATTACAGTGTATTGATATTGGTTCATTAATTATAGCAAATGTATCATACTAACAATAATAAAGGTAAATGGGGAAGGAGAGGTTATATGGGGACTTTCTGTACTATCTGCTCAATTTTTCTGTAAATTTAAAACTTTAAAAAAATACAATATATTATTAAAAGATTAAGAATCACCAAATTAGAGAATTTGGCATCTACACCTCACCATGCTATGGAACAGCATCCAAAAAAGTAATCCTTCTCCTTGAGGAGGACACTTCAAAAAACTAGTATCAAAAAAAAAAGTGAGGGGTAAAAAAAAAAAAAAGTGAGGGGTGACAACTTGGCTGGCTCAGTCGGTAGAGCATGCAACTCTTGATCTCGGGGTTGTGAGTTCAAAGCCCATGTTGGGAGTAGAGATTACTTAAAACAAAAAACAAGCAAACAAAAAAAACTGTCAAAATACTTCTGGGGTGCCTAGGTGGCTCAGTTGGTTAGACATCTGACTCTTGATTTCAACTCTGTTCACAATCTTAGGGCTGTGGGATCAGCCAGCTTCAGGCTCTGCAGTAGGGGTGGGGCCTGCTTGGAATTCTTTCTCTCTCTCCTTCTGCCCCTCCCCCCTGCTCACAAGCCCAAACTTGCTCACTCTCTCTCTCTCAAAAAAAAACAAAAACAAAAAACTTCCTAAGTTAGTTATAAAATAAATCCTTACATTTGTGTATAGTCTCTTACCATTCACATAACACATTTACATACATTTGCTCATTATTTGGGAGTTATTATTTACTTAGCTATAGAAATGGCAGGATCAAACAAGTGCCTTCTCAAACCCAGGGATGAATAGCTAAACTAGAATTAAGGAGAGGAATAAATTAAAGGGCGCTTTCTCATGAAAACTTAAAATACTATCTATTCTGGCCTATCAAGACAATAGCTATATCCCCAAACCTCCGTCTGTATCAAAATTTACTCACTTTTGGTTCCTCTCAACCAAGTGACAAAAAGATTTTGGAACATGTATTTAAAATGAAAGAACAAAAAGAAAAAATAAACAAGAAATGAAACGGTAAAAACCTGAGTCATGACATGGACATTTGTGTGTACATGTGTGTGGGTTTTTTTAATGTTTTATTTTATTTTATTTTATTTATTTATTTGACAGAGTACAAGCAGGGGGAGCAGCAGGCAGAGGGAGAAGCAGCCTCCCCACTGAGCAAGGAGCCCTATGTGGGAATCAATCCCAGGATCTTGGGATCATGACCCAAGCCAAAGTTAGTTGCTTAACTAACTGAGCCACAGGTGTCCCTTAATATTTTATTTTAAAAGTAGTTTGTCAGGTCTGGTTAGGCCCTCCCCACCGGTAACCTAAAACCCTGCCACACACAAAGAGCAGCCCACCAAGAGAATATTTAAAAAGAAAACCTCTTGTAAACATAAGTGAGTGGCTATTTTTTCTTTCTGATGTATACCAGGTTTTCATTATATTTCCTAAAATAGCTTTTAAAGTAACATCTGAGAATTGGAGCTATAATTACTTTGAACTTCCTCCAGAACTTTATGAATCAATTCCTCCCTGCTGCTTTGGTCTCTGTAGTCACCTAGACAGGTGATGCTTTTCCTATCATTTTGAAGAGAAGTGTGGTATAATCCGCCTCTTACTTCAGATATTTTAATGTTTTAAGCCAGCATTTTTCATTGACATAGATACAGCCTCACTCTCCTCTGAAGCTGCAATCACATTTACCCAGTATTCTGTATAAGTCATATGTTTTGCCTTCAGAGATATTATGGTCTAAAAAACTGTATATCAAGTGATACGGGGTTCATCAAATGGAGAAATTACTTAGGGGAAGGAGGAGTTAAAGAGGCCTTTTTCAAGAGCACTTTCACTAACACTTTCACTTCCATGGCTTTCTATACACTTTTCTCTTTACCTTGAATACTTTCCCCTCCTTTTCTCTCTCCAATTCCAACTCATCCGTAGGTATCATCTTTAAGAAGTCTTCAAATAGACTTCTCTGTCTGCTTCTATCCCCACCAACAGTGTAAATACCCCTGCCTGTCCTCTGCTTGTACCTTATTCTTCCTCATCTCTTGTTATTCTTCGTTGTCAGTGTTCCCCCACCTGACTGTAAGTTCCATGATATCAGAGCTCATGTTTTATATCCCCAACAATTTTAGTGTGCTTGACGTAATAAGCATGCAACAGATATTTGCTGAACAAATGAAATAAATGGGAGGCATTATTTTTTTAGCTTTCATCAAAGGATGAATGAAAAAAAAAAGGATGAATGAGATGTGGGCATGTGAAGGTATAAGGTCAAGAGCATTTTGGAGAAAGAGAACATCACTTAAAATCACATTATGTAAATTTGATACTACATTTCTTTTTTTTTTTTTTTTGATACTACATTTCTTAACACCACTTATTAAAAAGATGGTCAGAACAGACTTGTGACTAAAAATTGAGAGAGGGCAGCTGTGGCAACTCCAGATCAAAAGTATCTAGAACCGTTTTCTTTAACCAATTTAAAAGAGATTGTTAATTTGAAGCCCATGAGTGTTTCCAGGAAGCTACCGCACAGAAATTGTAATATAGTTATAGCTTGTTGTTCCACCCAGAGAGACACAAGCTTCTTTAGGGAGGACTGACATTCCATCTTTTTTTTTTTTTACATTTTATTTTATTTTATTTTATTTTAAGATTTTATTTATTTATTTGTCAGAGAGAGAGCACAAGCAGGCAGAGAGGCAGGCAGAGGCAGAGGGAGAAGCAGGCTCCCTGCCCAGCAAGGAGCCCGATGTGGGACTCGATCCCAGGATCCTGGGATCATGACCTGAGCCGAAGGCAGCCGCTTAACCAACTGAGCCACCCAGGCGTCCCTGACATTCCATCTTATTCCTTGTGTCAGACACTATTGGTTGCCTATCTAACAATACACACACAAAACACAAACACACTTCCACAATATATGTTAGAAACGACAAATAATTTTCTAGCTTCCCTTCAGCTAAGCTAAAGACACCTAACTTGATCTGACCCAGAAGAAAATGTGCCAGAGACTTCTGAGATATTTTGCTTCCCTGATGTAAACAGGTAGATGAGGGCAAACTGCTGTTCTTCTGCCATTAGATATGGTTATATAATGACATGATATCTATAGCTAAGGAATCTTATGAACATTGACATATAATCCTTAAGAAAAAGCCAACCCATTGATGATGGCTAAGCTTCAAGGCATCATTGAGCCATTGTACCAATCCTGGAACTGGCCTTCCCCTGGATTTCTTTTTAGCAAAATAATAAATATGTTTGTACTTAATATTGTCTTCATATGTTTCTGTTATTGTTATATATATATATAACAATATATATATATATAACTATATATATAGTTATTCTGAAAGCATCTGACATTCTCATCTTTAGATCTCTTAAAATATCTCACACAATTCCCTGAATGTTAGTTACTCAATACTGTGTGTGTATACATAATACAGTAATAGTAGTTATCAAATTGGAACTGCCTTTTTCTGTTTACTACCCCCTAAAAAGGATTTATTACTCTTAGAGAGGCAGGAAATCAATAGAAGGAGAAAACTGCCCAGGTAAAAGGACTGGAATCATATTGCTCATATTTGAAGCAAATAATAGCTCTGGCAGGAATTCAAGTTCCATCAAATGTGAAACTCTTCTAACCCACTCTGCAGGTTATTATAATCATCACTGCTAAAAATAATAATGGGTCAATATAGAAAGCATAAAAATGACAAATGCTCAATAATTCAAGGTGACCAATTAAATGAACACAATTAATACAAGGCATGTTTAAGCAAGAATCACTTTTAAAAGACAACGAGAAAAAAAAAAAAAGAAGGAGGCATCATGTCAAAGCCAGTTTTCCAAATACCCTGACCTACAAAGATGTGCCATGGGAAAAGTATAAAGGTTATTCAATCAAGGTGGAAGAGAAGATGGTAAAACCTCAATGGGATCATCCTTCCTGTGATTATAGCCAATTCATAAGCTAAGTCAGAAGATATTTTTGCTACCGATTAATCTACAGAATCTATTTTTGATAATTCCATTTTGTTCCGTTCATATGAATCATGGTCCTCGTTATGAATAATGTGATTTCTCAGAGCTTTAGATGTGGGGTGTTCTTTCCAGGCTTTGAAATTGCAGTGGGGGAAGAAGTTGCTTCTTTTTATGCCAGTCCAGAATGTGTAATACCTGACATATTGCTGGAGCTCTCTTCTCCCCGGCACTGTATCCCCCACAAGTTATAATAAAGTCTCCTCCAAAAGGTACAGGAGAATGAATCACTCCACTTGCCGCTAAGAGATAATCACCCTCAGAGTAAAAGAGAACAACTGCTTCTCCTGCTGTTTATGTAAAGAACAGAGCATCTTAGGACAGAAAAGTGGGACCAATACTGTTTGCACTGAAATGCCAACAGACTGTACAGCCAAATTGTAACTTGCCTAAGATGCCAGGAGAAACCATCTTTTTGTGAAAATTTCTCCAGATTTTTGAATAGTACAAAGTGACTAGGACTTTATTTTATATAAATATCAGAAGATATCAAACTCATTACAGTAGTGTGTAGCCGAAACCATCCAGTGAGAAAATAAGCCGCATCATTTGGGAAAATTAAACGAATTTCCAGTTACAGGACGATAGACTAAAGATGTTTCTGCCTCCTTCCTTTTCTGAAATTTTCCAAAACAAAAATAAAAAATAAAAATGCAAGCTCTGGCTTTGACATCTCTAACCCAGAGCCGTCATATTTTAAGTTGGGAGACGAAGATAGAGCAGTGGTGACTAACTAAAAAGAGCACAAAAAGTGCTCACTGAATGGGAGAGGAACAAGAAGCAAGTCAAACAGGACCCCAGAAAGGCTAGGAATGTGAAGTAAAGGGTACTACAGAAGGTAGAGGTAAGGAAAGGGGCCCAAAACAAGGGAATTGTATCAAAGACTATATAAATAGTAGTTATAAACCTATCTATCTCTACAGAAGAATTAAACGCAACAGGCTCTAGGCTCAATAACCAGGCATAGTGGAGTACTAGGGTGAGGTGCTGCCAGAAGATAGGGGCACTGATAACCAGTGGTCTCTCCCCAAGCACCTTTCATAACCCTAGCAGTATCTTATATTCCTCCCCGCCCCAGGTAAGTTGCAACATCCCAGAGAAAGGACCTGTAAAGTTTTAATGTAGTGGTAACTTCAATAAAAAAGCCAGTTCACCACCATATCATCCTATAATGAACCCTTCTTTAAAAAAAAAAAAAAAAAGACTTTATTTATTTATTTGACAGAGAGAGAGAGATCACAAGTAGGCAGAGAGGCAGGCAGAGAGAGAGGGGGAAGCAGGCTCCCTGCTGAGCAGAGAGCCTGATGTGGGGCTCGATCCCAGGACCCTGAGATCATGACCTGAGCGGAAGGCAGAAGGCTTTAACCCACTGAGCCACCCAGGCACCCATATAATGAACCCTTGTAATCAGTACATGCCACCCTACTCACGTTGACCTTCCAATTAATTTGATGTCTTCTCTTAAATAGGAACAAAATTAAAGGTTTCCCATATATTTGATAAAAGTCTCCAATATGAAATAAAGAAAACAAAAGAAATAACCCAGCAAGAAATAAATAGGAAGGGCAACAATGAGAGAAAAGCATTGCATAGTTATGAAGGAAGAACGAGATCATATAAAAAAGAACACTGAAACAAAAACAGCCTTTCTTGGAAATTAAAATTATTACAACCAAATTTTTAAAATACAATAAAAGAGGGTTCCTGGCTGGCCCAGTTAGAAGAGCATGCAACTCTTGATCTCAGAGTTGTGAGTTCGAGCCCCATGCAGGGTGTAGAGATTACTTAAAATAAAACTTGAAAAGAAAAGAGGAGCACCTAGGTGAATTTTGAATGGCAAAGGACTTGAGCCACTTTTTTGTGGCTTTCTTCAAAGAAGAAATTTCTTCATTTCTTCAAAGAAGATATATGGATGGGTGCACCTGGGTGGCTCAGTTGGTTAAGCTACCAACTCTTTGTTTCTGCTCAGGTCATGATCTCATGGGTCATGGTCTCATGGATCGTGAATCAAGCCCTTTGTCGAGCCCCACATTAGGCTCCGCTTGAAGATTTGTTCCCTCTGCCCCTCTCCCCCCCCACAGGCTCGCTTGCTTGCTCTCTCTCTCACAGTCAAATAAATATATATATATTTTAAAATTTTTATTTATTAATTTGACAGAGAGAGAGCAAGCGAGCATAAGCAGGGGAGAGCTGCAGAGAGAGAGGAAGAAGCAGGTTCCCTGCTGAGCAAGGACCGTGATGCGGGGCTCGATCCCAGGACCCTGAAATCATGACCTGGACCAAAGGCAGACGCTTAACTGACTGAGCCACCCAGGTGCCGCTAAATAAATAAATCTTTAAAAAAAAGTCTACTTCTAGGTATACATTCAAGAAAATTGAAAACATGTCCACAAAAAACTTTTGTGTAAAGGAGCTCCTGTGTGTTCATAGGAGCATTATTCCTAACATCCAAAAAGTAGAAACAACTCAAATTTCTTCTTTTTTAAAGATTTTATTAATTTGAGAGAGATCTCAAGCAGGGGGGAGGGGTAGAGGGAGAAGCAGACCAACTGAGCCACCCAGGCGCCCACAACTCAAATTTCTATCAACTGATAAATGGGTAAACAAAATCAGGTATATCCATACAATGGAGTATTATCTGGCCATAAAAAAGAATGAAATGCTGATACATGGAATAACATGGATGAAACTGGAAAACATTATGCTAAGAAGCTGCACACAAAAGGCCACATATTAGCCTTTCATTTTTGGGGTGATGAAATGATCTCAAAATAGTGGTGATGGTTGCACAACATTGAATTCAATACAAACCACTGAACTATACACTTTAAAAGGGTGAATGTTATGATACGTGAATTATATTTCAATTAAAAAAGTAAACATAGGGAACCTAAAACAAAACACTAAAACAAATCCTATCTTATTTGATTCTTCATACCCATTACCACTGAATTATTATATACTTTAAGAGATAAAGGAAGGATATTTTTGTAATCCAAAAAATCTGTTTAGCTCTCAGCAACAAAATACAAAGAAAATTTCTAATGAAATTTCTAACTCCTTTGCTTAATCTCTTCCTTCTACACATTCTTAACATTTTAAATTAAAAATTTACAATAAAACATAATCATTTATTTATTTTTTAAAGATTTTATTTATTTATTTGAGAGGGAGTGAGAGAGAGAGAGAGCATGAGTGGGGAGGAGCAGAGGGAGAAGCAGGTTCCCCTCAGAGCATAGAGCTTGACATGGGGCTGGATCCTGGGATTCCAGGATCATGACCTGAGTGAAAGGCAGACGCTTAACCAACTGAGCCATCTAGGCATCCCAACAATCATTTCTTTATTTGATAATTTAATAAATTGACAATTTATTATCCAGTGGATCAGGTGCTTGTCTGAGGATATCTTGACATGTATCCAGCCATGTGGAGCTTACAATGTAGCTGAAAAGGTAAGACATATGAAAAGTTTAAATGTTAACTATACTGGAATTAAAATAAAAATAAAATAATTTTTTAATTAAAAAATGTTCTTAAATAAAAATTTAATAAAGATTTGAACATTTTAAAACAATAAATTGAGATCTCACAAAGCATTGCGTGACCAACTGCCAAATAAAGTACTAAGGCAATTAAGAGATTAGAGGAGAGGTTATATTATATTTAAGATAAGGATGAAATCTCAGGGGGCGCCTGGGTGACTCAGTCATTAAGCATCTGCCTTCAGCTCAGGTCATGATCCCAGAGTCTTGGGATTGAGCCCCACATCGGGTAACCTGCTCGGTAGGAAGCCTGCTTCTCGCGCTCCCACTCCCCCTGCTTGTGTTCCTGCTCTTGCTGTCTCTCTCTCTGTCAAATAAATAAAATATTAAAAAAAGAAAGGATGAAATCTGAGCTGCATCTTGACATATTAGTAGAATTTGAGTAGATGGAAGAGGAGAAAAAGGTAAAAGTTCTGAAATTTGTATAAAAATATTATAATAATTACAAAGAACCAGTGTCAATACATATCTTCAAGTCTCCTGAAAATTATTACTATTAGGACTGTCCCCTTGTGTTGAAAATGCCAGCATTGTGTAGAAGAGCCAGGCTGGAAAGTCTCATTATTTTCATCAGCAAAAGCAAGATCCTAAATTGTTTTTTGTTGCTCAGATCTAAGATTATCAAGTTTAGTGTATAGTCTTTCCAGAAGAGGCTTGCAAGAACATCTACATTGCAGCTATATTCCAATACAAACAGGGCCGACATGTGCCCTTTGTCCAGACTCCGCTGTAGTCAGATGAGAAAGAGAGGGGAAAAAAAAAAGACATAGGTTGTTTGCTATGTTATTCATTTACTAACATTATCCGGTAGAAATCCTTCAGCTGAAACAGAAAACCCCACTCTAAATAGCTTAAACAATAGGGAAAATCACATTAACAGGTTCTAAGCAATGACACCTTCGAAGCTGGTTAATTTCCACCTAGCAATGTCTACAAGGACCGGGTTCTTCTGCCTTTACTCTGCTTTCCTCAGCATATTGACTTCTTTTTAGATACCAGCTTCCCCAATAATGACACAATGACTGTCATTGTTTAGGTTGACACATCTAGACACTATGAAGTCCAAAGAGAGAAGATGGCTCTATGTATCTCTTTAAGTGAAAAACTTTCCCTGGAATCCCCCCAGCAGACTCCCTATTACAGCTCACCGGCCAGAATTTCTTCATATACATATCCTAAATCTGTCACCGAAAGAGAAATGGGATTACTATGACAAATACAAAAGTATATGGCTTTGTGGAGGGAGATGGATTATTGTAAGAAAACTGTAATTTTGTTATAAGGAGGAAAAGATTGAAAATGACATTTGGCAGCCCACCACCAGTGTTCACTACATTAACACATCAGTTCAGTTTCAAGTATGCTCTGCCTGATGCATTCATGTGTTCATTTATTCATTCTACAAACACTTTTGCCTATTAGGTAACAAGCACTATGCTTTCTTAATGAAAGGACAAAGCCAAAAAAGATTTGGTCCCTGCTCTTGGGTTTACATCAATCTCCCGGTGAGACAGCTATGCAAAAAATATATATATATTATAAAATAAAAATAAGTTAGAATAAAGTAAGTAATAGAGATGCAGGTACATTCAAACTCTAACTTACAAGATCTGCTAAGAAGAGTATATCATGGTTTATAGACTTCAGAGATCATATATATATTTCTTATTTCATCCACTACTTCGAAATTTAATTAGATATGGGTGAATCATAATTTCCTCCTCCAAGAAGAACAAGATTTATGTCCTATTTTAATGAGTTTTGTTTTCTTTTCTTTTCTTTTTTTAAGATTTACTTATTTATTTTAGAGAGAGAGAAAGCAGGGGAGGGGGTGGGGGACACGGAGAGAGGGAGAGAGAAACTCAACCAGACTCCAAGCTGAGCGTGAGCCTGACTTGGGGCTCAAACTCATGACCCTGAGATCACAACCTGAGCCAAAACCAAGAAGTGGGGGCTTAATTGACTGCATCACCCAGGTGCCCCGATGAGTTTTCCATTTACATTTTACTATAACCAGCGCTGGAGAGATGACCCATTGTTGGTGATAAGTCTTTTACTACTATACTATACTAGTCGTGAGTTCAGAACCCAAATCTGAGCTAGAAACAGGTTTTGGAGTTGTCACCTTACAGGTGGCAATTATAGTCATGAGGATGGATGTGACCACCTAAGTAGAGTGTAGGCTGAGCGGTCAGGACAGAACCCTATGGAATAGCACTATTTTAAGTTAGAGAAAGTAAAATAAAGTTAGAGAAAGTAATCTGTGAAGAAATACCAGAAAGTTAGGAGGAAAACCAGGAGAGAGTGGTGATCAGGAGGAAGGGAAGAGAAAGTTTCAAAGGAGAGGTGTGGTCAGCAGTACCAAATGCATCAGAGCAAAAACATACGTTGTAGATCAAAAATCATCCTTTGAATCTACTCTCAAAAGGTGAGAGGCTGCAAATGGACACAGGGATCTTTTTTGGGTGAGAGAAGTGTTCTAAAATTGGGTTGTTGTGATGACTGTAAAACTCTGTAAATTTACTAAAAATCAATGAATTACTGTACACTTAACATGAGTGATTTTATCATATGTAAATTATATCTCAATAAAAGTGTTTATTTACTTATTTATTTTTACAGATTTTAATATTTGTCAGAGACAGTGAGCACAAGGAGGGGGAGCAGCAAACAGAGGGAGAAGCAGACTCTCTCTTAGGGCTCGGTCCCCAAACCTCTGGGATCATGACCCAAGCTGAGGGCAGGTGCTTAACCAACTGAGCCGTCCAGGCATTCCTCAGTAAAGGGTTGTTCTAAAGGGTCACTGGTGGTCTGAGTCAGAGAAGTTTCAATGGACTGAGGAAGACAAAAGCCAGATTTGGATTTAGGAGGAAATGGGAGATTAAGTAATAGAAGCAAGAAGTGAAGATTCATTTAAGGAATTTTAAGTTTTTTAAGAGAAGGAAAGAAAACAAAAAGGTAGCAACTAAAGAGGTTTACAAGGTCAAGAAAAAGAGGAAGACAGTTTAGTTTTAGACATTCTCCATTTGAAGTAAGAATCCAAATAACTAGAGGTAAATAATTATCACTATTTGTTTTAGAAGTAGGCATTGCAACAGATTGCTTAGTACAAGGTTCCACAGTAAGTGGAGGTGGGGCTGAGGCTATAAAGAAAGCAAAACAAAGCAGATAAAGTTCCCCTCTTTGGTCTCTAGGCAAATTGCTTTTCCCATAATTACTGAGCCAAGAGAATATCTGTAGGGCTTTTTCATCTCTATCAGCTTCCAGGCATATAAATATCAACTGATTCTTCAGTATATATAGTGAAGAAAATCTCTCCACTCTCTTCATTCCAGTTCCTCAATATCAGGATGTTTTTCCTAATATTTAACCCAAATGTCTCCTTTCATAATTGAGTGCTTTAAAACTCTTCATCTAGGGGGAAAAAAAAAGTATGTTGTGCTTTTTATTGTCAGTGTTTACAAGGTCACCAGCTATCCTCCAAAAATAATGAATCACATCTCTAATCTCTCTAGCCTTGGTTTCTCCATAAGAATGAAATTAAGTGGGGCGCCTGGGTGGCTCAGTGGGTTAAAGCCTCTGCCTTCGGCTCGGGTCACGATCTCAGGGTCCTGGGATCAAGCCCCGCATCAGGCTCTCTGCTCAGCAGGGAGCCTGCTTCCCCCTCTCTCTCTGCCTGCCTCTCTGCCTACTTGTGATCTCTCTCTCTGTCAAATAAATAAATAAATAAATAAAATCTTAAAAAAAAAAAAAAGAATGAAATTAAGTAAAGTAGAGCATTTTGCACATTACCTATACACAGAAAAAACTCAGTAGTTACTATCATTTAGGAGAGAGATGAAAAGATAGTGAAAAAAAATGTTTAGAGATGTTGCTCTCTCCCTGCTTAGAATACCATCCCTTTTATAGTATTTTATGGAAAACTTAACATTAGTACCTGAACTACTAATCCATTTTCCTTATAAACTCATAGAGAATGAAATTACTCACATTGCAAAACAATTCATCAGTTGCATAAGGGTTACAAGGTTTCTCCTTTTTTTTAAGATTTTTTTTTTTTTTTTTTTTGACAGAGAGAGAGACAAAACAAGCAGGGGGAGCAGCAGGCAAAAGGAGAAGAAGAAGCAGACTCCCCGCTGAGCAGAGAGGCCGAAATGGGGCTTGATTCCAGGATCCTGGCAGGCAAGAATTCTACCACTGAACCACCCATGCGATTCCAGGATCCTGGGATCAAGACCTGAGCTGAAGGCAGACACTTAACTGACTGAGCCACGCAGGTGCCCCCTAAAGATTTTACTTTTAAGTAATCGCTATACTCAACATGGGGCTCAAACTTACAAACCCGAGATCAAGTCACATGCTCCACTGACTGCGCCAGCCAGAAGCACACCCCCACCCCCACCCCCACCCCCACCCCCACCCCCACCCCCACCCCCACCCCCACCCCCACCTTTTTTTTTTTTTAAGATTTTATTTATTTATTTGACAGAGAGACAGAGAACACAAGTA